>VZTB01003968.1:96182-277224 GCA_013397245.1 Thryothorus ludovicianus | reverse complement strand
TGGGATGCGGAGTCCGGCTGTGAGGATGCGGGGATTGGGATGCGGGGGTCAGGCTGTGGGGATTGGGATGCGGGTCTGGCTGTGAGGATGTGGGGATTGGGATGCGGGGTCAGTCGCGCTGCGGGGTTCCATTGCGGGGTTCCATTGCGGGGTTCCATCGCGGGGTCCGGCTCGGGGGTGGTGCCCGCTGCCCGCGGAGCTCCGGCTCTTCCTGGCTCAGGGGACGGCGCTCCCCGGCCGCGCTCGGGACCCGCGGGCAGTGCCTTGTCAATACCGCCCGTGTCACTCGCCGAGGGAGACATGGGGAGGGCGAATTTTCTGCTACTGTAACCCGATTTTACATTAACTTTTAATTCAAGATAATCCAATAAACGGTAACCATTTAGAAGGAAGGAGATGTCTTTTCATTTAGCTCAGGAAATTAAGGGGCAAAAGTTCTGGGTTAAAGCCATTAAAATGACAAATAATATAACGAATAGAAATATAAACACTATATTTTTTACATAAACAATACAATTAATTAAAATATAAGTATTATTATGTATCATAGTATAGGATTATTTTAATCCTATATATCAATATATAGGATTTTCCCCATGTAGTTAATTTCTATGCCAGGCATTTAACTTTTGGCTTTGATTCCACTCTTAAATGCCAGGAGTAAGTTTGCTATAGGCAAGAAAGGAGGTTTCTTCCAGAGGAGCAGGGAGATTGCGCAGGTTACAGGAATTCTGTCTTTGCTGTGCACTGAGCCCCACTGCAATGAGCAGATGTTTCCCTGTTTTCCAGCTGTCAGGCCCCACGGGAGCAGCTGATGCTGCGTGCTAAAAATCCTCTCATTGCCTTCCCTACCTAGGAATGGCTGTTTTAGAAGCAGATAATATTATATAAACTATATGTACATGCAAAAAATCAAATATATATATAGCAAACAGGTATAATAGTGTAATTTTTTTCCTCATTGTTTTTTCCTTTTTTCCAATAGTGAGGAGTGAATGTTACCCTTTGATAAACCCCTTTTGGCATGAGAACGCCAACATCACCGATTCACACAGACAGCTTTTGTGTGAGTAGCCTTTATATAATTTTATATTTCCATCCACCCTTCCCTCCCTCCCTGGCCACTTACAAGGACTCATTTCTCATTCAGAGGGGGAGTTTGCTGAGGAAGTGTTTTGGCTCTGCTTCTGTACAATATCTGTCACTGCCTGTGGTCTTCAAGTGTGTTTACTGTTGAAATAACCATCTATTTGATGGCAAGTTCAGCTAATTTCTTCCACAACAGCAAGACCTCTCTGACTGGAATGGCACAGGAAGGTACACAATTGTCAAAAATAAAAGGCAAAAGTGTTCACAATCACCTCAAAGGAGTCTGATCACTGAAAATGCTCGAGAACACATTTAAACTAATCTTTAACACAGCTACTTTTCTAGTATTTCAGTGGGATTCCTGGCACTGATAAAAGACTTAAGTACGTGAGAATTTAAGAAAATAAATCAATGAGCAAAAGCAATGTTCAGATTCTTTGAAGAACATCGTGTTCAAAACATTAAGCTTCTAATGTATTTACTTCTTTCCCTTTAGATTCATTTGTCAATGCCAGAGTGTTTTCAAGAAGTCCAGACTGAACATTTTCAAATACTTACATCTCCTAGAAGATGATTTCCTGTCTTTGCCTCATATACTCAGTCCAATCCTTTCCACACACACCCTCTGGTGCAGGCTTGCTTTTTACAACTTCTTTATTTACTCTCCTCTTCCCCCTGACTCTGCAGAACACATGCATTCATCCTGCTTCTTAAAGTGGAGCTCCTTCCCTCAAAAGCAGCCACTCCCTGGGCTCCAGAGAGGCTCCAGGTGTCTCTGGTTTCCCGGAGCAGCAGCTCGTGGTCCAGCCTGGGAGGTGCTGGTGCTGCTGGGGCTGTCACAGCTGTGCTGGGAGGGTGCAGTAGGAGTCAGATCCCAGTGGGTGGCTGAAGCAGCCACACAAACATCAGCAGGTTCAGGACTCGGAGCCCAGGGTGTGTCTCTGTGCTTTCAAATGGGAAATGCCATTTCTTTAATCTTCTGTGCTCAAAACAGAGGCACTGAAATCAGTGGAGGAGATTGTCTGCTGGACCACTCGAGCCTTTGGGGGGTCAGCATCAACTCAGCCTGCCTGGTGGTGTTTTAGGTGTTGGCACCTCCACTGTTATGTTGTTCAACATTTCAGGATGAAACCATTTGCTTTTCAAAAGGTGCGTGCGTATTTGCAAAAGGTACATCTGTTATTTTTCTCTGGTGAGAGATTGCAGCTCTTCAGTTAAATAACAAAACAAAACAAAACCAAAAGGCAGTGCTTTTTTGATTATAAAAATGATGTTGGCTTGGAAAAAAAGGACAGCTCTTTGTGAGTCATGAAGTGTAGGAAAATAGTGGATATGAATAAAAATTGGATTAATAATTATGTTTACAGACTCTTCAGGGCCTTGGAGAATTTTTTTTCTCTCTCTTTCACATCAAGTGCTCTTTTTATGTTCCTGGAAAAAGACTTCAGGTCTGCAAAGACATTTGCATTTATTATAAACAGACATAGTCTGCCTAAAAATGACGAGAGAAGAAATCAAAGGTACTTCAATTGAAAGAACCTGTAGGCTGGATTGGAATACCCTACTTAGTTAACTTTTTGAATTTTTTTGCTCAGTTCAATGCAGTTTCAGTGTGATGAGGCTACAGATCCTCAGCAGTAGCAGCTGAACATAGAAAGTACCCTGTCAGTACTTCTTCCTTCTAGGAAATACAGATATTTGTAAGTGATATTTAGATTCATCAGGTACTGAGAGAGTGCCTTCTGCATCAGCCTTACTCTTCTCTCTTAAATGTTTCTGACTGCAGCCACTGAATCATATTTAGGCAGGTCATGGCAAACCATCTTCATCTACAACATATTTTAACAAGGATTTTAGAGGGAAATTCTGTGATCATGAATTGCAGTGTAGTTACAGCAATTTCTTCATCTGCTGCTATATGTGGTAATGAAACTAATTGCACAGCTCTAATTGGTTACTTCAAAAAATTATGTTTTTCTCTCTGTGTGCCTGTGAAGGTGTCTGTGAGGCACATTCATATAGGATTAATCTCATCCCATCCAGCTGTACACACTATTTGTCACTGTTTGATTGGCACTGAACTTCATGAGCTCTGGCACCACCAAACAGGTTTCTTTCTGATTATTCCTAAAAAGACTTTAAAGGACTGTCTCCTCAAGTAGGCACTTAAGTATCACATTGGTCACATCCCTCATTCTCCAGAGTTTGGATGCCTTTCCTGGCATGTCTTCACCAGACACAAGCACCAAAGAGATTGGAGAAAGTCTGTTTGTGAGCACAAAGGGCTGGGCCTAAGAGCAAACAAAAGTGCTAGCCACTGCCACAAGACAAACCCTCACTAGAGAATCTCCATGGTCCCTTCCTCCACATCTCCAATATCTCTCCTATTCATCCCAGCAGATTCCTTTTAGGCTTATTGTGTACTTCAAATTGAGCTCCTGGCAAATTAAAATAATGGGGTGCACGAGTTAAAATCCTGTGCTAGCAGCAATATTACCCAGGCAATCAACCTAGGGCTTGTTAAGCCTGGGACTATGATGTATTTTCACATCACAGGAGCACTCTTGAGCTACTCCTCTAATGGATTAGGCACAAACATGCTCTCTCCTCTACACCAGCCTTGCATTTCTCCTCCTAACCACTCCCCCCAGCTGGACATGCAGTGTATGCCCTCTCTCCCCCTCAAACCCACGATGCATAAAATATTTCCCTATTACAGATTACATTACAGCCTGGTTATTTATTTGTTTAAAACATCAGCCACTGTCTAAAGAAAAATACCACTCGCCTGCCTACCACTAGCTTTTCTGGGAGTCCTGCATTAATGAAATTATTTTTCACTGGAGATGTACACTTTCCTCTGGCCCAAACAGGAATAAAATGAAAGTATCACTTTCTGTGATTTAGACATTTATTAGAGTCTCTTGGTGACTGCTAGGATTAAAGATAGCCCTCTGGAAAATACCCTTAGAATTTAAATTTGTCAACAAAGACACCTCTGATATTTTGCCTTGCCATGTGCTCTCCTGTGCCAGCTAAGGCAGACAAGCAGCAAGAGCAACATTTTTCATAGTGAGCTGAATCTATCTCTCTCTAAATGACAAAATGAAGATGTCACTGACTTCAAAGGCAGCTGCACCGAGTTCTGAGCAGCTTCGCCATTTTGCAGCAGCAGAAAAGTGACATCCAAAATCAGATCTGGGTGCTGGGATCACACACAGAGGGAGGGAAGCTGCTGAGTGGCAGGGCTTAATCAGCTGAAACCTTTGTGCCACGAGTTTGAGCTTTCTAAAACAATTTCTTAAAAGAAAACTGCAAACAAGAAACCTCAACATGTTACACTGGTGAAAAGTTGCTCTTAGACATTTTTGTCATATAAATATTTTCCATTTACCAAAGCCTATGTTGTTAATAATGAGTAAATACCAGTACAGATTTAGGTGAAGGCAGCACCAGTATAATCCTTGCAAAATGAGAAATATTGTAAATATTTCTATTCAAAACCAGACAATTTCTCTTGAATCTCAGCTTTGCACTTGAGCTGCTGCAGGGTCCCACCAGCACTGCAGAGCTGGGGCTGGAGTTATGAAAATAATGTGAGAGGAACTGCTGTTCTTTCTTACTGACTGTGTGACACACAAACCATCTGCATTAGGTACCTACAAGGTAAGATTAAGCCTCTGACAATCCTGATTTTTCGTCAGAGACTTGAACAACATGGCCAGTGATTGGTTTTCTTTTACATGTCCATTTTTAGTGCTCTCCCCTAGTCCTGACCCACCCACAAATGAGTACTTGATGGATGTGGTTTCTACTCAAATTGTTTTTCCTGTTATAAAATCAAGACTGGAACGTGCAGCTGCCCATGCACAACTGCTTAAAGTATTCTCCCCAGAGTATTTTTATTTTTTTTTTCTTTTTTAGACATGAATGTAACTGGAACCATGAGGCTACAGACAAATTCGTGCTTCCTGCAGGGAAACAATCTTTGCAGCAGAGGCAGCTCTGATACCTCAATTGTTTTAATGTGACACCTGCCTTGGTTTCTTCCTCAACAAAATGAGTTTAATAGTACAGATAAACTTGTCTGGATTTCCTTACAGCTTGTGGACCCTGTAACAGTCATGCACCAGCTGCTTTCACACTTCACCTTGCTCCTCCTGGTTCTGCTTCAATTTTACTGAGCTGCAGTTTATAATGTAAAGAATTCTCTATTCTTCAGCCACCCTGACATTTTTTCCTGAAGGATTTACAGTTCTTTGCAAATTTTCTTTTGGTTTTAAGCTACCAGAAAGAAACATCTGGGGCTGGGGCAAAAGCCATTTCAGAGGCTGAGTGAAATGAGACCCAAATGATGCACACAGAGATTCTGGCTTAATTGATCTGGTAGGTGTGTCCCTGTTTCTGAGCAACAGTGCCCTGTTCCTTCACACAGTGAGCATCTGCTTTGGTACTTACAGTAGATATTACAGTAAATACATACAGAAATCTGAGATAACTTCAGCACCACTGCAGCTGAGGCCTAACAAGTGACAAGTTCTGATGAATGTTCTCGTTTTCAGATTCATTGGTACAACAGCCACAGAATGTGAGCCACGGTGCATTGCTCACATTCATCATCCTACCCATTCCTGCTCCTGGAGCTTCTGTCAGTGCCACCTGCTCCAGGTCTAGCATCATTTTATTTATGCTATCTGCAATTGGTCTTACCATTTAGCTCAGGGATTTTTTTTGAGAAAAGCACAAAGCTAAAACATGTAACTCACAGACCAGAGCCTGGCTCATCATCCTGGAGACCCCTAAGTCTATGAACAATCCTCCTCCATCAGTTTTTCTCTGTTGGACAGGAGGAAATCCAAGGCTTCCTGTCCCTCTGGCCCAAGTCCAGAGGACTACATTGAACAACAGACAAGTTCTGTCAGTTGTTGTTGGTTTTCTAAATTGTTTTTAGCCTGCTTTTTTCCTAGCAAGCTGGTCAGAATTTCTCTGTTTCTTCCTGGCTTTGCCAAGTCTTTCTGGAGCAGCCCCATTGGTTTTACCAACTGCCAGGAGTCTGTTTCAGCTGGAGGCTTTTTTCTTTCTAACTGGCTGTTTAGTTACTGCTGGCTAAGACAAACAGGCCCTTAATTAAGCTCTTCTGAGCTGCTGCCATTTGGAGTATTTCTGATGAGGTGATATTACAGATTTCCAGGCACTATTTGCTATTATAAGCTGTGCAAACAAATCCAAAGTTAGTTTGAAGAAATTAAGCTCCAGGATATTAAGAGGAGATGATTAACAAAACTGCTGGGCTTGCACTTGGTTCCTTCTGACACCACTCAGTGTTTCTATTTCATTCCACAGATTTTGCTCACAAACAGCTCCTCAGCAGTTGTGTTGGGTGGTAACTTAGAAATGCCTGCCAAATTCTCAGATCTGGACACACACTGCAGATGTCACTCTTACAGATATTTGGCCAGACCTCTAGTAAAAGAGCTTTGGGTAGCTAATGTAAAACTTCAGTAACTATGATTAAGCAATTTGATTCTTTTTTGCTTAAAAAAAAAAAAGGAGTGTTTTTTAAAAGTTTATGAGTTTGTTTTAGTATTTGCAAGATTAAACCATTGGATCTTTCATGTTGGACTAACAGGGAACACAAGTGTTGAGAAATAGATGTGGGAAACTGAACTCTGTTTTACAAGAAAGTGCACACACCTCTTGTGCAAAATGCTTAGGGTGGCTTTTTTTCCAATACTAGATTAATTTCATCAATATGATGACATTTATATGTTTAATACATAATGCATAAACATGCATTTCAATAGAAGCTAAAAAACCACTAAAATGACTGCAAAATTAATGTTTTGATTTCTTTCACAGATGATTATTGAAGACAGAAACACAGTAAAGATATTTTAAGTCATGTTCTTCTATAAACTAATTCTCTTCCTTTAATAAAGGAATATAATGGCATAATATCATATGCCAGATGGCATGAATTCAGATTCCTGAGTGGTTTCCATGGCAGCATTTTAGAGTAAGTTTCCCAGGCAGTTGCAGATTTCATAGTACAAATGAACATTAGATATTGAACTAGAACACTGGAGATTATAAAAGTACTATTTAACCAAATAGAATTCACTAAATATTTGATTTAAAAAAAGCTGCTGGTGATTAATGAGAAGTGTGATCCCAGTGGGTAGGAAAAGCAATGCTGTGTCACAGTGGGGCTTGTGGGTTTCAGCTGAGCTCTCCCTATATTTTCATTGAAAAGGGCATAAAGGTCAGAGTTATTCTGATATTGCAACAGTTGCAGGTCATTGATGTGATCTAGGACACCCCCAAGTTGCTCTGTTTGGTTTTCCTTTCCCTTTCCTTCACAAAGTTCCATTCAGAGTTGTGTTTTGCTCACCCGCTTGTGTCCTGGCTTAGGCTGCAGTAGCTGAAACCACACCATGACAAGAAATGTCAAAGAAATGGCAAGGGGGAGGGACACCTGGAGAATCCCAGGGCAGAGAGCCAGCCATGAACTTATGTTTGCTCTCTGAGCAAGGCCAGGTCTGAGGACAGAGCTGGACCATTCTTACATTCACACTTTCCAAATGTTAATTGCATCCTCCCAAGGCTTTTTCACCTTTTATGTGCAAGACCAAAGCTAAGAGGACACATGGATGTCAGAATGGTGGGGAACACTCAAAATGAGACCAAATAACCCTCAGCAAGCACAGAGGTGGCTGAAGACCACGCTCATGTTGCTGTTGCCTCTCTAGAATATGGGAACTTGGGGTGCCAATCTCTGCTCTGTCAGGTTGTGTTTCATCACATCCCCAACAACCACCTCCTCTAACCTCACAAAAATCCATGGCCATTTCTCATCTTAGAATTCAGCTAAGATTTGCAGGCAGTTTGGACATGCTGGTTTGCTCCCAGTAAGCTGCAGATTGGTCTGGCTGCTGGCGTTGAGAATTGCTCTAGGTCTGAGTTTCTGAGGAGAGCAGCTGTGGCCAGTTTTGCTGAAGGAAGGCCCAGGGAGCGTCCTCAGCTTTAGGATCAAAGAGGGAAAGTACTCTCTGCAATGCAGAATGTTGAATTAATGATTTCTGTGCATCAGCTGGTTCTGAGGTGGGCATATGTGGGATTGAATATGAAAATATAATACCAGTGTAAATAAGCAGGAAAAAAAAGGGTCACCTCTCAAAACTTTTTTATTTTATTTTTTGTGAGCATGTTCCGTGCTATACAAAACAAATAATTATGTCTGGAAACCACATTCTTCTCAAGTACAGACATCAAGAGTGTCTGCCTTGATGCCATGGAGACCCTTCCAAACCCTCCAGGTTTCTGGAGCTGAACAGAGACGTACACAATTGTGTCTGATCTTTATAATGCTGCTGTAGAGGATGAGCTGGATCCTTAGCCAGTGGCAGATGCAATAACTTCCATGGGAAGTTACAGTGACTTGAAAATATTGATCATCTCCTCACAAACCAACTGTGAACTCTTGATTCTTTTTCCTAAGCTAATGGTGTATTGTTCCTCTGTGAAGTTAAATGAGACAATGAAACCTAGACCTCTTCAGAATATGGATTTTACATTTTCTTTTCCCAGTTTCTCTGCACTTTGCTGTGAAACAAATTGATACTGGAACTATTTAGTTTTTGTTCTTGTTCTAAAAAAAAGGTAGGGTTGAATGTTGTGTATAGATTGCATCAGAGGGAACAATAACACAGTAATGGTTTATGATGGAAAAAACAGGGTGACATGAAAAAAATACATAGCAACCCTCTGTTTAAACAGCTATTAAAATGTTATAGGGATCAAGAAAGACTAATGTAAAACATTTAGCATGGGAGGAAGCAAGCAGGATAGGTTAATGCACTTAGTGAAGCTGCTGTAGAAAACAGTGACAGACAGAATCAGAGCTGGATGGGAAAATTTACCTCTATTGATGATCAGCTGCAACAAAGGAAAAGGTCAACAATTTGCTACATCAGTGCAGCAGAGGACTCATGACAGGAACCTTTAAACAAAGCATGGCTGGATCTCACCTCCCAAACAGAACAGTGTGATTCACACAACAGGGCCACTTTTTATTAAGGTTGCCAGTGCCTACCTGGTCTGCCCAGCTGATATCCAGCTGGCTCAAGAGCAGTTTAATTGCTCATATATATGTCTGTGTGGACATCTCCTTTACATCTGCACTCTCAAACACAGGCTGTGATCCTGGGAGGATTTGTTCTGCTTTTCCTCCATTCCATATGTTTGTCCTGCAGAATTACACTGAAAACTCTGGTTTGTGCAGCACAGAATGAGGCTTTGATCCTGATCTGGGGCTCTGCACTTAATAATTATTGCTACGTCCACTGATTCCATAATAAAATATTACAGTATTAACATTCTTTATTTTTCTTCAGACATGCATGGAACATTTGTCATCCTGATGCCCCTCAGCCTGATCCTGATGATTTTTGGAGGAATGACTGGATTCATCAGTATCCTGGCCAGAGCCTACCTACTGCTCCTAATGACAGGACTGCTTTTCCTTTTTGGAGGTACTAAATCAAACTCCTGGCCTAACTGTTTGAGATAACAAGAGGTTGTATTTGGGAAACATCACTTTATTTCCCAAGGAATAAAATCCAAGCAGGAATTTGCTTTGAGGATAATGCTGGTGTTCATTCACCTGGAGTCTGCTGGGGTCCTGACTCTGGAATAGAGCTGGGAAAGGCAAATATCCCTCCTTGGGGATTGAGGCACCTCTCAACAACCTGTGTCTGCTGTGCCCATTAACACAAAAGATTTAATAACTTCTCAGCACAGTGCACAAATTGTTTACAAACAGGGCAATGGGGTGAGTGAAAAGTGACCATGGAATTACTAATTGTAGGGTTGCACAGATTTTTGCAATTATTAAGAAAACTGAGGTTTTTAAAAAAGCATTTGCATTGAGTTCCTGAAAAGGATCTTGTTAGACATTCCTGGGTTAGCCTCACTGCTAGTTTTGATCTAGAGAGGTGTCCCCAAAATATGGGTCACAAAAGGAAACCCCCAAAAATAATTTTAGTTGGAGTGTAACACTTCAATTTGAAGCTAGTGAAATGCTTTTACACTTCTTTTTATTTTTCCTTTTTTGCTGTATCCAAACCCACTGTTTTAGAAAGTAATTTATGAATTAAAAAACTTAAAAACATTCTGTCAAAATGGAAAACTGTGTTTAAATCTGCATTTTCTGTTCCAAATAGATTTCCAGTGCTGTTTCACGATGTAATTTAAAAGAGAAATTTTTCCTGACAGAAAAGGTGATCCTCAGAATTGGCTCTCAACAACTGTTCATACAGTCCTATTTTTAAGAAAAAATTGTTAAGAGATTGCTGGAAGCAAATGCTGCTGTCTCAAAGCCTTGACTGAGCTTTTTAGTCTGAAAGGCTCTAACACAGATCAACCATCCCCCATTATGATTGTCTCCTGGAAAGAAGAGCAAGTTCTAATTCCTCAGAGCAGCAGAAAGCTGTGTTCTCTGAAAAGGCTGCTGGAAAAGTGCTCCAAAGAGTCAGTGAAAAATGAAAAGCTGTGAAATGCCAAGCATGATTATCCACTGAGGAGTGGAGCATGGGGCCTTTCTGAGCCATTTGGGGCTGCAAAGAGGGAAAGGAAACACAGAAACAGGAGAGGGGTGCTTAAGGCTGTTCTGGGGATGCAGCTGGTGCAGTTTCCCAGAACATGAACAGACTGTGGCTTTTATTTGAGCCCAGCCCCCCGTCCTGCTCTGGCTGCATGCACACAGCAGTTTTGTAGGACACTCAAATTCACAAAGTTGAATATTATTTAGATAGTTCTGTCTCAGCAGAAAGAGGAATTTGGAGATGCCATTCCAGAAATGTGGAGGTTTTTTAAACCCTCAGAACTGGTATGTTCCACATGTCAGGACATCCTCTATGTTTCCCTGTTTTTTAGAAAGGGGAATCACAGAATCCAATGCACTTTGTTGAAAATGTCATCAAATCAGTCTTTTCCATTTCTGACAAGAAGTGATCTTTTTCCCTTTCTTTGCAGAGGGCTAGAATAAGGTACAGGCATCATAGGAAAGTAAAAATCAGGAATGTGAATACGAATTTAGACTGATGAATAATCCAATACTCTTTTGTCTCAGTTTGCCTCTTACCAAACATATATTTCTGGCAAAAAGGCAGACTCATCAGGACTTACTGTAATTTAACAGAAAGCTATACCAAAATTTTCTCCCTCTGTATCACATAAGACACTATTTTGTCCCAAAAGTGTTTCAGTATTTATCTTCTCTGGGCTGCAGTCCTTTTATCCAGGGCCTTGTTGCTGGATCTCTCCTGCTGCTGATCCAGTGAAGCAGTGACTTTGGTCAGTACCTGTATCTGACTGACAGGGATCACACCCTCAGCATGTGGTGTGTACCTGTTCCAGATGGGCCATTCCCCACATTTGCCACATTTTGATCAGTCCTTTCACTCTGAAAACATCCTTGTTTGAGTGCTCTTATTTATTTTTAGTCTGTCCCAAAGATGTCTTTGACTCAGGTATTTGGAAGTGATGGACAGTCATGACAGCACAACACTTGTGGGAGGTGATAGTGAAGACCAACAAATTTACATGAAACACTCAAAGCTGACAATACTCAGAAAACAGCCTCAATTCAGTGACCTGAAATGCAAGAATCTGTGTCTCTGTGGGCTTTCTTGCACACAGAGAGACAACTCTAGATAATGCTTAGCAGTGAGGAACCATGATATAACACAATACTGAAAACAGAGATGCACATGCATTAGATATCTGTAATATATATCAGAATCAGTTTTTATTGCGGGAGGCTTGCTGCTGGACATTGTGATTCAGTCTCTAACAGTGGGAACACGTTATTCTCAGTGGACACAAATAATCCTGCCTTTACTTCCCTCTCACCCTCATTCCCCAACAAACCATCCTTACCCAGATTTCAAAGATAATCTGTAAATCTGGCCTGGCTAGAGTAGGAAGGAGTGGCAAAGAGGCCCTAAGACATATACAATTGATTGTTTTTAATTTCTTCAGTGGCTGGTAAGTAGCTAAACATGTTTCTCTTTTCAGCTCTTGTTACCCTGACAGGGATCACTGTCTACATTGCATATTCAGCTGCTGCCTTCCAAGAAGCTGTTTGCCTCCTGAGGAGCAAGGACCTCCTGGTGGAAATCGATATCAGGTTTGGCTGGTCCCTGGCCCTGGTGTGGATCTCCTTTGTGGCAGAAGTGCTCACTGGGGCTGTGTTCCTCCTGGCAGCAAGAGTCGTGGGTCTGAAGAGGCAGCGTGAACAGGCTTTATGAGCAACAGGTGCCTTTGCAACAACAGAGCCCTGCACAGCCTGATCATTTGGATTACTTGGTCCTTCTGCTCACTAGAGTAATAAAAGAGGCAAGGCTGAGTATCTTGTCAGCTGTTGTAAGCCTTTTCCCCCACAGCTGGCTATAAACCACAAAGTAAATCAGTAAAACATTCCAGGTGTTGTCAGTTAGGAAACCCTTGTGTCCTTAGAAGAAAGTGCATTGCAGTGTTTGTGTTTCCAGAATAATTTCAGCTGGCAGCTCATCTCCATTCGTTGCTTAGAACAAGACAGATTTCTTGCTTTCTCTTTTCTGCTGTCTCAGCAAAGTGCCTCAGAGTACCTTGCAGGCCAGATTTTGGTTTCTCCTGAGTTCTAAGAAGAATGTGGACCTCTTGGAATGAGTCCAGAGGAGCCCATGAAGATTCTCAGAGTACTCAGCACCTCTGCTCTGGAGATGGACTGAGAGAGTTGGGGCTGTTCAGACTGGAGAAGAGAAGGTTCTGGGGAGACATTAAAGCTCCTCCCAACACCTAAAGGGGCTCCAGGAGAGCTGGGGAGGGACTTTGGGGAGGGCCTGGTGGATGGAATGAGATGATATTTCACATCCTTTCCAACCCAAACCGTTCCAGAATCCTGCAGTCTAGCAGATGGTAGTGGCTGTGATGCTGAAGTTCCTGAGTGCAGTGCAGTGGTGAGTGCACTACAAGAGAAAGGTACAGCTGTTTTCCAGGTGTTTTAACTAATTGCTGGAGATAGCCCAAATCTCTCAATGATCAGGCTACATACTTCTCTCCTTCAGCTTATTACTAGCTGCTTTTTCAACTCTGCAATGCAGAAGATGTATCTGATGCATTTTGCAGTTTTTACTTTGCAGTTTTGATGATGCTCCTTTTTCATGAAGTTTGTGCACATGCCTTGTGCTAGGATGTTTGTCTTGTGTTGAAACTGCTGAGTAAACTGAACATACAGGACATATGAATTTCACTTTGGGTGCCAAGCAATCTCGTTTTTCCTCTAGGCAGTAGCATTTGAATGGACATTTACTTCAGTGCCCACTGAAGTTGATGAAGAAATTTCCCCCTGACTGCTGTGCTGAATAGAGACTTGAATGTGATAAGAGCTTCACTCCATTTCTGTTAGATCACATATTTCTGGAGGTCCTCAGCACACTGCAGTACAGGACTGACTCAGGACTGACTCTGTCATTGGGCAAATCCCTTGTACATTTTCCAGCAGCACAAAGGGCATCATTCACCTACCTCTGTTAAAGACCAGAACAATTTTATCAGTGTGTCCTGTATTAAAGATTGCACATTCACCCTTACCGAGCTCAGCTCTATTCTTAGTCCCAAAGTACCAATTCTTTTATGAAAAAATAGTAGCAGGGAGTTCCTGAGAGCTGACAGTCTTTGTAGATAGAAGGGAGCATTTTAATGCCATGTTGTAAATGGAGAATTGAGCCAGGAAACTTGTCCAAGGTCACATGAAACCAGAGTTTCAGAACCCTGGGCTAAGACCTTGTTTGTCAGATCTTGTTTGTTATCAGAATGAAATAAGGCTCAAAATCCTGAAAGGACTGAGCAGTAGAAATTCTGTGACTAGCCAGTATAATTTTGTAACTCTTAGTTGCTCCCACATTGGCTTTCAGGTATTTTCCATGTTGCCTTATGTTGGGACCATGTAATTAATTAATTTTTCAAGTTAAAGCATACCAAATCAGCTCTACAAGAAGTGTAAGAAAAAAATCCTTTGTAGTCAAAATCCATGTGCTTAAGTGAATTATGTAAAATGTAATTCTCTGTTTTGGTGCTGGTGAAACTATTTATAATGCAATTTCTATGATGTTACTCAGAATTTACTGTAAGCTGTAACAGTAAAATATCATCTGAGTTATTTTTTGAGTATTCATTACAGATATTATTTTAAAGTTTTGAATGTTGTAAAATTAAATAAAATCACACCTTAGAGTGGGAATTATTTACCAAGACATGAAAGAAGTAAGGATATTTATTTTTCTTTAACATTTCTGCAGATTTATTCTACTGTTTTTGTGATGCTTTTGAAGTTCCTGTGTCAGATGCGGTAGGTATTTAAAAGATATTTACACAGCTACAATATAAAATACTCAAGTGATCAAATCTAATTAGAAAGCCAATGAATCTGTTATTGAATTAGAGCAATTCTCATTTCCATGGCTCTCCTAAATTTCTCATTCTGGCTTCCTGCAATATCTGGCACAGTGGTAATAAAGAGTATCTTCTGCTCCTGAACATTTGCATAACCCCTGAATTTGTCTGAAATTCCTTCTGAATACAAAGAACAAAAGATGGTTTGGAATAGCCAAATTAGCATTGAGCATTTTGAAAAATTATACTGGGAAGAGGAAACATCTTAGAAAGGACTTTATGTAATTTGAAACAAATGACCTTATCATCTTCTTCCTCTTACTGAAATTAATGTTTATTTAATACCATGTTCTTTGCTGTGTTCTCCCCAAAATACTTTACAGAGGACAGAGACTGCTCCCATTACTTTCTGGCGAATTGCAAACTCATTGGTAATTTGCCACATTGAAAGTGAAGAAAAACAGATGTGCAGAGCAGAGCAGCACCGTGTGAGGGGGCAGAGTGCACACAGCTCCTGCCCAACACCAGGCGCTCTTGAAGGACTTCCTTGAGGGGTGGCAGACAAGGATAGGGGAGGTCAGAGGAGCCCTTGAGCGTGAAAAACGTGGAGATACACAAGATATCCAGAGGCCATGCTGGTGAATGTAATGCAGACCCAAAACCACCAGGATTCAGTACGTGTCTGTGCTGTCCCCAGGCTGGCACCTGCAGGGCAGTCTCTGTGTCCCTCTGATGGACAGGGCTCGGACACAGCTTCAGCTAAAGGAGCCTCAGGCATTTGTTATCACTGATCCACAGCCAATAGCCCTGTGGGGACGCCAGGTGCCTGTCAAAGTCACCCTTTCACACCCTCCTCAGCTGGACAGGGGACAGGAAATCTATTGAGTTTGGGACAAGGGCAGTGAGAGGTCACTCGCCAATTACTGTCATGGGCAAAACAGACTCAACCTCAGGAAATTAGTTTAATTTATTAGCAGTCAGGGTAGGAGAATGAGAAATAAACCCAAATCTCAAAACCACCTTCTCTCCACCCCTCCCTTCTTTCCAGGCTTAACTTTATGCAATTCTCTACCTCCTGCCCCCTGAATGGCAAATGTGGCACAGTGGGACAAAGAACGGAGGCTCAGTCTGAGCATCACACGTTGCTTGTGAAGAATCTTCCTCCTCAGGGAGTGGACTCCTCACACTTTCCCCCTGCTCCAGCACGGGGTCCTTCCCAAAGAATTCAGTCTTCCATGAACTTCTCCAACGAGTTCTTCCTACGGGCTTCAGTTCTTCACAAACTGCTCCAGCATGGGGCTGTTCCTGGGGCTGCAGTCCTTTGGGAACAGGCTGCCCCACCGTGGGTTCTGTGCTGGGTCACAAACCCTGCCAGTAACTTCAGTGTGGGTTCCTCTCTCTGTGGGTCCTGCCAGGGTCCTGTTCCAGCATGGGCTTCCCAGGAGATCACAACCTCCTTTGGGCATCCACCTGCTCCAGTGTGGGATCCTCCACAGCTCCAGGCTGATCTCTGCATCCCAGAGCACCTCCATGGGCTGCAGGGCACACCAAGGGAATTCAGCCTCAGCTCCTGGAGCACCTCCTGTCCCTGCCCTGGGCTCTGCAGAGCTGCTCCTCTCACAGCTCTCACTCCTCTCTCAGGCTGCAGTCTGTCCCTGCACAGCTGCTCTTCCCCAGTCCTAAATCCCAGAGGCACTGCCCTGGCCCTGCTGGGCTCAGCCTTGACCAGTGGTGGGTCTGTCCTGGAGCTGCTGGCCTTGGCTCTGCTGGACATGGGGGAGCTTCTGGCAGCTTCTCACAGAAACCGCTCCTGCAGCCCCCTGCCACCAAAACCTTCCCATGTAAAACTAATCCAACTTGATTGACTCTCTGCTGACACAGCTGATTCATAATTTTCCTCCTTCCAAATGGAGCAGCATTGCAGGCTGGAGATTGTCGTGGCAGAAACCACTCCTGCAGCCCCCTGCCACCAAAACCTTCCCATGTAAAACTAATCCAACTTGATTGACTCTCTGCTGACACAGCTGATTCATAATTTCCTCCTTCCAAATGGAGCAGCATTGTAGGCTGGAGATTGTCGTGGCAGGCAGTGGTCAAGGTGCTGTGACTCCCCTGGGGAAGTGTCTTTAGAAATTCCTGCTCTGTGTGCACAGGCACTCCAACCCTGCTGTGATCATCAGCTCCTTGGTGAGATGAGCTCTCAGGTGATGCAGGAGAGGGGTCTGTGTGTGGGGTTCCACAGAGCCTTTAGTGGGCTTTGTTACAAAGGGTCCCAGAGATAATTGAACCAGGGAAGTGAAATGGAGCTGGGTTTATACAGAGAATGCAGGGGCAGAGCAAGGGGGAAGGGCCAATGGGATACAGAGGATCTACATATGAGAGCAGGGCATGCTGGGGAGCCACCCTAAAAAGAGGCTGACTTGCCTAAGGATTTTCCCTTCCAGGGAGTATTTCATTTTTTTTCTTTAAGCCTCAGCCCTCCATGGGAACACAGACAATTCCTGAGTTGAGGACACTGCCCTCCACAGGACACCACACAATTTTATCACTTGTTTGCACTGTTTTGTTAATGAAATTCAATAGCTTCAACTATTTAAAGTAGAAAAATAAAATCTGAAGAAATCTGAACCTGCTTCATAAATTAAGATGTCCTTTTCTCTGGTTCCTTTTGTAAATTTCTTGCAGCAAAGCAGTGCCTAGTTAGCCAAGATATAACAATAAAAAAACCCCACGTCCGCTGGCCTCCTATCTTCCATATTAACAGACTTAATTGCCTCATCTCAGGTTAGAATAAATGCTCTGGCTTTGTGTTAGAGAGTCAAGCAGTTGATATGACCCTGCCCGAGGGAGATTCCTCAGTGCTTATACGTGGACACAGCTGTTAGCCCAGCAATGATGAGCTCACAGGAGCTGGGTCAGGTGTTCCTGAAGGCCAGGTTCTGCCCAGAGTTTTAGCTGTCCCTGGTTTAGGCTACGGGTCTTTAATTAATGAATTACATTTAGTTAAGTTGCAAAAATAACATCTTTTTCCTGTTACTAAAGCATTATAGTGCTGTTTTACTGGAGTAGCTTTCTCTGCTTTACACATCAGCTTTAACCCTAACGAGGCCCTCAGACTTTGCCCTCCACTTTTCCCGGTGTTTTCTGCAGCCCTGTCCCTGTAACACCCATTTTTGGACACTCCCAGTTTATCCTGCAAGGGCCACACCTCCCTTTGGTGTTTGTACTGGCGCTGATCACCGTGAGTGCTCTCAGCTGAGACCTTTTCTCCCTGGAAAGCTTTGCACAGAAATGCTGGTCTGTGCTGACATCTCATGGCTGCACTGGGAACCTGGCTCTGTTTGGGAAGAACCTGCTCATTTCTGCGCAGGACAGACAGACAGGCTCAGCCACCATGAGTTTATGAAAGGCAGTGGGGCTGCATGATCTTAAAGGTCTTCTCCAATTTAAACTATTCCATGATTCTGTGCTGGTTTTTGTATGAAGAGCAGAGGACACTGTCGTGCTCACTACAGCTTTGCTCCTGTATTTTAAACACAGATGAGAGGTTCTCATCTAAGAACTGCTGAATCCCAGTCAGCAACACGTCTGAGCTGCTGGCCATCTGGAGTCAGAATGTCAGGTGTTGGAAAATGTGCTGTTAACCATCATATTTTTAAAATAAAATAAACACAAAACATTCTTAAAGGTCTGTTCTTAGGAGGTGTAGCCATTCCAATGATGGTTATGTTTTGATTTAGATCAAGCAGCACAGCTTTTTAATACATTTGTGGCATAAAAGTTTAAGTTATTAGCTGGAGCTAATAAAATTGAATATCTTAGGATGCAAACAATTAAAAAACAAAAAAAGCTTTATATCATGGCTTATTTCCATGATATGACAAACTATCTAAGAATTGAATAATTGAACCTGACTTCAGGATTGGTCCAGACAATCTATGAGAAGTACTGGAAGAAATAACGTTCTACATTTTATTGTGACTCTTAATTTTTACTGTCTCTCCATAATTAATTTTTTGAAACAAAGTCAGGAAGTTGTGCTCCCAGTATGAGCTGAGTAACATTACAGAATTTTGAAACTATGCAACAAGTGTCAAAGCAGGAGAGACCAAACCTAACCACTCACATTTATGAGATTCCTTTCTTAGTAACTGTGGCAGCATTATCCACCCCAGAGTTATGAATATATCTCTGCACAGACTCTTCAGACATAGCTGTAATTCACCCCTGCCCAATGGCTAGGGTAGAGCATCTTCTGAAAAAAATATTCTCAGCTGTTGTGCAGTAGTGGCTTGCTAGACTTAAACGTTGCATGAGGTCATTTGGGGATAATTCCTTCACCCCTGGACTGTGGTTCCCAGGCAGATGGACAGCAGTTGGTTTAGAATCTGCAGGAATTAGAGGGAAAGGAAGAGGGAAGCAATGCCATACCCCACTGTAACTGCAGTGGCATTGACAGCTGGAAATCTCTTGTTCTGTGTGACCAAGTTTCTCAGCCTGTTGGGGCAGGAAACTCATCCTTGTGATCTTTCAGGTTCCATCAACATGGAGGACAAGGGACTAAAGTAAAACTACTTGTAAAACTGCCAGAAAGAATGGGATATGGGACTTTAGGAAGGCAAGTTTTCATCAGTTAATGAGTTGCTGCTTATCAGTCAAGCTGTCACAACAAATGTATTTATGCTCCCAAGTCACCTCCCATCACTCTTGGATGTTAAAATGATTTATTGAGCACATGCATCCCTCCAGCCTGGTCCTGTTCACACAATGGTTTAAGCTATTGGATTTAATATTTCACTTGGAGCAGACCAGGGCTGATGAACAGTGAAGTGTTAAAAAGTAGCACTTTAGTGCTGGTGATAATCTGTTTGCCTCATTTCAAAGACAGCTGAAAGACACCTTGGTGGGGGTTGAAGGGATGGGAGGCAGCTCCCTGAAGAGCTTTTGGCTCATAATTTTACCATTTTCATTTTTGCCAAGGACAATGCAAACACTTGTCATGGAAGGCTGGGATCCTCTCAGTGTAATGCTCCCCAGGTGTTGAAAGGAATCTCTGTGCCAATAGCTGAAGAGCATTTGCTAATGGCTTGTGCTCCTGGACAACACATCTGGCTGCTGATGGGGCCAACATATTTCTCCATTCAACCTGGCCTTCTCAAATATTTATAAGATAATGTTCTATGTGATGCCTGTAGCATACAGAGAGGCTGAACTAAATTGCACTGTGGAGGGGTCTCTATTTTCACAGCCTTTTGGAAATGACTGCATCAGTGCTGTGAAAATCCTTTGGCATCATAAACCTTTTATTGCCACTGTTCCCACTTGACTGGTATTATACAGTGAAACATTTAATTATGCAAAAAAAGCCTCACCAAAAGGACAAACAAAAACATCCACCATAAAAAAGAGTTTTATAATTGTCAAGCAACATCCACAGATGGAACAAACTTTTTAGACTTGCAATAACAAGTCTTTTGCGCTATCTTTCTGTTTTTATGAATGGTACCTTTCAGGCATGGCAACAGCTGTAGCCAGCAAACTTGGCAGCTGTATCTCCTTCTTATCTGTGGCAAACTTCATGGATGACAAGACCTTTATCAGTTTCAAGGCACTTCTGACAAAATGGAGAAGTTCTACATAAGTCACTGAGAAACCCAGGTCTGTTTCCTTCAGTGATCAGACAGATAAGACATCAGTGTGCAGTGAAAAAGTATAAATATTTATTTTCTCAGAACTCAAGAATAATGCAATATTTCATGAAAACAAAAGAAGAAAGAAATGTTTGCTTTCTCAGCCAATGGAAATCATGACATTCTCAATCTTGTCTTTTTGATTCAAACTCAGCTATTCACCATTTAAATTCCTACTGGAGTATATGCAAACACCCAGGTGGCAGCCCTTACTGCTGTGAGTTTCATTTTCCTGATTATTTTCCTTCAATCATGCAGCCCCCTGCCCACATTCATTCCCCAGACCCTCTGGAGTCACTCTGAGGAACCCAGCACCTGGCAGCAGGGAGGGTTTGGTGCAGCTGCACCCGGCTGTGCTGAGGCATCACTGCAATAACAGCTGCAAACAGCTGCAGAGGGAACTCCACCACTGCTGACCACATCCTAGGAGATCTGCTCTGCCTGGCTGCTGTGCCTTGCCCCAGATGAAGCTGTCACTGGAAGGTGCTGTTACTAACCCAGCTGGTCCACACCTGTGCTGGATGGGCTGACTAACAAAAAAGGGGTCAGTGCAGTGTCTTGGGGTCCTATTTCAGTGACCACTTGCTTGTGTAGAGACACAGGGCTGTAAGACTGTGCAGGGAGCTTTGCTGGGCTGATTTCCCTGAAAATAGGATTTTTTATTCCCCCTCAGGGGTCTCTGTGTGGGTAGGGAGGAAGATCAGCAATCTAAATGAGAACAAAGTCCACTTCCCATACAGCTATCCAGTAGGAAAACCACTCCCCTGCTTCCAAGCCTCTCCTGGACACAGATCTGTCCTTCAGAATCTCTGGGGCTCATTTTCCTGCTTTCCTGCTCACAAGAAAGTCTTTTCACTCCTCCTTGGCAATGATGGCAGTGCATGGGGACCCTCTGTCACCATAACAACTGGGCTATTTGTCTTATAATTCAAACTGCCCTCTCTAGCTTCAAGGGCCTCTTCCTACACACTGTCCAGAGCTCATAAATCCTTCCCTGAGCAATTCCTACCTTCTTTATTGGAGTAGTAACTCCCACACCCACTCCTAAAGCTGCCTCTGCCATTTTATCTTCAAAAGCCTGATGAACCATTTACTCAGCCATTTGGAAAGAGAATTGAATTGGGTACAGGAAAGCCTTAGTCTGTTCAAAGACCAGCTCAGCCTGTGATTAACCCTGTTGTCTTGGGTTTGCCTGGGGGAGCAGTGTCCCAAGGAGTTCAGAAAATAACCTCACAGAGAGCAAACCTCTCATACAGTAAATCCCCTTGTAACTGCAGATTCCTTCGGAATCTAGGTGACATGACAAGCATTAAAACACTAAAGACTCTTAGAAAGCAGCATGTCTCTCCAAAATGACAAGTGCAACCCCAAAATCTCACTTAGCTACTATCTTTTTGACATAGGACTAACAGAATCCATTTCTGTGCTTCACCACCTCTAATGGCAGTGCTCCTTCTCAGCTGCCTCAATCTGAATAACAGACTTTGCTAATCCCCCCATAGGTCATTTAGAGATGGAATAATTTTCATCAGATTTTCTTTCATTCTGTGTAGAATCTACAGCCTGCACTGTCAGCTGCAACCCATACATACGCTGCAAGTCAATACAAATATTTTCTACTAATTTGGAAATTAGGTTAAAACGTGATTACCCTCTAAATAGCATTGTTACATGAGAGAGAAGCATACAGCATAAATTAGTGCTTGAAATGAGGTTTGCAACACATATAATCATAACTTGGCATTTCACCAAACTCATTTGTGAGCTGTTATCACGGCACGGGGAATCCAGCTCACTGGGAGCCGTTGTGTGTGAATGTTATTTTCCAGAGAAGCTGCCCCAGTGATGAATTACAGCTCTGCTCTGCCGTGCTTTGCCCGAGCAGCCACTGCACGTCACTGTTGTTCCACACAAGAGAGCCCAAAGAGCCTTGCTCTGGGAGAAGGCAGCTCGTTGGAGAGTGTTTGCCTTTTCAGACAAGGGAAGAAAATGTGCTACAAGCCAAGGAATGAAGCCAAGGGGGAGATTTATTCCCCCAGACCAGAGGCCATCCATACATGTTGCTCTTTCCCTTTTTCCTTTGCCTGTGCAGAAAAACCCCATCCATCTTTTTTTCCTTAAAGGTATAAAAAGAGAGTGGTCGTTAGCCAGAGATCACAGATCCTGGGGGAGTTGCCAGGTCTCCACAGGCCCCATGGCAAATGTGACAGGTCACTGAACCTCTTGATGCCCAAGTGCTGCAGCAATGACACCGTGCCCTGCTCCACGGGGCTCACACCAAAGACACGAGGGGCTCAGACAGAGCTGCAAGAGCAACATCACGTCTTTCTTACATTTGGAGCATTTATTCCTTCCAGGAAAAGGGGAGATTTTGGAGTGTTATATTGTGATTTTAAAGAGCTTGCAAGTTTGGCAGAACTGTTGAACCAAAAGGTTGAAATGTGTTCTAGAAACATGACACTCCAAGAAAGCTTTGTCATCAGCTATGTCAGGTCATGTAAGCTGTGTAGCACAAAGCACCACCTTCCTGTACCTGCCACTAAAAGTAAAGACATATTTCCAGTTCTTCTCAACTTTTCCCCAAGTTTTCAGCAATTCCCACACTGAATGTAGTGGGGAAGCTTAATTCCTTTTTCAGCCAAGTTTCATACAAAACAACTGAAGTGACACTGCCAGCAAATAAAATTCCATTAGAGGGTAGAAAAGAAGATGTTTGAGGATAAAATAAAGAGTAAAACAAAATCTTTAGAAGAAGTCAAGTGGAATTAAAAGTAGAAGATATATATAAACTTAACAGAAAATTATTTATCAAGTGCAGACCTTCTGTGGCACTGAACACGCTAAAAACAATAGTTCCCAATCCATGGGTCTTCCTACTGTGCTGGCAGGGCAATTCATCACGTGGCTGCCAGTCCATGGAGCTGGGATCAGAAGGAGCAAGCCACACTTCATCTGCAGGTGACACTGAGGTGCTGTGAGCACATTCTCAAGCCAGGTTTACTCATCTCCCTCCAGTTCCAGCCGCCCAGCTGAGGGACACATTCCAGTGTGGAGGAGCTGTGCTCCTGCCAGGTTTGTGTGGTGTGTGATGATTCCCGTGCCACTGCGTTTCTCCTGATGCTGCTGCCCTGATTTGTGATTATTACAGTTATTTCACAGATGCTTTCCTGCATCTCCAGCCTGCAGAAGAGATAAAATCTGAGAAAAGCATTCTGCTTTCCTTCCCTAGAGCCCCACTAAAGGTAGTAGGACTCAGATGCCAACTTTGTAATGTTGAGCCCTGGCAATTCCCATCCTGGGAATGCCTGCACTGACACAGAAATATCTTGCATCTCTCTGGCTATATGAGGAAGATGAGCCTCTGTATGCTCAACCTGTAGATCCTGTGTCACAGAAATGAAGAAAATTCCAAAACGAAAATATTCTGCAACCTCCAGCTATAATCCTAGTCCTTTGTGAGGCCTAAAATCAGGCCAGAATTCCTCATGCAGCACAGGTACAAGGAGTTTTGCTTCTGAGGTTACAAAACCAATGTTTATTTTATAAGGCAAAACCCACAAACATGAGAGGAGATCACACTGCCAGAGGGAAGGAAACCCTTTCCTGAAGCAAATGGCTGGGCTGTAACACTGCATCCTACGGAGACAGGAATGATATATAAAGGAGAAAACACACACAGCTCGGCAATCAAAACGGTTGCCTCAAGATTGCTGAGCTGAGTGAAGGACTGAAAAGACACTGAAGAGAATCAAAGCCCAGAACTGAAGAGGATTGAAAATGTCTGTCCTTCTCCAGGCACTGTGAGAAAATAGCTTTACCTTTGCCTGCATTTTCTGTTCTGCTGTGCTGTGCTCCTCCTGCACTGCCCAGGGACGTGTCCTGTCAGATGTCCTGCTCTCCCCTCACGGCACCATCAGGGTGATCCCTGCTGCTGCTCTTTCCCACAAATAAGAGATGAAAGAAAGCTGACAAAAACCATGGGCCAGATTCTCCTCTCAGGCAAAAGCCTTGGTGGAGAAAGTGGGGCCTTGGGGAGCCACAGATGCTGCATAATAAAATCCTGACGGCCTCTGGCTCCTGAGCCTGACTGACTGACTGCAGGTCCATTCTGGGCAAGGGAAGAGCTGTGCTTTGCCTTGTCCAGTGGCTGGGCTGAGAGTCAGCATTTTAAACAGTAATACCTGATTTTATGGGACAAGAATCTTTGCAGACACTGCTGGTGAAGTTTTTAGCAAGGCAACTCTGAACAGCTTCAAGTTCTTTGTGTTAACTAAAAACCTCCTGGATGGCTGGAGCCAGAGAAGCCAAGTCTGGTCTTTATCTGACTCCATAAATTGTTCTTGTCTGTATAATTATAAGATTTATTTTTGTTTTCTTTGCTATAAAAGCCCAAATGGAAGCTTGAGGGTCTCTTTGAAGACCCAGTTACTTAAAGCTCTTCAGCATGCATGCTTGTAGGTCCGGCTTTGTATTATTTATTTTCTTGTTGTTTTATGTTTAATGTGTTTGCTCTCTTGATGGCTCTGTCAATAGACATTCTGTGCTGAAAAAGTTAAGAGTCAATATATATTTAAAAAGAAAAGGGGGGCGGGGAGGGGTGCCAAAAATACCCATCTGGAGTTTGGAAATGGAAAGCAAATTGCAGGTTTGTCAATAGCGTGTTTGGGAGCCTTTTAAGTAGTGAATCACTTGATGCTAGCTATTGTAAATATTGGTTTAAAGGTGCTATGAAATTGATGGTGCACTGTTAAACCTTCCTCCAAATACTGATCTATTTATGTTGCCTCACTTAGCATCAGATCCAAAGACCACTGAAGTTATAGGAGTCTTTACCAAGTCGTTCATAAGCACAGTGTAGTTTCAACAAATTCACATAATCCTAGGGTTGGAGCATTTTCTTACAGTTTTCCTTAAATTAGGCAAACTATTCTCCAGAATGTGTCTTTTTATTTTTTCTTTTAATGCAGCAGCAGGAAAAAATGGTTTAGAGTGACATTCAGAGAAGGGTATCACTCTCTGCCTTAGCTTTTCCTGCTGTAAGGTTAGACCCTGAAAAGAGTATTCAACTCCCAGCACAAATCATTGAGTGGGGCTGAGGTCTGAATGCTGAGCAGACCTGGGCTGAACATTATTTTGAATAGCAATTGGGTGAAGTTTGCTGTGTCTGCACTCCTTCATTGAGAGCTGGATCTGATTAAAGTGAAACATTTGAGTTTCTATGCCAAAACTGAAAAATGATTAATGTAACTTCTAGGCAGTCCAAGCTCCACTATGTAAAATTTGAGGGAATTCTTTATCTCACTGACCCTCATTTCTGCGAAATCTTATTTTATCTTCTCAGAGGCATGTAACTGTCCCAAAATCTGTACATTAGATTAAGTCCTAATTTAGAAATAATGCATTATTATTGATGCCTAGATTCCACAAAAAGGTTTAACATCATCAGCACAGCCATATTTGCCAAATATTTGATGTATTGGATGTACATGGAAGAGTCTGGCCAGCACTGTCCTAACACTGGCTTCTGGACTTTTTGTTTCCATGGAGCTACCTAAAAGGAAGTTTTGGTGTAAGGCGAGCACCTGAAAACCTGATGAATAAATGGGAATTTAGGCTCCACAAAGGTAAATCGGAGTTTTGCTGTTGTTGGCCTGAATGGAACTGGCATATGTAGCTTTGGAGGTCCTTGGATGAAAATCCATTTATCAGCCTTGAAAATTCAAGCATTTAATTCAGCCCAACCCTCATGACACCACGATTCTTGCCTGGAGTGTGAGTATACCCAAACTCCACATGGAGAAAGGAATTAATGAGGAAGAAAATCCAACAGGAGAGTTATTCATGCTCACTTGCTTTTGGTGTAGCTCTCTATTGTACCACATCTGCATTATTCCCCTTGTCTCCCCGCTTTCCCCCATCCCTTTCCCAGGGAATAAAGGGAAAGAATTCTGCTGTGGGCAAGTCTGCAACCTGTTTGGTTCTTCACCTGTGGTTTCCATCAGAGAGAAAGCCATGATTAAGGGTGACAGGGCCTTTAGGAGCCTGGGAGGTGAGAAGGCAGCTGGAGAAGGAAATGACAATCTCCAGGATTATCTGCTCCCCTGGAACAGGTGTCAGCACTCCTGGATGAGGAAACGCCTGAAAGTTTCAGGGCTCCAGGCAGAGCTGAGAGGGGAAGATGTGTTTGCAAAAGGGCATCTTCACTCCGTTGTGAGTGCATGTGTTGTGCTAAATGTCCTTAAATCCCTGTGGTAATGCAGCCGTCTGGAACAATAAATAACAAATAGCTGCTGTCTCCTCTGGGACCTCAGGTACCATGCTTCCAGAGAGGAGCCCTCCTGCTCTGTGGTGAGGTGTAAGGGACCACACACCAGCTATAAGTTCTGGGGGAAAACACTGGAACACGCATAATTTAACCTGAAATCTGAGATTGCTTCTGTTTACACAGTTTTGCATAAAAGCAGTAATAACACTTTCCAAATCTCCAGCAGCCTGCTCCTCCCAGCTACTCTGTGTTTAAAACACCTGATAGGTAACAATTGCTGGTGTGTTAGGACTGAAAAATGTTATTATGTGCCTGTCTTTCCACTCTACTTCTTGCCCCCTTGTTTCCAGGGACATTCTCATTTAAAATTTCCCCTCGAGTAAAGATACAATTGAAAATCCCTCACTGTGCCATTTTTGGGATTGGTAGGAGTATGAGAAAGTGGATAGATAGCTGAGAAGTGAGGAATCTAGCAGATTATGTACATACATTATGTTTTAAAAATGAATAGCAGTTCCCCCTCTTTGTTTTAAAATGTTCATGTATATTTCTGGAAAAAAGGATAGCAGAACATCTAATGATAGGAAAGAGTTTTATAAGACAAGATACTCAGTGTCTGTAAAGAATTTTACAAACATGAGCATATCTATTCTTGATGACTCATCTGTAAGTAGCTATCATTATTTCTTTTCTTGGGGGAAGTGGAATTCAGAGAGACCAAGAAACTCAAATAAGCAGCATGTGTTAAGACAAAAAAAGACTAGTAAATGATCTTGTTACCTCAGTTCACTGCCTGAAATTATTGGAATAATAACACACCCAAACATTCCAGGATCATGTTTCACACCGAAATACACAGAACAAGAACACCCCAAGGAAAATAGAATCAATTTAATTCAGAGGCTGTAAGGAGCACTGAAGTTTTTTGAGATGATCACAATTCTCGGACCAGGCTCAGTTGTCACAAAATATTTAGCAATCCTCCAAAAGCTAACATTCTTCCCCACTGCAATATCCATGCCCAGTTACACAACAGTTTCTTCCTCATGTAAACCAATATTTCTCTCCTACCCTAGGAACAGAATTCAGCAGTGCAGGTGCCTGTTGTCTCCTTGCTGCTTTCCAAGTAGGTGCTTAAGCCCCCAATGGAGAACATACTGATTTCCATGGTTTTGGAGCAGTCTTTTTAGAAAAATCTGTTAGATTAATTCCTGCATTACTGATCACTGAACTATTGCATTTTTTGAAAGGTCCATGAGAAGACTGCCACCCAGGTAAAAGCTGAATTTTGCAGTGAGTTTGGTGAAGGACAAAACTGGTCTTAGAAGAAGATGGTCAAACCTCCTGAGGCCTGAAGAGACCTCAGATTAAGCAATTTATCTGCCTCTTTCTTCTCAGTAAAAATGATTTTGCCCTTGGAGTTTTGAGCTCTAGAATCTCATCCTGCATAGCAGTCCTAGGAAAGAGTCACAAACTGTATTTATATAATATAATAACATCCATATCATTGATACAATATATGCAATACTTACAAATGTGTTATCAGGATTTAGCAGCTCCTCAAGGGAAAGGCCAAGGCCTACTGTATTTATGTTCCTCTTCCTCAATTAGACAACTGAAAAATCATTTTCTTCTGGCTAGATGTCTAGCATGCCCACTGCCATATTCATCTCAGACAGTCACATAAACCACAGAACGACCTTAAAAAGGATGTCCTTTCACTAACTGCCTCCAGGATGGGATATCCCAAATCATGCCTTCACCTCCTATGAAAGCACTTTTGTCTGCTGTATGGAATCACTGAGCTTTTGCTTCTCCTCATACTTGCTGTACTGCCGCGGTTTCACCTGGGGTCTGTTTCTAATTTCAGTTTGTGGTTTAGCTCTTTGTGTTCTTTCAAGTAGTTTTGCTCTGCTCTTAGAAAACAAGCAGATGATGCTGGGCCCTGCAGAAATGTTTGTGCTGCTCTAACCCCAGCTAAGCCTGCTGGTCCCTGCTATTTGCTGGAGAATGATGCTCCTGTTAGTCAAGTCCTTCCAAGTGCCATTAATCTCTTCCTTTTCAGAGCTACTGACTAGCAGCCTTTGTTCACTCTCTGGGCTCAGCACTGCTCCGAAACTTTCCAACATCTGGTTACATTTCTGCAGCCTGAGACTGCTGTTTAACCCAGCTGCTTGGATTTCACTGAGCTGGAACTGAGCTGGTCACTGGCTTATTAACACAGCTGAAAATAGGGCAGGGGGATGGCTGAGAGGCTTCTTCAGCAGTGCATGTGTGCTGGGAATCCTCAGATTCCCACCCAGATCCCTATAGCTCAGGAAAGGCTTTTGAGGAAGAATGTGCTTTCCTGTAAAATTTTGGGAGCAGCAAGTAGCAGAGAGGGGCCACAGACTATACCCAGGGATTTTTTCTCACCAAAGAGGCTGTCAGCTCTGTCTGAATCTTCTCAGGCTTCTGAAAACATCTCATTTACAAGGGGCGTGCTGAGAGGCTTTGCAGGGGTATTAGCACAGTCAGTTCCACAAGAACATGACATCTGTCTTTCCCTCCCATGTCCTCCTTGTCTTTCTGCTGATCACTCAAACTCTGCAGAATCACTTTCTATTTTCAGCTTTTCCCATTATTTTTGCACACATCTTCCACCTCCTGTCCTGTTCTCATCCCGGTTGCTTTCACTTTCTGTGACATCTTTCCCCACTCCCTTTCACTGTTACGCCTGTGTTTAATTTTCTTATTCTTTCCTTTTAAAATCCTAATTCTCTCTGTGTTTCACATTTGCTCTTCTACACTTCTATTATAATTTATCAGGTTTTGAACTACACAGGTCTTAAAATTATTGCAAAAGGGATTAAATTATATCCATATTATGATTAAACTGAAAACTAAATATGGGAATGTTTAAATGTTAGTAGCCCAACAATTGCATTAAAAAAGACAAGTTGTATCTCAAAGCACTTTAATCAGTGCTGCAGTTTGGAAGGGGTGACAATGCCAAAAGATCATGTACACACACACGTGTGCAGACACACACCCAGAAATAAACCCCTGACTGTTAAACTGATGAGTTTAACACATTTTTCAAAGGTTTCTGGCACACTGAAATATCCACACAGGCAACCATTCCCATCTGTGTGCTGGCTGGAAGCTGGATTGCTGCTATGTGGGCCTTTGAAAGCAGGAGGTCTGTTATGTGCAAGAGAGGTGATTTTTTTTTTTTTTTGGTAGTACTGCTTTGCTTGTCAGAGTTAATTCATTTAAAAATAGGCCAATTTAAACTGTTTCGGAATACCACAGCCCATTTTAGAATCGAAACAGGCTTGATTTTCCAGTTAGCTGCAATTACTGGTAAAGGCAAGGCAGAATGCCTCAGAGAATGACTGCCTATAATTCTCCCCAGGTGCTAAAACACATGGTCAGATGCTAAAATCATTGCAACAAGCACAAACACGAGTATTATCCAATGTCTGATTTTAATGGGTAAGAGCTGTTTCTGTCCTTTAAAACATGGTGACAACCACTCATTTTGCTTTGATTGTTTGCTGAGCACTGTGTTTATTGCAGCCTGTGGAGGATGTGTTACTGCATGCACAGGGCTGGGGAGATGAGTGCAGCAGTGATCTTCTCAAGGGGTCAGGCCATTATTTAGCTCCTTGTTTACTGTTCTTCATCTCTCTTTTGCATATCTCTCAAAATCCCTGGCTTTTGATCCTGCAAAGCCAAAGAGAAGTGTCCAGTCTAGTTTCATAAAGCTTTCAAAACCCAGACACAAAAGCACTGGGACGAGGTGTGGCCAGAAAGGACTTCATTAATTATGTATACAAGACAAAATAAATTCCACCACTCCTTGTTTACTTTGGCCAGATGCTGGTTTCCTGAGTCATTTGCAGGGACATAACAGGTTTAGATTCTTACATATTTTCTCTCAAAGAGCTTTTCCAGATATTTCATGTTGATTTCCCCTTATGCATAAGCAGTTATACAGTTGACTTGCCTAATGTCTATATTAATTTTGGTACATTTTTAATTAGCAGATAGCTAATTAATGTGGTATAAGGTTATCTTGTCAAATGTTAATTGAATATGTAAACATTCTTTACAAATTAATATTCGGAGTAAAAAATATGTAATATGCGTTTGTTGCCTGTGTCATTCTGAATTAATTACATGACAACCAGATTTATCCTTTCCCAACTTGAGAACCCTCAATAAGTACTCTTTTAAGAATCAATTTATACTTAATTAATATGTACTGCCTGTCCTATTTAATTTAAATTAGTTTTTTCAACAAGTTCCAGCGTTGCTGAAAGACACAGCAGCCCCCCAGTGACACAGAGCATTTTCTGCTGAGAGCACACGAGGGTGCTGTGAGAAAAGCCTTGGTGCTGCCAGCCCCGATTTTCTGGCTGGGCACGCAGCCTTTTCCTTCCTTCTCATCAAAACCAAAAACTGCCCACACAGAAATCTTTATGAAAGTTGTATGTGCCGTGCTGTGTGTCATTCCCGTTGCTCGGGGCTGTGCTTAGCTCACCTGCACGGTGTTTAACACGCGGGATGATGAGGGCAGGACCCTTCCCCCGGGCCAGCTGGGGAGCCAGGGCCACCACTGCCCTTTTGTGTTCCTCACAACCCGCCCTGATGAGATACACGAAGATTTAGCTCGTTGTTTCAGTGCATTGATATTCCCAGCTACAGGGGAACAGCACGATTGAGTCCCCAGGGGCTGGATTCTGGGATGGATGCATGGCAACAATATTCACATGTAATTTATTATGTGTACGAAATCCTTAACATCAGCAAAACGGCGGCAGAGTTTGCCTTTCCTTTCTTCACACAATGAGGCTGTTAATCAATAAGGAACGTCTCTGCTGCTGCAGTTTAACACGTTCTGTGCCCCAGCAGTGGCCACAGGAGCCTGACTGAACAGCTTTTCTGCCTGCCCTGACACAGATCCCTTCTCCTGCACCTTCACTGCCAAGGACTGGGAGTTTAATTTTGAGATGGTTAAACCTCCAGTGATCCCTGAGCTTTCTACAAATAACAGTGAAGTACCACCACACCTGGGGGATGGAAGTGTTGCAGGTGGGTTGGATGAAGGACAGAGGTAAAGCCTCTTTCCCAAAGCCATGAAATGATACAAAAGCAGCTCCCAAGAGCTCTGGCTGCCAGCTTCTCCCTGCAAACAGATCACACTGCCTTTCTCAGGTAACTGTGCTTCCTGATCTCTTTCTGGACAGCTGATCTGTCATAATAAAAAAAATAAAACCTCTGGAATTCAGACTGGACCCTGCAAGTGGGGGCCTGGTCTGGCTCTCTGGGGACAAAGATCCTTTGAGCCTTTTGTGGTATTAGAATGACAAATGGTGAAGATTAAAGGCTCTGATCTTCATAGATGCTTAGACCCGAGGCCTGCTAGTAACTTCAGGAGGAGTTTTAAATCCTTAACCTTTCTAAAGCCACATGTGAAGGCTTGCCCAAGGTCACACAGGCAGCCTTTTGCAGAGCTATGGCAGCAGTAAATTTGGCCAATTGTCTTGTCTTTCTGTTTGCTGCTGTTACTAAATTTTTCTTTAAGGAGGCTTGCCCTACTTGTTGCAGCTGAAAAAGCTGTTCTTACAGCTTGGAGCAGCTGAAAGAATCTGAATAGATTCTATTGTAATCATTAAATACCAGTTTTCTACAGGATATAAGCAGAACACCTATTTTTAGTTAAAAAGCTGCTGTTAGGTTACACAATATCTTTTATGGCTGAAGTAATGCAGCAAGCTGGCACGAACCAAATGGTACTTGACTGTTTGCAAATTGAGCATCAACAGGAACAGCAGGTGGTCACTCAGCTCCTGACTTCCATGTTGTAACAATAGCTGCAGTAATAATGCTAAATAAATAGCACCCAGCAACCCATGTGCTTTATCACGGGGGTTTGAATGCTGAAGGCCCACTTTTACAAGTCACCTCAGACAATTACTGCTGCAGCTTTATTTTTATCATCACTTTCTCCATTTTTCTATTGTTGAAGGTTAGGATTTGTATCCCTGTATCCCTGTAGGCAAGACCTTCAGATCAGATGGATGCTTTCCTGCAGCTCCAGGGTGCCTTTTGATTGTACCTGACTGCTGCACCTAGTTTTGTCTAGAGTACTGTAAACCCTAAAAGTGGGAATACGTGACCCATTTTAAAACATCTAGGAATTATAGCAAAAAATTTCCAGAATAGGCATGTATGACAGCAGTATTCTTAGAGCATTTCCCCCAGCTTCATTGAACATTAACTGTCTACTTGGCTTCCCTGTGTGCACCAGTCCTGGCAGAAGAACTGAATAGTCATTGTGTGTGCAGCATTTTATGACACTGTGCCTGTGTAGGTACATGGGAGGAATTCAGATTGCCATGTAACAGCCAGGAATTTTAAACTGGAAGCCAGAAGTTAGGCTAAGAAAATCTCTAGGTGTCCAGAAGTGCTGGAAATTTGCAGATACCCATCACTATTGGCCTATCTTCTTCTATTCCTTATTTTTACTTTTATAATCAATAACATCATTGTAATTATTATTACATACAGCCAAGTTTCTATTTTTTGTCCCCAGTGCAGAGCACTATTGACCATGAGGACTGCAGTGGAAGAAGATGCCTGTCCATAGAGAGATGGCCCAGCCTGTTCCCAAATCAGTTTTCACAGCTCTCACTGTCTGGCCCTTGATATGTTGCTGCATTTACTGTGAGGAGAGTTTGCCTCATTCCATGGTGAGGATGACACTGGTGCAGAATGAAGGGCCCGAGATAAACAGCACCTTGGATGTAGAAGGAATAAGAAACAGCTGATAAAGGGAAATTCTAAGACAGCCTTGTGGATCTGGAAAAAGAAGGTTAAAGAGAGCATTATAAAAATGAAACCAACAGAGGCTTTATCTCAACAATGGTTTCATGTATTTAGTATTTATCTTGTGCATAAAAGCCCTCCCAGGAGTGCTACAAGACATACCTAAGAGTAGTGCAACACCTAGTTGTTGCTATTAGAAAACAATGAAAGACAACATTAATGCTGAACACACAGAGCAGATACAAAGTTTAATTTTTAATAATTTTCAGTGCATTCCCATGAAATTTCAGATCCCCTGAAGCAAGCAATAAATAAGTGCAGCTTGTGAATATAACAAAGCAGTTCAGTTCTCCTAGGAGCAGTCCAGCCCTCATCCAAATGTTCTGGTTTTCCCAAATTCTAATTTGAGGGGACTACCTGTGAATTCTGGAAAAAAAAATAAATTATGGCAGTACAAAACCCACTATATTGAAATATTCCAATGTTGACTGGACTGTTTGAAACTAACAAATGAAACAAATGAAAATTAGAAGTAATACAGGCCAGGTGAATAGATTTCTAGTATAGGCCCTGAGCATGAGGAATCTGAGATGAAGTTCCAGAGGCTGTGGACAGGCACATCCTCTGTGACACACCTGCTGCATTTGCACACACCTGGTTGGTGTCATGGGCACTTGGCCTCCGTGAAAATTATCTCTTAAACAGCAGGGAAAGCATATAAAATATTTAGCAGCACTCCATGATGTGGATGCCATGGGATTCCAGATTAGCAGCAGCCCAGGCTGAGAAGGAAGAGGCACTGTGCTCTAACAGGTGTAACACACAGGGAGATTGCTGCAGCAGCTCTCAAAGCACTGCAATTCCCAGAACTGACAATCCCAAAGATCACACAAATACTTAAAGTGAAGCATTAAACAGGGCCTTGTTGGCTGAGTGGCATGTCTGTTAAAGCTTCTAAAGCAACACAATCAACAACTGTCAGGAAATTCAGATTCATATTTGTGTCAACATTTGTGCTCTCCGGTGTCAGCTGATACATCCTCTTCTCTGCTTGTCTCCTGGAATGATTACTAGACCTTGGGAGAGCAAAAGCTATTTTTATGAGCAGCTGGTTCTGATACTGTAAAATGAATCCATTCTGCATTCCTCTGAAATCTGGTGACAGGTGGGAGCCTAATCACAAATGGCTGGCACTTCATGGAGAAGGGGATAAAAGTAGGGAGTCTACACCAAAAGCTGCTTTTTCCAAAGTGTGCTGGCTGTGGCTGGGGTAGAATCAGTTTTATTCACAGTAGCTGGTGGAGGGCTGTGTTTTGGATCTGCCCTGAAAGCAGAATTGGTACTGAAGAGATGTTTTTGTTACTGCTGGGCAGTTCTTAGGTAGCATTGAGGTCTTTTCTGCTTCTCACCCCAGCCCAGTGAGGAGGCTGAGGCAGAAGAGTTTGAGGCACACACGGATAATTCCAGACTATGTGGCACCATGCTCAGTCTACAGAGCTGAGGAAGAAGAGGAGGAAGGAGGGACATTTGGGGGGGATGCTGTTCTCTCAAACCTGTGACAGAGCCCTGCTTTCCTGGGATGCCTGAACATCTGCCTGTCCGTGTGAAACGGGGAACAAATTCCTTGTTTTGCTTTGCTTGCACACGTGGCTTTTGACTATATCTCAACCCATGAGCTTTTTCACTTCTACTCCTCCCTTTCCCTGCCCTGTCCTGCTGCTGAGGCAGCCAGAGAGGGGCAGGGTGGTTCATAGCTGATGGCTGGGGTGAGATCACCCAAATGCACCACAGACCATGGCAGAGGGGATCCCCAGGGCTCACACACACCCTCATTCTGCTCTGGGGGCTGCTGCAGGGGGTGGCAGATGTGCTATTTGCCCACCCTGGTGAACACTGCTGTGTTTAGTCCTTGGGCTGGGGATGTCCCCTGTGGGTGCAGCACACACCTGGGCTCCCCTGCTATTGCTAATGAGGGAAGAGCCCTGCTCCTTGAGCCTGCTTTACTGGCTGTGACAACACAGAAGCTTTTAAAGTGGAATTAAAGCCCTCCCTGCCCTTAATATGCGTGAGAACAAAATTACTTTCTTCAGCAAGATACTCTCATTTTGTGAAACTTCAAAGAAATCTCAAACTCCCTGTTTCTTCAAGAATAACCCAGTTTGAGGAATATAATATTAATAAATGCATTAGAACTATTTTTAAGTAAGCAAAGACTGGATGATAATCATCCAAATTAATGAAGGGTATGAACCTAAAATTGATTATGTAAACTGCATTAAATCCCTGCGCAGATTTAATGATTTAAATTCAAATTTAATTTAGATTTAACTCAAACACCAACTTGAATTAAAACCACTTTAATTCTGAATGAGAGTGCCCAGAATGGGCTTTGGTATAGGTTAAAAAGTCTGCCCTGTACAAAGATTTTCTTAAATTGCGTTATTTTTTTTTAATGCCATTAAGTCAGTAGTCAGTAGATTGAATACAGTGGGCTCTGAAAGAGAGCCTGTGCTTGGAAGTAGAGCATGACTCACCAAAATGCAATCCCCAGTTATAAGTATAGGAGAAAACTCACATTTTTCAGGCTAATTAAATCCCTAAAGGAGAGCTTAGTCTTGCACTTTCCGAAAGAAGAGGAATTCCTTTCTCTGATGTCCAGGACAGTGGGCTGGGGCCTTGGATCTTCCTCTTTTATCCATATCCTGTCCCCTAGGAAAAGAGCTGTAAGGGAAAGGAAGTTCCATGTTACTGACTCCTATTATTGGAGTTCATAAAACCCCAAAAACCTAAAGGAAAACTTGACTGCTGAAAATGAGATGGAAGCTCCACACTTTTCTCACACTGACCTGTGGGTCCCACATGTGTCCATCCCACCCCTGGGCTTGGCCAGGTGTCCAGCAGTGCCCCAGGAGGCCTCGCTGGGACACAGTGGGATGGGCAGCAGAGCCAACAGGGCAGGAAACGGGAGGTAGAGAGGTCCTGGATGAAGGAGGGAAGCTGAGCTCAGTGAGGAAGGGGGCTATGGGGATGGGTGGGTGTTTTTCCTCATTTCTCACAATCCTGCTCTATTTTTACCTGGCAATAAATTAGATTAATCTTCTCCCAGTGAAGATGTTTTTACCTGTGATGGCAGCTGGGAAGAGACCTCCATTCTTCATCTTGAGCCATGAACTTTTCATTGAGGAGGGGGATGTGTGACAGTGGTTGGCTCGGGCCACTGCTGGGCCTCTCCTTGGTCAGGTCAGCGCAGGTCTGAGAAATGCTGTGAAAACTGGTGGTGGTTAAACACCCCCAACCTCACAAAGGCATGGGGCAGTGCTCTGGTGCTCATCTCAACACTCTGCTGAGGCAGCTGGAGGGTTGGTTGTCCACAGCTCTGTGCCCTGCCTTCCTGCCCGGGGTCACTGGTGCCCCCATCACTGTTCCAGCACTTGTCCCCCTCAGCTGAGTGCAGTCAAAGTGGCAATGGCAATGAGGGATGGGAAGGGTCTCTCTAAGATGCAAGCTCAATCCTCTTGGGCGGCTGTGGATGGGACAGCTTCCCCTCTTCCATGCTAAGGATTTTGCTGGAAATAGGGCTTGAATAGGGCCAGAAGAAAGGCTGGCTCAGGTGCCTTTGCAAGCTGGCTGCCCTGAGCAGGCTGGGTTTCTCTTTAAGAAGGCACACGGTGTGCTCCAGCTTAATGGTACGTGTTAAGCAAGAACATCTGGTTATGAAGAGATAGATATGCCGAAACATTTACTGATGTTTTGCTTCCTCCCCTTGTGTCACCTGAAATCCATCATCTCTCTATGGCATCCCAGCACAGTCCTGCTTGCAAATCTAGGGAAGCAGGGCAGTGGTGCACAGCCTTTAGAAAATGATTAGTGGTCTGTCAGGCTTACGCCTAAACATGGGCACTGCCTCAGATGTGTTACCTATAAATCTGTTCATCAGCAGCTGAGGAACATATGTGCCTCCTCTTCCTTAAACATAAAAACATTAATTACATTATATTGTACCACAGCAATGGGCAACACAGTGACAGAAGCTTGCCAAAGCTTTAATTTTAACCATAAATCTGGTGGGTCTGGAATGGTGATTCAAGCTGCTTTAAGAGATGAAGATAAAGCTGATGTCAGGTGTGTAGGAACAAGACTTGGTGGGGATGGGGAGAAAGGTGTGGAAAATTAGCATAGACTGTCTGAAATACTTGAAAATGAGGTAGTAAAACTACAGTTCTCTTTGGACAAGGGACAGGAGAGAACAAATTGCAATGCACTAACAGATCCTCTTCTGACCTTCTGCAATAGTTGGGGGATAAAATGTTTCTTCTCTCCTACTGTTGGATCCTGGCTTCCTACTGTTTGGTTTTGCTGTCCCTCTTTTTTTCTTCTATGGTGTAATCATCTAAGCACAGAGGGAATACTGAACAAGCAGCCCTTGGTGTCCTTTTGCTGGCTGGATTTTCATTTTAAATAGAGCCGATCAGGAGAAAAGATGAGGCACAGCAGGCAGCCTGCACTGTCCTTTGTGTCTGGATAAAAGCAACGAGAAGGAACATCCAGATTATTTATCAACAGAAACAGGAGGAATATGGAAATCTGTGTGTACCATTAAACATGAAAGGCACCAGGACAGGTCCTCCTGTTGCGTTAGGTGCTGTCCCATTGACTGTTCAGAGGGTTTATCAGATGGAGCAGTCCTGCTGCTTTGGGAAACAGAGCTGAAGGCAGCAGATGCTCCATGCCCCTGCCTGCCCCATGCCTGTCCCACTGCTTGCCCCACACCTGCTCCTCCCAGGTCTGTCTCAGTCCTGCCTGGCTGCCCAGAGCAGCTGATGCCCACAAAACCGAGGCAAAGATGTGCAGGCAGAGATTTCTGCTCCAGCTGCCCCCAGTCTGCCTTGTTACACCCCAGGCAAAAATTTCCTCTTTCTGAGATTTGTGTAGATTCCCTCTCAACTCCCTGCCTTCTTTTTAGGATTTGCCTGCAGGGTTTCAGAGCCATCAGGCCACACACAGGTTGTAAATCTGAAACCTGCATCAGGTAAGTGGGTTGGTTTTGGGACTAGGTCTTGAAAAGCTTGGTTTCCCTGACTAATTGTGTCCACTCTTAAGAGGGAGGAAATGACATTGGAGATGGAGCTCTGTTGAAGGGAAATCTACACCTTTCTCTTCTCATAATTTATTTATTTTTTCTCTTATACCAAATTCATCTCCACAAGAGTTGTAAGTACTCAATCTTTTCCATGCTGCTTCTCCCTTCTGGTGTGAAAAGCTTTCAGAGACTCAGTATTTGAGCCACAGATTTGTTTGCCCTGACTGAGCAGTGCTTTAATTCATCTCAGTCCAGCTGCAACAGCTGTTATCACTATTATTAAATGGGAAAAAATCTGGACTACCATCTACTAATAATCAGGCCAGAATTTCAGAGGTCCCAGATAATATGGGGTTGTTCAGAAATTCTGTAAGGTCTATGACTTCTTTTGTTGTTTCCCTAGGCAGGAACTACAACATGGAATACACTTTCTATTTACCCCTTGGCTAAAGGAACTGAACTGGCTGCCAGATGTGTGTGGCTGGAGAAGAGAGTGTATCAGCAGAAGATGGCAACTCATCCGACACAAAATCCAGGCTGAGGTGCAGGGCAGAGCTGCAGCTGCTGTGGGGGGCGTTTCTGCCCTGTCAGAGCAGCACAGGATGTATCTATCATAGAGCAGAACTCTGAATATTCACTGTGCACTGGACAGCAATATTTCATTTCATGCATCATTAAGAAGCTGCATTGATTCCAAGTAGTCATATAACCTCATCCTGCACTTGCTTTAAAGCAAAAGGGGGAGAAAAAAAAAGTCTCCTTCCCAAGTCACTGAATAACTTGAAAACTTGGGCACTTGAAGAAATATTATTTCTTAGTGCCATCTCTGCTTGGGACCAGGATACTGGTGCAGTACCCCGTGATCTGGAAACCATCCAAGACTCCAGTGAGGGTCTTGGTTTCAGTAAAACATTGGTTTTCTTAGCACACATCCACTGTGCCCTCATCTCCCTGTCAGTGGTTTGATTTGGAGTAACTTTCAGTTCAAATACAATAAAAAGAGAGCAAATAGAAGAGAAAAAACTGGCACAGTAGCTGGTGTTGGTCTCTGCAGCCAGCTGAGCTGGCTGGGAAGAACATGCTCCTGGGCAGAGCTTTTGGTGCTCTCTGGTATGATCCTGTAAAGCAGAATATCAGCTTAAAAATATATATATAACACCTTAGAACATATTTCAATTTGAAACTATTTGGTGGATTTCGCTCAATTTCCTATTGGTGCCTAGAGCTAGAGCTGAATTTGGAGCCAGGATTTAGGCTAAGAACTGTGAAAGAACTCAGTGTTACTAAGGCTGAGCTGTCCAACACTAACACCTCCCTGCTGGAGAAGGCAGAGTGCCTTTGGAGAGTGGTCGAGGTGTTGGATAATGGAATCTCCCTCCCCAGGCTGCAGCACATCAGTTGGACCATGGCCTTTCCAAGGGTTTTCTCTGGACTGTGATGGGGTTTTTTGCCCCATTGTGAACTCAGTTTAGGGTGAAAAGATCCCAAGCAGGATGACCTGGGAAGACTCAATCAGCTCTGACTGTATCCTTGCAATGGTCATTGCTCATTTCTAGACAGTCTTTGGCAGGTTATTAACTTTTTAAACTGAATTTTCCAAGAATCACACACACTTGTCAACCCCAAAGGGAGGCTGAAAATGCTTATAAGTAGAAGGAAGGAACCCCTAGGACTGAAAGAGGGGATTTAAGAGGAATGTTGTTGCTTGCTCATATTAACAGCCCCTCTTCCTCAAGGAAAGAGAAAGGGCAAAAAAGATGAAAGTTTAGCTGGCATTAGCAGCTACTCTTGCTGACATCCATCTTCTCAGTAAAAACCTCTTTGAAGGCTTCTCACTTGCCTTCAACAGGAGAAACTGCCTCCTTGCCACTAATCTGTACATCAAGGTGTCCCAGCATGTGAGGTAATGCACTACAGAAATAGTATCAATTTCATATATTATTTGCTTTTTGAATGAGACACAATACCCTCTATAAAGGTATATGGCAAATACTGTCAGGAACTCTTACCTTCCATGAAAAAGCAATATTTGTTGTACAAGACATAGTCTAGGGTAGAATAAGAGCTTTGCATTCATTTCTGACTGTAATTTAACAAAACCCTTTTTTCTTGTATTTCAGTGTCTCATTGCCATTGTTTGACTATTTTTTATTCTCTCTCTATCTTCAGATCCCACAGCATCTGGTGGCAAATCAAACATGGTAAAATGTTGGTTTTGAGCTTAATAATATTTTCCAAGTCATTTATTTACCAAATGCTCTTGGTGGAAGTGCTTTGTTCTGTATGTTTAACAGGTGGAACGTACTTAGTGTGAATGTATGGGTAATCAAAGCAGAGCAGTCTCTCAGGATGGTGTGTTCAACTTGGACAAGCTCTCAGTGACTCAGAGGCTTCATGCTTTGCCTGTCTGAATTTCCTGGCTGCTCCTCCCAAACACGGGCATGGATTTTGCTATCACATTTCTTTAACTGTTATTTATTTTCCCATACCTGTTTTATTTATACTGCAAAGCAGTGGTGGCCCTTATCAGGGAGAATATTGAACGGGCTTATCCAGTACAAACCTTCAGCTGAAAGGCAAAGATTTGGATAGAAAGTCTCCTCATCTTCAGACCCAAGCCAGACCTTGGCACTCCATGCTCTCTCCTTGGCAGCCTGAACTTGTCTTTAGAGCTTGCCAGATGCATCTTGTTCTCCAGGTGTTTATTCATATTCCCCCAAACAGAACAGAAGCAGCACTAAAATGTCCAATTGCTGTTCCATACTTCGGATCAGGTCACAGCCCAGTCTAACATTAGTTACCTAAATTCTGTAGGACAAAGGAAATTAATAAAGAAACGTTATAAGTAAAGCAGCCTTTGTTTTAAAATTGAAAAACCACATCTTTCTTTAAAAGAATGATAATTTTTTTATCAGATTTCTTTTTCTTAGAATTTCTACACAATTATGTTGTTGTTCTTCATCACCTTTGTGGCACCAAAACATAAGGGGCCTTTGCAATATGATACCATTTATTTAAAAAGCACAAGAAATATACCTCTGTTAATCAACTAAAGAGAAACCCATTATAATGATATCAGACTGCCTAAAATCATAACCCTTCTAATGTAAGGGCATTGAGTAAATTCAAGCTGTAAACTTAGACATGGAAGTTGTTAGGGTTTTTTTTCAATCCACCAAACAACAGGAGCAGATGTAGATTATTTTTTGGATAAGTCATCCTGCTTTTGGAATGATTTCACATGCTAACTTTGCTTGGGAGCTGCTCCTGTTGGTGACCATGTGTTCAGCACATCTGCTTTGGCTTGTTGTTTTCTCTGAGACTGACAATATTGTGGCAAGGTGTCAGAGTGAATTGAGGTGAAGGAAAAGGAAAAGGAAAATTATCATGAAAGAGCTGCATTGCAAGTTCAAATGAACCCTGAGAGACTTTCCATCCCTTGATCCTCCATGTGTATATCAGGATAGGTGTAGAGGGATTTGGAGAGGTGGGAAGAACTGACAGACTTGAAGTAATACCTGGGCTTGTCTTGTCACAGCCAAAAACTGAGCTCAATCAGACACACTGGGAGGACTTTTCTGACTTTTAGCCCATGGGAGAGGATGCTTTCAAAAAGTTGGGAAAATCCTGCCAATGACTCATCAAGGCTGGTTTCACTGTTCACTGCATAATGCACTCATTCATCAAACGGAAAGGATTTCAATCAATATTGTCAAACTAAAAAGTTATGTATTATATACACATGCACCCACAAGTTCACTTTGCTATGCATAACCTGTGTGATGGCCATCCTAGAATAAATCACAGAGCTGGCTTCCAAACTGAATTTACCAAAAGTCCTTTTCTCTACCTGTCTCTTATTTGCACTGAGATTCACACATAAAATCCAGTGGTTTTCATCTTCTTCAAGCATCTTCATCTTCCCTTTCCCTTTCCCTTTCCCTTTCCCTTTCCCCTTTCCCCTTTCCCTTTCCCCTTTCCCCTTTCCCCTTTCCCCTTTCCCCTTTCCCCTTTCCCATCCCTTCCCTTCCTTGCTGACTTTTTCCATGTCACTTGGTGTCTCCTGCCACATGGTCTGTGCAGTCATGTCCATGTGGCATCACTCTCTAGAGGTACATGACAAAGGAGCAGGCTAAGAATGGCTTTTAAAGCAGACCAGTGATGCAGATGGGGATTGAGTAAAGAATTTGCCTGTCACATTGAAATCTCACTCATATGAAGCATTTTATATGGGGATTACAAAGAATCTTGAAAGGTAGATATATAAAAAACATAAAAAGACATAAGAGTTGAAGGGATTTCTTTTTTGAATGTGCACAAAATAGAGCAGTAAATCATGTAGTAAAAGTTTAATTTGACATGGGATGTGCACTGTAGTGTTTAGTCTAGAAATGCTCTTATATACAGATTTTAAATATAAGGATGTGAATAGGCTCAGTGGAGTTAATGTCAGAGTTCTGTTGATGTGGGGATGGATGTACAGAGCATTCTTCAGGAAAAAGACTCTCCATTTCCTTATGGGCTTGGGCTGCATGAGGCAGCCTCAGTCAGCTCCCCTGTGTTCTTCGTGTGTCCACATCGACTGCTCTGATGTCCACGTCTCAGTTTTCCAAAATGCCAACCCAAGCACCTCAACCAGTAGCAACAACTCCTGACATGCTCCAAGGAGTAGCAGAGTATTACAAACCATGTGACATTAGAGTTGGGCAGGTTTACCAAGCTACTCTGTTGTTGTCACCATAGAATGAACAAAGTTTTAACTGTGTAATTATTTTAATTTTTCTTGCTAAACAGGAGAAAAAAGTCCTTCTCTTTCCTGCAGCTCTGGCCTAAGCCCTGTTTTTCTGTCCATTAATTTAGCTATGTCTGTAGAGACAGTTTCTCTCACCTTTCCTCCTACAGCTTCCTTTCCAGAGCTTGTTCATCTCCACTCAGTAATCAAGTACTAAACATTGAGACAGCATTTTTCAGATTACAGCTTGGACACTTTGGTAGCCTTTTGGTAAAACCAGAGTGCATTGATACCCACAGGCTTTGGAGCTCCATTTCCTGGAGTATTTAGTTACTAAGGAACCTAATCATTGTCTGCTTATTTAACTTTTGAGCAACATGGTCAGTATTTTTCTGCTAAATGGGTTGAGTACTTTATAATATCAAAGAATTTGTGCCAGGGCTGACCTTACTGTGACTGGAGTTCCCTCCTTGGTGAAGGTTGAAAGCTGCATGGGCAGGCACAGATGGGAGAGGTTTATTGCAGGTATGGGAACCCAGCTGATGAACTGCAGTGCCAGGTGAGGTATTTTATTCAGCATTTAGCTTTGCCTCGCATATCTGCAGCCTATTAATCCATTCCCAGGAGACCTATTGTAATTTTCCAGACACTTGAAAATTTTCAAGCAGGTGTCACTTTAAACAAAACCAAAAAACTTGGAGATGTATCTGCTGAAATGTCTGGTGTCTGCAAGCAGTAATTTCTACACTAAAGTTGTTCATTCTTAAAGTAAGAGAGAGAGAGGCTGTAATATCTGACTGGCAGCAATATTCTTTCCATTTAAGAATGGAAATGTGGAAGAGGGATGCCTGTTGTATTGGAGAAGGAAAATTTGGGAGCAAGCACTTGGGTTTAATCCTGAAAAGGTTTTGAACGGTCAGTTTCAAACTGGGATGTTTCTTGACAGGAGAAACTTTTACATCAGTCTTTCTTTGAGGCTCACTCAGGCAGAGAATAAAATTATTTGGAAGAAAAATAAGGAAATACACTTAGGAAAACCCCAGTGCCAAAAGCTTTACTAAGTGATGTTTAAGTAGGGAGCCTGTCAGGAGATGGCTCACACCTGAGGAATTTGAAAACTTTCTTGCCATAGTATGGTTATAACCTTCCCTTTGCCCAACCCCATACAAGGATGTTTGAGACTGGATAATCAATGTATCCTCCTCCTTTGCAAGCTAATAGATTTCCAGCACACACCCAATTTTCTGCACTGATTGAGCACAGTCACAGAAATAACAGCAGCAAGGTAGGTTCCCAGGGTTTTTGTTACCTACATGTATAGGTGACAGATGAATACACTCATTTTTCCAGTTACTTTACTTGCAGCTGATCCTGTGGGAAGGTTCAGGATGCTGGTTGCTCAGTGTGGTGAGAGCTGTTGGGAAGCTGAGGTGATGCTGTCCAGCAGCTTTCCTTGTCCTCCTGAGCAACATCAGGGCAGATGTGGGAGGGCTGAACAAGCTAACCTGACAGCTCTAGCTCAGACACCCTCAGACTGTGCCATTAAAGCTGCTCAGGAGGGTGTTACTTCATCCCTTGTGTCAGAAGAAAAGGGGAGCATAAACAGACCTTGTTTTCTGTCTCTCCCACTCAACAGTTAACAAAATAAGAACATGTGTGGAAGCTGGATGCTTGAGTTGCTTCCTGGGTGCCGAGGTGGTGAAGTATTAAGAACTTTGCTGGCTCAGTCAGGGCATTTCATGAGCATCAGAAAATCAGGCAGTGGACTGTGTTACCCATCTGTCAGGAAAGCTACCAAAGAGGTTTCAATTAATTATTTTTAGGGGGAATGCAGAATGTCTTCGCCTGGGACAGGGCTGCTGCAGGCCAGAGTCTGTGCTCCATAAAGCAGAGCTGCTCCAGCGCAATCAGTGCAACTTTGTCAGCATGGGACAGTCTGGGCTAATTTTTGCTTAAGCCTTGCACAGCAAAATGTTTAACACATGATGAGTGTTAGGTTTCTTGGTAGTTCCAGGTAATAATGAGATTCTGCTTGAACTGGGTAACTCTTGGTGTCTGAGTCTTCATCAGCAAACTTGCAACTGTTCCAGCTGAACAAGTTGTGTATTTAATATCTTTTTCCTCTCAGCCAGAGGAAATGGTTTGTAATAGTTCTAGAAATAAAAAACATGGGCATAAAAGGTTTAATGTGTAAAATCAAACCATGTATCTATGAATAAGTGAGAAGATATTGAGAGAAAATACTCATAGCAGAGAACACTGCACGTGCAAGGCAAGCTCTTGCAACGTCACCTGATTTATGGCAGGAGCTTCCCAAGACAAGAAGTTTTCAAGGGTCTCTTCCACGGCACTGTCATTCTCAACCCCTCCCTGGCACGCAGGCAGGCCAATTACTGGGAGAGCTCAGAAGTTTCTGTCACAACTCCAGCAGTTTCTCAAAACAAGTATCAGCTTAAAAAAGCATAGGAGGTTGAAATGGAAGAAAGCTACAGGGATATAGCTGGAGGGGGAAAAGGGAGGGAACATCAGTTGTCGACTTCCAAAGCAATTGTGGATATGGATTGCATGGAAGGCTTCTCACCAGCAGGGAGTCTGACAGGTCTATCAAGGGAGAGTTCATCTACTTCTGTAATAGTAGTTATTTGAACAACTAGAGATCGATATAGTTTCTAGGGGAGATGCTGCTATTTATTGGGAAATAAGAGAGAAACACTGGTGAAAGTTTCCTCTCTGTTTCTACAGTAACCACCATCAGAAGGACTGTGCATGTGTTTCCTGGCTGGGTTCAAGCCTGGATGGCTACAGAGCCATGGCAGGCTGTGTGTGTCACCTACAGACCCCATGGCTTTGCCTTGAACTCCTCAGAGCTCAGGGGATTCGTTAGCACCTGGAGGAGGTCACTGGTGAAATAAAATTCAGCTCTGAATTTGCAGCTGTCTCTGATGGGATGTTTAGACAGGAGCCACCCATGGTTGTCTGTGAGTGACTCTGGCAGCCTCTGCTGCTCCCAGGCTCTCTGGGAACAGCTCTGTGTGCCGGAGCAGTGAGTTCTGAGCCCAGGAGGCAGGCAGTGCTCAAGACCAGCAGCTCATCCCTGGTAGGTGGAGGGTGAATTTCCTCGAGCAAGAGAGTCCATCTCATTCATTGCATCACACTCCTGGGTCTGTCACCCCACAAGAAGGGGGATGTACAAGGCCCTGCTGCCCTCCACCACCTCATCCTACAAGTATCCTTCACTTTAAAGCAACCCACTTAGGATGTAGGCACTTCAGCACCTGTAAATGCTTCTGCAAGGTACCTCATCAAAGCCAGGCAGCAACACTTTGACTCTGTTAGCAAACATACCTGCAATATCTTTACCTTAAATGAGCTATAAAGTTGTCTGCCTCTCCTTCACTGTTTACTTTGTGTTCCCATTTTTTGCACATGCTGCAATATTTTGCTTCTTAAGAGGTGTGTGTGATAAGCTCATGAATAACAAATGAGGATTTATGTTTGTGGATTGTGAAATGATATTAACGTGACTATTACTTTTAATCTTTGCTTTTGAGTGATGTATTGAGCTGCAGGTAATCCCAGAGGGATATTATTCGGGTCTGAGTATTGAAAATATCTCCTTCTTTTGTCTTCCCTCCTATTTAGCGTGGAATTGAATGTAAAAAAGTGAAGGAAGTTGGACTCACACACTCTCTGATTTAATGTCTTATTTTATAGTCTTAGACCCCTACCAGCTGTATCTTCTAAGGGTGGGAGAGAAGGGAAAAAAAAAGATGAGAAATTCTGAAATTCTACACAACCTCCCTTTTGCAAGACCATGGAGTCAATGGTGAGATAGGGAAGGATGGACAATAGGTTCTGTGCATTCCCCACAAGTCAGGGTGAGACAAAAGGCTCCCCCCATGGTGCCCTGCAGGTTTATGTTAATTTACTCCAGTTCTGTTCTTCCCATTGGCCCGTTGGCCCAGACCAGCCCTATTTTCCTTATGTGGCTGCACTCTAGAATGTTCTCCCTTCCCTGCTCACCCACTGCTCCATTTTGCTGCAGTGTTCCACCCTCACCACCCTCTTGGCTGTTACCCCTTGTACCAGCCCTCAGCCATTGGAGCCTGAAGGCTGCTCCAGCCCTGCTCCCTCATATTGAAACCCGGACCCTCAGCTGCTCCTTGTCTTTGTCCCTGGGCCCTTTCAGTGTGTGGGAATAAACTACCCCTGGGAATCCATCCGCAGCCCCTTCCTGCTCTCGTTATTGACTCAATAGTAGGACGTGTGAGTAGGGTGTGTGAGTAGGGTGTGTGTGCCTGCCTGTGTGTGTGGCACAGCTCCTTCCACCGAGACGCTGCTCAGGAAGGTGGCGGTGCTTCACCGTCCACACCTGCTGCTACAGTCCCATTTTGAGAGAAATTACAAAAGCCTCTCCATGCAAATATTGATCTCCAGTAATGAACGCTGAAATTTGATGTTTCCAAGAAACTTCCGTTCACTTAAAACCCCAAATCTTCCTTACTGTTTGGAAGGGAACAATGGCATTTTTTTTGCAGCTTCTGATTACCAGAACTGGGAACTGGACTGAATTTTGCAGCCCAACATTTGCAATAATAGTAGACAAAAGCAAAGTGCTTGCAATTCTATTGGAACAAAATTGAATAGACTGTCTCTTCAAATTTACCATTTTTCAGCTGACTGTGATAGGATGTTATTTCTTTAAGGGGATAGTTGTCTGGAAATGTTCTGCAGGACTGTAAGTGTTCTGCAGGACTGTAAATATGACAGTAAAAATATGATATCTGGGATGGTTTCATGCAAATATCCCCCCTCCCTGCATACATATTTGTAAATAAAGAGAAGATCATGCTATCTCTTTAAAAAGGACAGGAGGAGGGTGGCTTCTCCTGGAGAAGGACAGGAGGAGGGTGGATGCTCCTGGAGGACAGGAGGAGGGTGGCTGCTCCTGGAGAAGGACAGGAGNTGGATGCTCCTGTAGGAGGACAGGAGGAGGGTGGCTGCTCCTGGAGAAGGACAGGAGGAGGGGGGCTGCTCCCAAAGAAGGACAGGGGGAGGGTGGATGCTCCTGGAGGACAGGAGGAGGGTGGCTGCTCCTGGAGGACAGGAGGAGGGTGGCTGCTCCAGAAGGAGGACAGAAGGAGAGTGGCTGTTCTGCTCTGCTCTGCTGGGACTGACACGGGGCTGGGGAGAGGCAGCTGCAGAGGAAAACAGGGTGAGCAGTGTGGGTTGAATCCCTCATCTCTTCCAGAGGCCACNCTCTGCTGGGACTGACACGGGGCTGGGAAGAGGCAGCTGTAGCTCAACAGAGTGAGCAGTGTGGGTTGAACCCCACATCTCTTCCAGAGGCCAATACTGTCCAGTCTTTATCATAGCAGCAGCCTTTGGGCCTTAGGAGGGGACTTGTCAGGACAACTCCCCTGAGTGCCTGGAAAGTTCCCATCTCTGGGAACTGCTGGGAGCAGGAAAACCTTCTACAGGACTGGCCTGACTGGGGGTCACCAAGCCACAGGGTGCTGTGTCACCTGCTCTTATCCCCACTGAGGGCAGCAATCCAGAGATGTCCCCAGGTACTGCTGGTATCAGCCCCTTGCCTTGCACAGGGTCACACTGCAAAAGCCACCAAGCAGTGCTGGAAGGCTGGGCGTGGACTCCTGCATCCCCTCCTGAGGGGTCTTCTAGCAAAAATACTGTAGTTAGCTCAGCTGAAGGTAATGTATGTTTACAAAAATGGGATGAAAAGCCTACAACACTTGGGAGGCTTGCAGTGGGTAGGAATTTAAATGTGGTCCTTACTGTGGGGCTGAGTAGAAATGAAAAATCTGTGGCCCAAGGCTGCCTGGAGAGGAGCAGGGTCCTCTTTCAGGAGCAGAGTGACTGCAGATCTGCAGCCCCTGTGTACTCACAACTCAGGCCAGTCAGGGATAAGGGGTGAAGGTTAGGTTCCTTCTGTCCTTTCTAACCTTTACTCTGTGAGGCATTTTAAATTTCAACGGGAATTCTTATTAAAGTTCAGACAATACTGTCCTTGAAAGCTGGTAGACCTAATTATGAGAGGCTTAGAGGGATGGTGAATAGATCATCTTCGCTGCTTGAGTTAATCTTGATATATAATGCATGGCAAATATTGTCTTGTTTCTTTTAAAAACTGTCAGTGAGAGGAAATTCCAGAGACGGGAAATGCAATCTTTCAAAGGATTAAGAGAGAACTAACTAACATGAACCAGATCATTAGCTTTGTATTTTCTGTTCCACCTTCTGATGCCCATATTTCACTCATGAGGATGAGTTGGAATGACTCCAAAAACTAAGTGGAAATTAATTTCTCAAAGGCTGATCTGAAAGTTAAAATGCATTTCAAAATCACTTGCTTTACAGATCCCATCCATTTGCCCTGAAGAAAGAAAGAAAGAAAAAAAAATAATGCTTTATGTAGCAACACAAAGTACAAGTTGAAATGAATATGGGTGAGGCACTGCAGGAGGCTCCGGGGGAGGCAGCCAGTGAGCCAGGGCTGCTCAGAAATGGCACATCAGCCACTGAGAAGGTGTTTAACAGGTCTGAAAGAGAAAATTAAAGCAGAGGATCTTTAAAAGAAGATGGGAGGATGATTCAAGGAGGATTGTATATGCTGTAATTTCCCCTGAAATTGTAAGGTATCAGAATTACATTTTCAAGGGCACCCCCTATATTATGAAACCTACATTACAGAAAATCAGAAAAAAAAAATCAAAGAGTTGATTTTATTTTTAACATTATGTTTTCTAATACACCATTTAAGAAATTTTCAAATTGAGACTAATGCTGATAAAATGTTAAAATTCTTTTCTTCCTCTAAAGCATGATTCTTATGATGCATAAATTGTAATCTTTCTAAAATAGTAAACCTATGGAAGGTTTAATTACTGCAAGAATAATATCTTTTTTTGTGACAAAAAACTGCTTTGCAGAAGGTTCCACAGAGCTCTTTTGCAACTGGCTTTAACATGAGCAATTTCCACTGCAAACAAAATAAGAGGTCATTAATTGGGTGTTCTACTCTGTTAGAAAGATTCCCTTCTGAACATATCTGAGCTCTAAATAAACACAGAAGAACTGGGACGAAAGTGGGGCTGTTGTGAGGTGGCACAGCCTCAAACAATGCCCCTTGTTTTAAGGCAGAGAGCTAAAGGGTAAAACTCTGGTGCTTTGAGTTCTGAATACACTTCAGATCTGTGCTGAGCTATGACATGAGACTAACCATGACAAATACTGCAGGAAAAAAAGCATGGTTAAAGCAGAGTTGCATAGAAATGCATTTGTACTATTAATATTAGGTAATTAATGTCCTTGCATCCTTCCTAGCTGTTATTACAGATAGGTAAGAGGAATCCCAGTGACATTGATACCTTCATTCCCAGAAATGCTGAAAACCCTCTTCTGCCACGTTTTTCCATGTGCCACAATTACATTTAGCATTTCCAGGCAGTCACAGGGCAGCAGAACAGTGTGTAAGTCAGCTGGTTTCATATCTATCCTGCAGATCAGTTTGGAAGGGATTTCTCTTGGCATTGCATGGGGAAGAAAGGATCAAGTACTGCAAATAAGGTATGAATCATTTAATCCTGACACTTTGTACTGTGATTCACATTGCAAGTGAAAGTATGCCTTAGGGTAAATAAAATGCTGACTCTGCAGGAGGAAGTGTCAAAATCAGTGTGGATTTTAATAGCACTGGATGTTAGTACTGACATTTCACCGTGACTGACTTGGGAGATGAGTTACCATGTGCCAATCCAAGTGAGAAAAATGCCCACTAAATCAGAGCTAAAGACTGAGTGGGAGTCACTGGCTCCTTCCTGCTCTGGGGAAGCACCTGAGAGCCAGAAGGCAAGCTGGTCAAACTCTCTGGAGAAATTCTTTGCACCACTGCAGGATTGAGATTTCCAGAGCTGCTGTGTAAACTTCTTTCTTAAGGTTTAACCTAATTTGAAAAATAAAATGCAGCATCCATGAAAAACTCCCCCTTTTTTTGGTCTTCAAATGGGTATTTTCATCCTGTTCAACCTATTTGCACTGAGTTAAAGCAATAATTGCTGATGCTGCTTTTGGTTCAGTGTTATTCTGGACAAATTATGGCAATTATCTAGATCACAAATATATGTAAAACTCTTTGGTACTCTCTGTAATTGCCCTTGAAGTTCAAATGTCTGATGTTTAATATGGCCTATCCCATTAAGAATTTCCACGTAAAGTCAATTGCAAAGGTCCCAGTGACCTCAGTGATGAAGGTTCAAACCCTTAGATTTGGTTCAGCTCCGTTCAGAGGGAGATTTTGTTTTCTTTTAATTCACTAGGTGGTAGCAGTGTACAAATTGTGTTGTGTGGGTTTAGGTTTTTTTTTTCCTAGTTCTAATCAGACTTGCTTCAGGACTTTCCTTCAATTCCCAACCGATGATTTCTTAGTCTTTCATTGAGTTCTTGAGGGGAAATAAGACAAAAGGTTTTAAACGCCCTTCTGAAGGGATGCCAGAACTTGTGCCATGCTGCAGTTATTTCCTTGTGATGGCAGAAGTCACAGTGTGTTGGAAGGGAACAGCTACTGCTGGTCAGAGAAAGACATGGACATCTGAGGCTGAGCTTAAACACTTTCATTCAGCCAATATATGCAAAAAGAAGAGCAAGACGTTAAATCTCCACTAGTTTTGCATCCCTTCCACTGGTTTTTACTGAATTCCTTGCGATGTGTCAGGCAACATGATTAGATGAATGTCCATTATTATTGCAGTCAGTCCTGGGAAAGTTGCCGTGTTCAGCAAGGGGTAATCTAGCTGACAATAGGCAAGAGGACTTGGGCTTCTAAACTACTAATCTAGGTAGGGTTCTTGCTGAGTATAATCCATATTTTTCAGCAGTGGATGTGCAGATTAATGAGAAGCTGTCATTTGAAACAGATGTTGCTGCTTTGTTCACTTTTATCGTGCCTAATACACTGCACGTTCTGGGATTAACCTCCTGATCTACATGTTGCTACATTAGCATTAACCAATTCCTGGGGGAGAGGAAGGGAGGATTAAAAAAACCCCATGTGCAGCCTTTCTCCAGAGACAAGGAATGGTTTTCAGACAGCCAGGTCTAACCTGTGACATTTCACTTCTACCACTACTGTCTTTTCAGTGACGCTGGCCAGCCCTGAGTGGTGCTTTGAGGGAGCTGGTGACACAAATGTGCCACTGAAAGGGCTCCTTCCTGCCAAAGTGCTCCTCAGCATCTCTCCAGAGTCTGTGTATCCCCCCTCATCTACCACTGCTCACCCCTTCTCTCGCAGTTTGCTCTTCCACTCAAGGTCTTCTGGGGGCTGGGGTTTATTAGAGTACCAGATTTACCAAAAAACTAACTCCAGAGAAGGTGCTTGTGGATTACCTCTAGTTTGGGATCACAGCTTATCAAGCACTCTGGGGCTCCTCTCTAGGGTTGTCTGGTCCTGCCTCTCTGTGTCTGAACAACCCTGGTCAAGCAAGCAGACTGTCTCACCTAGGGCAGCAACTTCAAATTATATCAGTATTTTTTAAAAATATGCAGCTCTACATTTCATCCCTTATGCTCTACTACAGTAGATTAGGGATGGATGAATGATGGAAATTTGAAGGGGTCTATCAGAGACACATTTTTAACCTAAAAATATGTGATGCTAAGTAAGATGAAGATATTTATGTAGTGATAGATAAAGGCCAGAAGTAGCAGAGATATGATGAATACAATCCTCCAGTGAGTAGCAAGAACTAACTGTAGTTATCCAATATCTCTGTCTGATCCTAGTGGGATGCAGATAGGAGCCTTATCACTAACTAAAACAGTCCTGACTGAATCAGACAGGCTGACACTGGCATCACTTTGCAGAAGTTGCTCTATATAAAGCTTGCAGCAAATGTTATTTTCTGGTAGTACAATGAAATAAATCCAGGGGACATTTGCAGGAGAGCTTACAGAATTCCTCCAGGCAATGGCTGTGGAAGAGACACTTTAATATAAGTACACTTTTGCTTTGTGCAAAGGATGGTGACACAGACAGAATTAACATTCATGGGAGAAGGAGCACTCATGTTTCATCAAGATGTTTAAATATCTGATGTCATTTCACCAATTTGAGTGGCTGAGTGGCAGGAATATACTGGTCTTTGTGTGTTATTTTTGGCAGCAAATGAGATACTGAATTTTAAAATGCACATGCAAATGCAAAAAAAAAAAAAGTCATCGTAAGATGTCATACCTTAATGAACTGTCCATTTTTTAAGTCTTTGTATGATACTTTGGGTAATATGAAACTTCAATAGTCAGAGCCACAAAATAATCCTAAAATATATGATACAGATGATGATTAAACTTGGCAGACAAGATCAGATTTCCGTTTTCTTTTGGTCCTTGTTATTTCATAATTAGTAACAACATTTTCAGAATAAAGGTCTCAGTCTAAAACTTCAGCAAGGTAATGATTCACAGCTGGAAAGCAGCAAACAAAATACTCCAGTTCATGTTGCAAACATGTGAATGAGAGGAAAGCAGTGTAAATGCTGATTCTATGTCATCCTAGTCCTACAGCTTTCACTTAGGAATTAATAAAACATACAAGGCTCTCTTGCAGCTCCATCCCTGCTGGCTGCTGCTCTGGTGATACATTGCAATAATATGTCAGTGATAATATTCCAGTAATAAATGATGGCAATATCCCATCAGATCCTCATCACTCCAGTGATGCACTGTGCCCATACATCAGCAGGCAATGGAGTTTAGGCATTAGTGGAAGAGGCAAATTTTGTTGTACATCCTCTGAACACAGGGTTTGACATAATGCAGCACATGCATATGGAATGGAGCAGGGATTGCATATGGAATGTGTGCTGCAGAAATGGGCTCTTCTTACTCATTGAATACTTCAAATCTAAAGGGAATGTGAGAGTGCAAACCATCATGGAGTAGGATCACAGGATCATTTAGGCTGGAGAGGACGCCTAAGACCATGGAGTGGTGGAACTGCTTGGGAAGTTCCTTGGATTAATATTTGGAGTATTAATACAGCAAAATGATGTGTAGGACCACGGCATAATGGGTCAGGGTCAAGAGGCTTTCAATTTAATTTTTGACTGCTTCTCAGCCTGTTCCTAAGACAGTGGTTACTGCTAGAGGGCTTGTAAACTCTTTTGGGATTGCCAACCAACTCTTCTGCAACAATGGTATGATATTACATCTGATGTGCATGCAGATGGACAAATAATTGGAGGGAAAAATTAGAGATATTTCTCATCCCTAATTATTCTTTATTTCATTTATTTGGCAGCTGTCTTCATGGGAAGCTTATACAGGTGCAAGTCATAACAGTAGTGAGTTTCCTCTGGAGCCTTCTCAGATGACATAATTCATAGATAACTCTCCAGTGAGATTTGTTGAAGAGCTGATGCATCCCAAACAGTGATATGAGTTTGGGAAGTCATGCTGAATCACCTGCCCACAAGCAGGTTTAAGCAGAAGGGAAGGTTTTACTTGGCAAGCCAAAGCAGCAGTACCAAGAGGGTTAAGGGAAGAGACTCCATTTTGGTTAGCAAAGTGCAGTTTCAGATGTTCAGTTTTGATGACAACAGACCAGAGAATTAAGCTATGCACTTTAAAGATTTTTCTTAGCCTTTCTGATACTGAATTTCTCCAGAGGAATTCAGAACCAGCCAGCCCTGTGATCAATAAGTATGCTATTGATGGAAAGTGAGGGATGGACTTACGGAATCATTAAAGGTCAGCTGATTTGTCCCTAAAGCTCATATGCTCAGCATCTGTTTACCTCTTAATAGGCACAGACTGAGGCAGCGAAATGCACCCGGGAAAGAGGTTGGATTTTGGATGGCTGGCTGAAATTTGTCTCTCCTAGCACTGAAGAATATTAATTTCTAGGGGCTGGTCATGAGGAATCAGTCACTTCTGATTCCACTGTTCTTTGATGCAAAACAAGTAAGATGGTTCTATTTGAGTTCAAATAAAAAACCCAAGCCAAGTAAAGCATCACTCACAAAACTTGAAGCACTACAGTTTCATCACCCAGAATGCTGCTACTGTAAATTTGGTTCAGCTACAAAGATTGCATCTTTTAGTACATTATAAATAAACTTTTCAGGACACTGTTTCAAGAGGCAATGCCACATGCTGTAAAAAAAGCAATTAGAAGAAAAGAAAGTGAAGAGAGGTGAGGATCTCCAAGTAGAATATACATGTTGTTACCCTTCAGAGCATCTAGAGCCACTGGGGCAAACTGCAGGTCCTGCTGGGCTTGGAACATTTTGTCTGCTTCATTACCTTCCAGGAGTGATAGTGAAACTGTAGCCAACCTCTAATATAAAGATTGCTAATGATGAAAACTATCACACCCTTCATTGAATTGTTCCTCTACTTGGGAAGCATCACTGTTAGCAGCCTGAAATATATGTCTGGAACATACAAAATTCAGGCAGCCTAAAGTTGCAGCAATTTTGATTGTACCACAGATTTCCTTGTTCAGCCAAGGTTTCTGCTTCTGGTGGCTTTTACCTTTCCAGTTATTTACTCTACAGCCAAGTTATTGTGTGCCTTTCTATTCTGTTTGACCTTTAGTACACCTATTGATTTATTTTCTTTTAAACTTCCCAAGTCCATGGTTTTATTTTGTCAGCTGTATAGCAATGTTATCCTGAAGCCTTAGTGTATTTATTAAATGCTCTTCCTAAGTGAACTAGGCTAATAATCTCTCTAAGATTACCTTGAGCAGATATATTTTCCATCCTTGATCAGCATTAACAGTGGCATGCACCTTCTAGTCTTAGTTTATTTAATTAAATATGAGCTTTTCCTTTGTTGTCCCATACTGAACTCATCCTGCCAGGCTCTATTGTCTCAGCCACCTTGCCTGTATTTTTTAATAAACTAACAAGGAACTAGCATTTTTAAAGTTTTCTGGAATTTTCTCCTGCCCATGGGTTACTGAAAAATGAACATTACCTGCCAAAAAAGCTTCTCAGCCAGCTGTGTTAAAATTTCTCAATGTAAATTACCCAGAACTTCTGATTTAAGTATGTCTAACTACAGTAGCTGTTGATTAATATCCTCTTTAGTTACAGTAGGAATAGAAAGTATATTACCATCATCATCTAACAAATACTTCATCCTTTCCTCCAAATACAGAATAGACATCTTTATTGATTTTTTCTTTTTTCTTTTTTTTTTTTTTTTGCATTGTTGCTAAATAAAAAAGAAGTATCTGTTGTTTCTGTTTGGGAACAGATCTATTGGTCTCTTTCAAGAGGGTTTTTTTCCACTCCAGAAATGTTTTGCAAAAACTGTTCCCTTATTAATGTTCTCAATGACACATTTTTGTTTTTGTTGTCAATTATTTATCCTCTTCTACTATTGCATTTGTCTTTTTTGTCCTTATTGGTAAGACTTACTTTTATGGCTGCATTCACTTCCTACTGCAGAGGTTTTTGATTTATTATGCTGAGTTTATTCTGTTGTGTTTTCACACAGATACAGCCTTCTTTCTCCTGTTAAAATAAGATATCCTTAAGTTGTTCTTACAAAGCTCTCATATTTTCTGCCTTATTTTCTTCTTCCAGTTGATCTTGCTCATAATGCTTTTTGGCTTTAAAATGCCAACTTTCTTAAGGCAGCACTGTATCCTGTACCGGTTCAAACTTCATTTTCCTTGCATATAGCAAGATTAGATGAATTATTGCCTCTCACATGTCAATAATGAAGCCAATATTTGTACTTGGAGTAGGTATTTCCCCTTTATTCAAGACCACATCAAAGCTAGGCAAAAATTACACATAAAACTGATTCCTTCACTCTTAACACTGAAGTATTCCTTTCTGGGAAAGGTTCCTCATCTTTCCTACGGGAAAGACCTGGCTGCAGAGTTAAACCAGGAGAAATGCCAGCCTCACCAGAGGAGTTTTATAGCTCCCTGTGGGATATGGCAAATCACTCCAGCTGGTCTCAGGTACAAATTCCCCCTCCCTCCTCCTTCCCTCATGGCAGGGTTCCCCGGCAGGCCCTGAAATGAGGACAGGCAGCCGTGAGGTGTCCTCTGCCAAGGCAAAGAACATTAACTCTCCTCTGATAATCTGTCTGATGAAGAATGAAGGAATCATTCTCAGCCCATGGGTTCTGCCCCAAGGTTGCCTGGTGTCGAGGTGAATTCTCCACTGTCTCCCCAGTGGAGTCTGCACTGGGCTGGCTTTCAGTTTGTGCTAATGGTGGAGGTAAAGGATCAGAGCTTGGCTTTTTAGAAGGCTCCATTTTGCATGTTTCTTTGCAGTATTCACTGCTGGCCAAGAGTACAACCTTCTTTAAGGGTTTGCATCTGTGTGGAGCACAGGTTTGGGCTCTTGCTGTTTTGAGGAAGAGAAAGAGCTGATGTTCCCCATTTCCTCCTCTTCTTATGACCCAATATTATGCTCTCAAAACAAAACTCCTGTTCAGTCTGGGACCCTGCACTGAAACATCTCCACACTCTTTTCCTCCCTTCCACTTTACTCATAGCTGCTGTAATTGAAGCTGGTTAATGTGCAGTGGCTTTGTTAGGTGGTTAACAGATCCAATTAGGGCCGAGTTCAATATCTGTTCTGTTGCTTTGCAAGGACAAAACTGGCTTACATCTTAACTGATTAGAGACAAAAAACCAATCGTTCAGCAGCTCTTTCCCAGTGCAACATCTCCTCTGCCTCTGGAAGTGCTTGGGTTTGGGTGTGTGTCTCCTGTAGGTGAACAGCAAGGCAACCCCCAGGGCTGCTGCTCAGTCCCTTCACTGTGGGACAGTGAGTCCTGCCCCTCCCAAGGTCACACCACCAGCCCCTCCCAGCCCTGCTGGGCTGAAGGAACACAGGTCTGGCCCTCTGCAGTGCTCAGTGGTCCCTAGAGCTCTACCTGGGTCACAGCATGCCCAACCCTCCCTCTGTGTGATGCTGCTGCAGCTGAGCGGGTCCCCACAGCAGGGTCCCTGTCTGCTCACTCTGCACAGCAGGGACATCCCATCCCACTTAACGTGTGGAGTCAGGCAGAGCTTCCAAATATGTCAAAAATGTTAACAAAGCTTCTGTATAGCTGCTCTTCCCTCCCTTCAGCCAAAAAAAGAAAAAAAATTCTATTTTGGAGCTTAGACTCTAGGCTTAAATGGTACATATACATGAACTTTCACCATGTGATTCTGTATTTTAGAAAACCATGGCATAGAAAATATACTGATTGCTTGCCAGGTTCCTCCCCCTCAGTCCTGCTCCTGACACTTGGAGCTTGTTGTAGAGCCAGGAATATTCCATCCCTGCAGCTAGGCTTTGACAGTAGCTTCCTTTTGGGATTGTGAGTGAGCCATAAAAGAAAAAAAAAAACAAAACAACAAAAAACCCAGGAAGAGTTACAGCAAATTAATAAGTCTTGTCTTGCTGAATATGTTATTTCTATTAAAATTTTAAAAGAGTTTTAAGTGACAGTAAATGTGGTCTTATTTTAGAATGGTTTCCATAACACTACACAACAGTTGCCAATGGCACTTATGCCTTGTCGTGCATACACACAGTTATTTAGCTGACAACAGTGTTTAAGCTATTAAACAAGATAATATTGCAACTGTTATGCAATGGTAAAGCTCTCACTTGAAAGAAGTATTTGGGGTTTTTCGCTGAAAGTTGACTTTTTTTCCATATTCATTTATGTTTGCTTTATTAGAAATGTATAATTTAATGTAATATTCAAGGCCCTTAGGGTATACACTCAGTTACCTATAAAACATTCATGCACATTGAACACTTTTTTGGTGCCAGTTCTTGGCTTTGTACATCTGCTGTACAATACTGAGTATTCTAACTAACAACATGCCACTGCCTTAATTGAGTTTAGGTGTTCGAGTCATTTATTTAAATTTAGTAGTGTGAATAATTTATTTCAATTTACATTTTAATTATTTTACCCACTTTTTTGGGAGTAACCTCATTTTCTATCTTCTAAAAAAATAATCGGCATATGTTTACTGCAGCAACATTCACACTTACTAAATTCTCTGAGAAGTTTAGTTCCAAACTGAGAAATACTAATGAATTATTCATATCCCAGGCACTAGCTGGAGTTGAATTAGGATGTCCAGATCTAAAAGAGACCTGGCCTTCCAGAACCCAACATTCCCTAAAGCTCCCTCAGATTTGTTTGTCTGTTATGACAAGCTGGACTAAGCTGGATTTAAATAAGGTAAAATGTGAATATTTCTGCTGTCAATATGGATTTATTTTCTTTTATTATTATTCTTATGTGCCATTGTTTATTATCCATAATTGACCAGTTTATTGGGGCATCATGCATGGCATGGAGTTCCTTGTGCTCTCTTCCCCATCTAACTAGGTATTATATGTAATGTCTGAGCCAGGAATTCCATTTCCAGCTGGTGCTCACTGTGTTTAGGGGTCCCACAGGAGAGGAAATGGAACACAAGCAACTCCTCTGTGGCACCCTCAGACATTCCCCAGCGTGCCCAGGGCCCCAGTGGGATTGCTTGAGAGGCTGCTGGGACAACTGCAAGGAAGTCCAAGCTCTAAGGACTTAAGCCCTCAGAAAAGAATGGGGAATTTGCTGGAGAGCCAGCAACAATTTAGAAAACATTGTTTATTTACCTAATTGCTCATTCTCTGAAAATCTGTTTACTTGAAAGGTGGACCTGATTTTAGAGGGGCTTAAGCCCCTCAAACATTCCCTGAATCCAGCTCTTGCAGAACATCTCTCTCACTGGCAGCTGCCTAGGTTTCAAAGCACTAACTTTGAAAGGGCAAACACTGCTCCCATTTTGTAGCTCTCTAAGTGGAAAAAGATGCCTTCAACAAAGGGCAAGGAAAACCACCTGGCATTAAACACGTGAGGAGTCTTTCCTTAGTGGCTGAGCCAATTTGCCACCACTGCTGTGTGCAGACATGCATCTACACATGCACCTGTGTCTCTTGGGTTGTCTCCTTTTTTATAATGATCTTTTTCAAATACAATGTCAGCATAAGCTTGCCTTGTTTCCAGCCTGGATGTCTTTACTCCTTGGATTTCTGCATATAGCTATATTTGTATTATTCAGCACTGTGTCTTTAGATTCATGCATACCTTTTCATACACACAAGTGTGCCCTGAGATGTTACAATCTCTTTTGCCTGTCAATCTATAGCTATATAAATATTTCTTTAGGTAATAAATTTCACCACATTTTACTTTAAAATGTAATTTTTTCCAAATTCACTTTTACTGCTAAATATAGTCCATAATGGCCCATCCACAAATGAACACCTTGAGAATGGAAAGTGCTAAGCTGAAAATATTTTTAATAATAAAAGTCTTTAGCTACAACAAACTACATACATATCTTTGTTTTGAATATCAATGGAGATGCTACTCAAAGTAATTTTTTTTTTTTTTTCAGCTATAGAAGTCCCTTCAGCTGAGCAGAAGTTGGGTGCAGAGGGGTCTGCAGTAAAGCAGTGATCTGGGGAGTTCTGATTCAGATGTGGTGACAATAATTTTGGCCAAGACCATGAACTGGAGATTTCCAGAGTTAAATCCATGGTCTGCAGCACCAACCAAGGTGGTGTCAGTGCTGCTGACAGCTGTGCCACAGGGGACTTCCCTGCTAGCCAGGCACTGCTCCAGAGGGGACACAGAGTCCCTGTATGGGAATTTGGCAGGCTCTCTGATGTGAGTTGTTGCAGGGTGCTGTGTTTCCCCTGCACCACAGCCTGCACATTCCAGCTGAAGGCGCTGATTAGTTCAGCAGATGGTTAAATACCTTGTTGAACCAGAGCCATCCCAGACGGCTGCACTCGGGGAAATAACTTGGAAGGATTCTGAGAAGCACAAGGCTGTGGGATCCTCAGAAGGGAGGTGTCCCAGGGCCAGGCTGGATGGGGAGCCCCGGGCTGGGGCTGGGGTGCAGCTGCCCCAGGCACTGGGACACAGAGAGGGACCAGGGGTGCAGGGCTGGAACCAACAGGCAGCAGAGCAGGAGCATCCCGGGACGCATCACACCAGGAAATGAACTCCAGGGATCATGAGCTGCTGCAAATCCACGGCATCACAAAACCTTCCCCCCAGCCATCTTTAACTATTCATTCCTCACGACATTCTCACTAACACAGGCAGCTTTCTTATTCAGACCATGACAAACCCTGTGCTAAAACACAACAGATTTGGTGGTAATGCTGGTGTGCCAGGAAAAGCTACTGGTGAATATGCAATGTACACAGCTTACTGTGTTACAAACATGCATGTGGCCTGGAAGTAATAAAATAATTTTTGGACAACATGACCTGTATTTTGAAGGTGAAAGACCTTCCTAAAAGCTAGACAGAATATAAGCAAAAGGTGGAAAACTAGAATCAGTTGGTGAAAACAGAAAATAAAAGAGAAAAGCCATCTTTTTCCACGCAATATATTCGTAATTTGTTTTAAAAATAGTTCAAATTTTTAGGTATTTTGTGGGCAACTCTGAGACTAATAGTTCTTTGTCCCATTGCACTTGCTATCCAATACTGCACATATGCAATAAATTTGCAAGAGAGAAGATTGAGAGTGATGGACATAACTGAAAACAGTTTTGGCCTTGTTTGATAGTGGAAGGCTTTTCAGAGCAGATTTATTTGAGAAAGGGACTTATTTGATGGCTCTGAACCTACCCCCTCTCCTCACCTTTGTGCTAGAGGCACAGTGGATATGCTGGCAGAAGCCTCATGCCATACTTTCCCCCTAAGCCTCCACTGCTGGAAACAGGATATTAAATGCTTGGCAATAAAGCAGTTTCTGCTTGTTGTTCAGTAACCTTGTAGCCTTCAGCTCTGCACAAAAATCTTACAGGAGCCTGGGACCCAAGCAGGAATCAATGATTTGTATCAGAGAGGTAGGAGGATACAAAAGATACACGGGAGGAAACAAAAAAAGAGGGCAACCTTGGAGCAGCCAAATGGGTAGAGACCCATTGGTTCAACTCCTAACCCTCATAACTTGTCCCTTCCTATTGCTGAATTTAATCTTACACGATTCTTGCCAGCCCCTCCTCTGGCACTGCAGGCTGGCTTTTAGCTTGACAAGTGGCTTTTGTGCTCAGGCTCTGCTGGGCAGGGAGTTTTGGCTGGGGAGGGAGATGAGGCAGGTGGGGAAAGAGTGCTGCTTTTCCATCTGGGCTCTGGTGGGTCCTCTGGGAGGACACCTCTCAGTCATGGGAGCAGACTGTAAGCACTGATAGAGCTGAGGAAAGCAGAGCTTTCTTCCCACCCCTTCATTATAGCCCACCCCTTATTGAGGGCTGCACCCTCCCTGGCAGCCAGCTCCGTGTGATGTCCAGGGGAGCTGTGCTGCTGATCCTGATGGGAGAGAGGGAGGCAGCTGCTGAGGGGCAGGGAGTGAGGCCAGGTGAGTGCTGAGCTGCAGGTGAAGGTGTCTGCAGGTCTCTTGGGTGCTGCTGGAGGTGCTGGACAGGGGCAGGGCTTGGCAGGGCTTGCTACTCCTCTCCTCTTGCTCAGACACTTGTAATGGTCCTCCCATGCCTTCTCTCTTTCTTCCTCATCTTTTAATAAAAAACATCCAGACTTTTGTTAAACTTGTAATACCCAGAGGGCTGTCCCTGCAGGATGAGCTCTGCCTCTTGGTCTCTGCTTTTGATTGAGTGGTCAAAGCTGCAGTATGAGCAGTTTGAGTGGTCAAAGGCTTGGATGCTGGCCAGCTAGCTCTCATTGTAGATAACATCCCAGTGGGCTTGGGGATCAATCCTCACACAGACAGAACAATTCTCCTTTTCAGGGGTGCAGTTTTCTGTAGCTCTTCCTGGTCTGACTGAGTCTGCTCACATGGGGACTGTCCTTTGAGCAGCCAGCTGAGCTCAGGACTTGGATGCCTGGAGGATCTGTCAGGTACATTTGGCAAGTGAGGAAGGCCAGGCTGTGAGTACAGAAATCAAAACACATTTCAAGGTCCCCAGTGAAGGAGACAGTCAGGTTTGGGAGTGTCAGACGTGCCTGGTGCAGCTGCTTGGGCAGAGGGAGAGCAGCAGGGCTCAGGACATGGACACAGCTCTGGTGCCAGGGCTGCAAGGAAATGAAATATATGTGTGTTTTGCTTTTCCTCTGAAAAAAGTAACTCATTGAGAAATCTTCAGGGAGTCTTATTGTTTACAGATTCTGAGTCAGGGAATAATTACCTTGATTTTTTTTCTGAATGCATTGGATCAGGTGAGTCAGACCAGTTTGGTCAGGAGGATATAACACCCAGGATGCCTTTCTGGAAGAGCAGAGGGGAACAAGCTGAGAGACTGCAATTCCAAATTGGAAGAAAGAGAAGGTCCAGGACCTCATTCTTGTCTCTGAGAGCTCACAGCAGAGAGCTGTGAGGAGACACTGACCCATGATGATTTGGGGAGCACTATGATGCAGAACTCTGAAGGGCTGAATCTGGTCACAGTTACAATGCAGAACAGCCTGAGATGTGATGAAGAACCAATGGGAGCACATCCATGTGCAGTCACCCTTCCTCATGCAGAGCTGTCCCCCAGCCCTTCTGCAGCTGAAGGGCCCCCAAAGGCCCCTGGAGCGATGGTGGCTCATTCTGCTGTCTGAACAGAGCATCTCTCACCTGTCCTCTCAATATTGATCTGAAATGACCACTCATTCTTGTGTATCACCATAAAATCCACCTGGAATACTAGATTCTTCCCAATTAAATGCCAAGCTTCCAGATTACTCCAACTGTAATATAAGAATCATGGACTAATTCTGAGCACCCACATTCTCCTGACCCTAGCAGAAGGCTGGGAGAGAGGATCAGTGCTGTTAAATCCCTCTGTTGTGCTCTCCTAAGAAATGCCACTGTCTTCAACCCCATCTCACATTACTGCCATTGCTGTCCTTTAGGGGTTGATGTTAATGACGACTGAAAGAGGTTAATGAGCATATGCCTTGAATACACACCTTATAAAATAATTACATTTTATTGAAAATTCCACAGGGCCAAGCTCACAGAAGCAGTCAGGGGTGCCAATTTAATAGGATATGGTACAGTGCTTTACTCAAATAAGGCCAGATCCTTCAGAAGTTCACCTTCATGGCCACAAAGGACAGCAGGGCCTCGCTGAGCACAGGGCTGTGGGATACCTGCTGTTTTCCACCCTGAGACTCTGGGGAAAGGCAGCTCAACTTAAGGATCACAAAACACCTCTGAAACGGGGTGGTGTTGAATGGCAAGAGGAATAGGATTTGTGTTCTAACAGCATGGAGACACCTGCTGATCCCTGATGAAAGGTGGCTTGTCAATAGCCTGTTAAACATTCTTTAAATAGGGATGGTGAACTCCTTTTCATAGTCTTGTTCCCATCCAGCACAGATCAAAATTGTTGACCTATTAAGGAAAGAAAGACATTCCCAAAGGAATGCCTTGTAGTTTCTTCTGGGATGCAATGGGGCCTCTGCCTTTAACAACACAGAGCAGGGGAAGCTCTTAATGGGGCTATAGAAAGTTCTTAAATAGGACAGAATGACAAAAATCTTATTGAATCTGGGTAGGGTAAGTTTCTCATCATGTAAGCATTTTGTCAGAGGAAATGGCTGAATGACTCACAGATAAATTGCTTATAATAAATTTCATTGGAAAAGTAAAATTTTGTAATTTATTTTTCATCTTTAAGCAAAATGCTTCCACATCTATCACTGAGGAAATATTGTTTGAGTCTGCACTGAATAAAAGATAGTACAAACGAAATACTCTCATAACGTGCTTTGAATGTTAGAAAATACATTTTCTGGATGAAATTTAAACCCTTGTGAAAACTTTTCCAACCAATGCCAGTTTTAAAATATTATATTATTTATACTAAAAAATTGCTTAAGGATCTCATAATTTCAAGGCCAGGCCCTTCAACAAAATGTGGAGTTTTTTTCACTAGTGGGCCCATGAAAACTCTTTTCAAAATATTCATGATGTGTGCAAGACCTGTGTATCAGAGGCTGCAAGGACCAGTGGTCAGTGAGCATCTTTGCTGCCTGTGACTCTCAAGGCAGGGAGTCTGCAGCTACTGATGAGATCTGAGCTGCAGCCTGGACCAAAAAAACAAGGGGAGAATTCAGCATCCAGATCCCAAACGCCTTTGGGAGCAAAATTCTGAATTTTGTGTTAATGCAAATTCAATGCAGAAAATCAAAGGATGCTTTAGAAATCTGTGAAATCTGGTGTATTTTTTCTCTGTCTTATGGTTTCTGAGTCCTTACAGGAGACTACTGCTGTGTTTTCCAGTTTTTCCTTTGTAACTGTGGAGGTCTACTATGTATGTACAATGTCATATACCTGAATAATTATCAAATTCCTACTGTTCCTGTAACATTTCCAGGCTCCTGTCCATGGCTGCTCATTCCTACCCAGCCAACCAGAGCTGCTGAGCCTGAAGCTGGGGAACACTCCCTATATAATTGCTTAAGCTCTTGGCACAAGCACAGAGTGGGATGAAAATTAGGGAATTTTCCAGTCTGAACCAACTTCAAGGAGAACAGAGTGGTTTTCAGCCTGTGAAGAGGCATTTCAGGAGGTATCATCCATCCTTCTTCTGCAGCACGTTATGGGACCATCACAGTTCTGCAAGCTTTTCCTCAGCCACAGTGTTGGGGTTGTCAGGGGGAGCCCACCCATGATGGGAGAGAAATGACCATCACAGTCAAACATTTTACAGAGCAACTGCTGGTTGTGCCTACAAGGTAAAAAAACAGCCAAGACGGCGGCAAGAAATGAAAAAGGTGAAAAAAAGAAAGGTTTAAAAAAAAACCAAAAAAACTGTTAAGAGTGAAGCAATACCCAAGCACATCCCATCTTTTACCCCTGCAACAGGAAGCTAAAATAAACCAAGGGAGGATGCTGAGAAAGTTACCCTGTACACAGGGACATCTGCCACAGGCACTCACTTGTGGGCCACCGAGGTGGAGCTGTGTGCAGGCTCACTTAGGCTCTGAAGCCAGCCCCTCCAAATGTGTGTGCTTAGTGCCAGGGGTTACACTCTGGTGTCTGTCTGCAGTTTATAATCGGGAGCTTGATGAAATAATTTCATTAGGCAGGTGTGAGGTAAATGTACAGTGTAATCCTGTATAACACAATCATCATCACATTTTGGTTCCCCTGCCCATCACCTTCCACATTTATCTTCAGAGGCCTCTTAATGAAACAGCTGCTTAGATTTAATTAAACAACAGCATTATATAAACAAGTTCTTTTGTTTTGTGTGCTGAACAGGGCATTCATCTTCAAAAGCTTTTCTGCCAGAGCTGGCCTGGCTGCCCCTTGACTTGTCTCTACTCCAATTACCACTCCAGTTTAGCTGATTAATTTGTAGCCACTGGCAAACATGCACAGTTGGCAGGACATCATTCCGTTTCAGTGACAAGCACTATAAAAAGATCATTATTTTCATTAGCATAAATAACTGCATGTTGATAGAACTCTGGTTTCTGAAAATAGGTTAAAGTCTTAACTGTCTTTATTCATTACCCAGATATAATTGGAAGTAAAATTATCACATAAGTGAACAATAAGCTATCAGTGTATAATGCTTAATGGCTGCACTCAGCCCAGTAATAGTCTGGAATTCTTTTTTTTTCTTAAAATGAGACTTTTTTTGTAAATGCCTGTAGAGACACATACTAATTTTTTACCAAACCTTATATATTTGATGGTATATAAGAAAAGTCAGGGAAAGAAACAATCATGCACAAATAAATATGTTTTCTCCTGCATTTCCTAGGGCATACAGATATTCTTTTTCCAGTCACTGGCCTGGGTTGGATCCATTCAAAGCTTTTCTGGCTGCAACCTACTAGTCAATCATGTTCCTAAGAGTTTTTCTGTTACTGGGTCTTTAAGAGTTGATGTTTTATGACATGGTCCTTTGAGAGGAAAGGGTTAGTTTTTTGCCATTCTCTTTTCTCCACCATTATGACACCTGCTACACACCAAGACACCAACAATAATAAAAGAAAGCAGCAATAATAAGGAGCAGTGTTTGAAAGGTAGCACTTTCAATAGGTTTAGTCCCTTAGCCCAACTTAGTAGCTCTTCAAATGAAAAAGTGTATTAGCACACAGGATCTGGATGATTTTAACTTACTGTCCTGAAGGGAAGGTTTGAAATGAGATTTCTGCTTTTAGCTCTTAGGGAGTATTTGGTTTTATTTCACCCAGAAAACTCCAAAAAAAAAAAAAAAGTATATATATGTACATATAAACACACAGAACCTTGTATTTGTAGCAATGGTCTAGGGTAAACACCAGCAAGTGTTGGCCAAGCATGAATTTTACTCAGTGTACTGCCCATATACATTCATGATTCTGAGAAGAATAGCCCTTCAAAGGTACCACTGTTCTTTTTTTTACTTAGTTCATTACTGATAGCATTAGTGGTAAAATTACTTATTCTTTGTATTATACAGCAAAACAAAAAGTGCATGGAAGAACGAGAGGCTTTTTTAAAACTTTTTTTTACCATCAAGAAGCCTTGCCACTGCTTTGAAATGTTGCCCAGAGCATTTTTGTGCCCAGCTTGTCTATGTCTTTCTGCCTGTGTCAAAAGATGACTTTGAAAATTAGCTGGTATATATAAATATATAACAGAGAGGTTCCAATGGCAGTAGAAAAGAGAGCAAATGATTGCCTCAGTATTGAATATTGTCCAGGAAAAAAAAATAGTAGAGGAGTGAAAGGTGAAAACGAGGTCTGGACTCCTGATGAGCACTGAATCCCCAGAGTTCCTCACAGATGCTCCCAAGCTCCCAGGCAGAGCCTTGCCCTCCTCCTGGGGCTGGATAGGGAGAGCTGAAGAACCTCTTATGTTGTCAAAGGATAACCCATCTGAAAATGTCTTGCAAAATACTGTGCAATATCTGCTGAATTTTCACACCCAGAGTGGGCTGCAGAGGAGAGGAGGGTGGCAGGTCTGGCAGCACTGGTAAACATCCAGGTTGGGAATGGAATGATATGTTTGGATGCTAAAATGGATTGTTTGAAACAGATTTTGAAAACACTCTTGTGAAATGCTTATTTTGCAATAAATAGCTCATAAACCAACAATAAAGGCACAATGAAACGTGCTTTTGCTTTTTCAAAGAGTCAGTAAAAAGGAAAAAAGGAAGAAGCAAGAAGGAGAACTCTCTGACTTCATCCTATGGAGCATGAAGAAGTCTGGGCAATGCCTCTCAGGAGCAGTGATTTAGGAAGCCACTGTGTTTACTGATGGTAGCAGGAGCCAGGACTGCAGCAAACTGTGATTACCTTCTGGGGAAGGAAGAAGAGGTTAAGGGTTGTTTGCAGTAGACAACGACTTGAAGAGAGGAGCAAATAGTTTTGCTTGTTTGTTTTAAGTTACTGCAAATCACCCTTGAAGGGTAAATAAATTGTATTTTGAACTTGAGTATTTGGGGTGTTGCTGAATAGGATATATTGAATGAACAGGACAAAAGGCTCTACTGGGCCAACAGAAATCAGACATTGAGATAGAATAAGAGCTTGCCTATTTCATACCTAGAGAAAACTGGATATTTAAGATGCAGTGCAACTACTGGTGAATTGTGGCCTTTTAGAATAATGCCACTGTGTTTCTAAAAAGATGCCCAGTTCACCTGGTTTGTATGGACACAGGAGAGGAGCTTGTGCAGAGCCAGGACATGGTACAGCAGTCAGGGTGCCTGCCCACCAGGTCAGCTCTAAATGTGCTCCACCATCCTCTAGGGAAGTGCAGCTTTCCCAGTGACAGCAAACTGGCAAACAACAGCTTGTCTGAATTTTTTAAAGAAATAAAAAGGCACTCCTTGTTTTAGACTGGTGGGCACCTCTGAGTTTTAGTAAACATGAAAATTCATTTACCTGAACCAGCAGTTATAAGTGGTTTTAAAATACTACATACTAGCTATTAAAAAAAAAAAAAAAGTTCAGAATAGCTTTTTACAAAAGATAAAAATCATCATCTTGCATTTAATTGACTTCAAGACCATTTACCTGGAATAGAAGCTCCAATGTCTTATTAAATTTCCAGACTGGCCAGTGTGCCCTCAGAAGTGGCTGTTTCATCCACAGGCACAGTTAGCAGCTGGTTTAGCAAGTTTATAGCAAGTGACAGTGGGATTTTTATGCTCCTCAAATTCCAGGCAAGCACACGAGCTGCTTCAGCCCACGCTTGAGATGTGGTTTTTCCCTTTGAATGATTATTTCAGTTACACCACCATTATCACAGGAGTTGCCCCAGAAAGCACAAAAAAAGCAAGTGTTTTCCTTGCAAGAATCAGTGCTGGGACTCTTTCTGATGTCCTAGTCCTTTGCTGAGCAGAAAATGCTTGTGCTTGCACTTTCTTCAGCTGTTACTCTCCTGGCTGCCAACATGGCTAAACTCATGATGGATCAGACTCACTGCTGCAAGATGCTTGCTTGGAGCAAACAATCCAAATGCTTTAAGGGGCATCCATGCTGTTCTGCAAGTATCACTGCTGGCTGCCCTCAAGTAGCCTTATCTGGCTAATCTAATACTGCAGAAACAAAACTGTAGAGATTAAAGTAAAAAAGCAATGTGTGTGGGCATGCTTGTATCAAAACTCTGACAGGGGAGAACACATTTCTAATGTAATGCAGGTGACCTAGAACATTTTCCATTCCTGTGTCTATTTCCCTACATACAGCACATTTAAAAACTTCTTAGCTTTTTGAGCATGGATTTTTGGGCTGAAGGATCACAATGAAGCTTTATAGCACGTTCTTATCAAGTGTGGCATTTCTGACATTATTTGATGCGCAAGAGCAACTGCATTAGTCAAAGGCTACGCTTGAATAGTTATCACTTTAAGCCCATGCCCTGGGAGTATTGTATTCTGTTCCCTCATTATTTCCAGCCCTGCAGGTTACACCAAGGGTTGCTATTAGTACATTACAATCATAAAATAAAGGTAGTCACTTTCTATAAGGGTCAAGTTTTCCTCCTAGGTGCAGGCAAAGTTCATTCCGCAGCTCAGGTGGACAGGCAGTGCCCCATTCCAAGCATTTTGCCTTCCCAAATGTTTTGTGTACAGCTTTGGGACAGCTCCACCTTTTGGGTCCAAGACTCACTTGGACAGCTCTAAAGCATTTAACAAAATCTGACACTACAGCATCTATGTGCAGCCATCAGCCTGCTCCTCTTACACCCAGACCAGAGTAACTGTGGAGTGTTTGGGTCAAAGTCATGGGTATTGCACATTTCTGTAAGAGAGGAGCATCCTGAGCATGAAATGAAATAGAAAATAATGGGGAGCACTGTCCTCATTTAGGCCATGTCTGAGGGAGCTTTGTGGCTGTAGTGCAGCACATGGCCATGTTTCCATACCATGCCTTTCATTTGTTAATCATTTTTTGCAAAAGCAATGAGACCACTTTTGCTAAAGCAGTCTTTCACCGGGGTGCATCTGATCACCAGTAATCAGTGTAATGAAAGCCATTAGTTTAATGATAAGATGAGAGGATAAAATCTTAGTGCATCTCATTGATGGTGCTTTGCTGAGGGACCCAGGAAAGAACTTTATTTGGCTGTGTGTGTTGTCTACATTCTATGATTCTTTCAAGCCTGGTCTTAAAATGTGGCATCTTCCCTATAAATAACTCCTATTCTTCCCTGAATTGCAGTCCTAACCAGCACTAGTAAAAGAGTACCATCACAACTGCATCCTGAATAATTTCTTAAATCTTAAATCATAACAAAGTTTCAGCAATACATAAAAAAGATTTTAATCAGATATTTTCTTGGAAGCTAAGGAAACACCAGGTTCCCAGAAGCCTCAGGTCTATGGCATGAAATCCTGAAACTACAGACTTTTGCAGACCCTGCCTTTTTACAGTAGTATCTCGAGAAAAAATAAAATATTCAAATAACAAAATATTCCTCTGCATATTTTTTTTTCTGAGAAAAAGTTAAAAAAATATTACATGATAATGGATGTTAACCATGCCATTTGAAGAATTTAAATGCTGTGATGTTAGGCAGGACATCAGATGATAAACAGACTATCAGGATGATATATTTAATATATCTATTCAGAGGTAACTTTCTAAAAGGCATATATAGATTACAAATCTGTCTAGTACATGCAGAAATAGTCAGTGGAAGTACTGGAGGGGTTTTCTTTCTAATGTTTAGTGTTTGGTAAAGCTTCTTATTCAAAGCATTGACAGTTTTTGAACAGTTAAGGCAAGACTAATTTGAGCATTTTCTAAACTGCTGTTACAGTGGCCAACTGGGTCAGCAGGCTGTTTACCATTTATGTCTGTGTCCTGGGTTGATGCTGAATTGTATCCCCATTCATCTGTTTAGCTCAGAAATAAGTTTTGTACCTTTAAAACTGGATCTAAGAGTGAAGGAGAAGCAGTGCAATGTCTGAGGTTGTTTTCTAAACATAAAGATCAGAGGTTTCAGCTTTCCCTCGCACACGGCCTGTGCTGGCTGCAGTGTGGACAGTGAGAGAGCTCTCCTTTGCTGTTTGTCAGTTTTTGGCCGGCTGAGGCAGAGAAGTTCTCCAGACTGTGGTTTGTTTTTTTTATTCCCTTTTCCTTGGCACTGTTTGACCCTGCTCTGGTTAAACCCCCAAAGGGCCCCAGGAGCTCCCACCTGTGTCCCACCGGGCCTGGCCTGGGCCCGGCCTTTGCCAGCCCTGAGGGAGCGACAGCAACTGAGCCGAGCTCCAGCCCCGGGAGAGACTTTCTGAATTTGGCATCTCTGCGGGCACACTGAGGGTTTGTTGTTCAGCGTTGTTCATTTGTTGTGCTGAGGTGTGCTTTGCCTGTTAAATAAATAACTTTTTTCCACTTTCCTCCAAGGAAAATTTTTTCTGTCCCGAACCAGCTGGGGAGAGGGGCAGTTCAGATTCATTTTCTAGAGGGACTCCATCCAGAGGGGTTTTTTCCCAAATTTGCCCTAAACCAGGACAGTCTGTCTGCTGCTGAAGTGCCTGTGCTGTGTGAAAGGCTCACTGTTTGTGCTGAGGACATTTCAGCCTGCTGGGAATGGGACCTCAGCCCCGACACCACCCGAGGATGGGACCGTGCTGGGAAGCGCAATCCCTTCCCTACAGGCTGCAAAGCCCAGCCCTCACAAAGGCCGGGAATCCCCAAATGGGGCCTGCATTGATTGCTGTGAACAGTGAGGAATGAACGGAGCATCCACAATTTCAATTCTCCTTTGGTCCCGCTGACGAAATTATGGGGGAGAGGAGCTAAAGCAGCACAGGGCTCTGGCCATGCCCGTGCGTGTGTGGGAGAGGAGAAACCCAGACCAGCCAGGCTGCACAATGAGCCAGCAGCAGGAACATGATGTATGAGCACTCTGCTCGTTTGCACAAGGCAGCAGTGGAACACTAACTTGTTTCCATGGCAACCCGAAAAAGAATTACAGCTTTAAAACTGACTGAATGGTGGCCCCATGAAAAAGTAAAGGGCAGACCATATCTTTCTAAAATATAATTTAGTACTAAGTCACCTGAACAGTATTAGCTAAAAGGATTTCAGCACTAGGCTTGGGAAGTGACCCATTTGGGATACGGAGTGTTAGGTTTTTCTAATGGTGTGCCTGAGATCTGAAGGGCCTGGCAGACACACCATGGTGTACAGCATAAAAGAAGAGGAAAATACCTTTATGCCTGAAATCTCTTACCAGAAAAGCAAGAAATTATAGAGGTGAAGGAGAGTGGAATGATCTGATAGAAAACTGGCACTTTTGTAAAGACATGGGGACACATGTTGAGTGCCTGGTACAAAAATACATAGGGAAGGAAGAAGTGTGGTGAAAATTAAATAATCCCTCGGGTGAGTAGAGGGAAGCTTCTATATTTAGACTGGAGACATGTCCAGTTGGACTAGGAGCCCAGAATCTGCCTCTAGCATGATGCATTATCCTGCCCTCTGAACACTACTCAAATCTAATCCTGAAGGCCCTAAACATTTCAGAAAGCTTTCTGAAAGAAAAATCTCCCATTAGCTGCAGCCAGAGTTGAGAAAATGCTCAGGATTTGGCCATTTCTGTGAAATCAGGGCTGGGGAGAGGGGAAGAGGGTAGTAATTTGTACATGCAAGATGACATTTTTTACACAATACTTAAGAGACAAAATCAAATGTATTATGGTTGAAAACTTATGGAAATCAGGAATCTAAGTTTATTGTCAGACAGTTTTCTTTACAAACAAATAAAAATTAGATCCCAGCAAACTCTCACGTACATCAATCAGAGAGAGCACTAACCAACATTTGGAAAGTGTGGTTGGAACAATGCAGAGGCAGATCTGGAGCTCTCACATACTGATGACAAACAACTGCACTGTTCAGGGTTTGGTCAGTTAAACCTCATAGCAAATTACAGAAATCAGTATTTTACCAATAAATGTGGCCGATACAGTATTGGGGACAGTGTCATGTCATGAAAATAGACTTTCTCTCAGAACTGGGGGCCATTCAGTTTCTCCCAAGCTAAGCGTGACTGTGTGAGTTGTGCTGAAATCTGTGTGCCCCTGCTCTCTCTCTCAGTGGTTTACAAAGAGCAGCTCTCTGTAAAAACTCATTAAAAAGTCTTGTTCAAAAAATAAGTACAAGAATTGACCTCAGTTTCTAGAAATGGCCACAAGAAGGAATTATTTCTGTGTTTGGGTAAATGAGACCTTCGATCCGCAGCCCCTTTTTTCCTTTTCCTAGCAGAAACCTGCAAAAACCCATTGCTTTGAGTCTTAACAACAGCAGTGTCCTGATTCTCAAGAACCATCAACACTGTTAATTCCTTAGGCTGGGATTTTCAAAAGAATCTGAAAAGAAAAACCTCAGTGAAAGAAAAAGCACTCTTGGCACCCTGGCCATCCCTGTCTGTGGGCCCCAGCAGGGGAGAAGCCCAAGGCTGGAACTGAGTCCCCAGTGTGCAGGATACCTTTGCCCTCTTCTGGGAACACTCTCTTAAAACATCCTATTAAGGTGTAAGTTGAAACAAATCACGAGTGTGTTTAATAACGTATAAAACAGCTTAGTAAAATTGTCATGAAAATTTAAAAGCTTGGGCAAACCCCCTACACCTCTGCCATTTATACTGATGACAATGATAATGAAAAAAATAACGATGTTTTAACTCACTCACCAAAAAAATTTATTCACCCTGAGAGAGTAGAAATGTGCAAAGCTGGTGGGAAGATATACTTACCTTGAATTTATAAACTGCTCCTCAGATAAAGAAATACAGGATGAGGAGTTGCCTCATTTACATTCATTCATTCACCCCTGGCCATTTTTTCAGCCAAGTGGATCCAAATTCTTTGAAGCCATTAGAGCTGATAAGCGAGAAGCCCTAAACCTGAGCCCGTTGTCACTGTCCACACACCTGAGGCAGTGGTGATTCCCTGGGCACCCCAAGTGCCAGGGACACCCCACTCACAGCAGCCTCCAGGCACCCACTGCATCCCATCCAGAGCTTAAAGTCTGAGGGAAGGGTCAGGACCAGAGGTAAGAAAAATTTCCTTGTGGGAGTGGGATGTCCTGCCTTACACAAGTCTGCTTAACAATCTTTCTGCTTAATATAAGATGAACAATCTTTTCTTACTTCAGTAGATGGCAGATGAAATAGTAGAAATTAGGTGATAATTACTAACCTGAGAAGGCAATTCCAATCCATGTTTCTTGCTGATCGATGTCCAGAGAAGTTCCGTATCCTGAACTAGAGCTTTGCCATCAGTTGGGTATAAAACATAAAAAACCCAACCAAATAAAAAAAGAGATTATTTACCCTTGAATTCACATGCTGAAAGACCCTGAAGGAAAAAAAAGGCAGCAGGGGAATCGAGCAATAAGGGTTGTGGTAAGGAGATCAATTTCACAAGGAAGATGTTTTTATTTTGGAATTGTTTCATATCACAGGAGAGGCCCAAGCTGGTCAACCTGCCTGGACACGGCAGAGCAGAAGTGATGCTTGAGCAGCCCATAAAGAAGAAAGCTTGGTTTGATGGGGCACTTCTCTTTTATAGGGCAAAGCACGGGCATTTGCAATCAAAGCACCCACATGGGCATTCAGCCTGAGGTTTACTGAAGACAGTGGTGTAATTAAAAAAGGAGAGAGCACACACTGAGCTGTGTGTGGCTTTGTTTTGTGGACAGTCACAGCCTAAGGAAATGGAGATATGACTGAGGACTTTTGGGAAGGTTGCTCTGCTACAAGACATATTCCTCCAAGTGTTTATGTCTGCCCTTTCCTAGCTGCAGATAAAGGAAAATGAAACCGTTCTTCTATGACCTTGTCATTAGCCCCTGACCTCACCTGGGTACAGAAGTATGCCTCAGTGTAAACAGACACATGGATTTAGCATTTAGCCACATCAGGTCTAAATTCCAGCTTTTTATCCCTGTGGTATGGTGAACTTAGGCAATTTGCCACTGCAAAGAATGAGAATCCCACCAGCAAATTGCTCCTTGCAGCGCCCAGCAGCAGACCTTGTAAATGACTATGATTGAATTTATTCTAAATTAATTCGGAAGCATGTGGGATTTTAAGACAGAAGAACTGATCACCATGCAGTTAATTGGGCCTGCCCTCTTAGCCCCAAGCCCCGTCAACCCAGCTAAGCAGCTGTCCCAGCAAAGGGAGCGGGGACACCAAGGAGGCCAGCAAAAAACCCTGACAAGAATTTAAATGAAATAAAATTGCCAAGCTCTTTGCTCCGTTGCCTTTGTTGGGGTTAGGTATGCAGAGAGCTTGAACCAAATGCCCAACACAAACAGAAGACCAAGCCCAATTCGTGTGGCATATCCACTTTGTCATCGTGGGATGCTCTGGCTCTGGGCAATCTGGGAAGAAGCCTGCAGGTGCTCAGCTCTGTTCTGTGGAGTCACTGGCAAAATGTGTCTGCTCTTACCTCTGCTGTGGTTCTCACAACAGGGCTTTGGGGTCCATTTGCCCTGCTGGGAATGGGGACCGAACAGAGCAAACCACCCTCAGCATTCTCCTGGCTGCTCACGCTCTGCAAGCTGGCTCTGCTGGGTGTTGGGAAAGAGATCCCTAAGCACCCATAACTCCTGCAAATCCCTCTGTGCTGGAGTGTGACAGACGGAGCAGCACTGAGGTGTGCACAGCAGGAAGGTGTCAGGCATTTGGGAATGCTGGCTGCCAGAAGTGCTAGGGAGGAGAGCTCTGCCAGCCCCCAGGGGCCCTGGTGCTTTATGTGCACTGAAATCCTGGATGAGGCTCCCGGTAACGACCTGCCCAGTGGAGCCTTTAAAACAAATTATGGATGATAAAGCAAGAATCCAAGGTAAATTTTCAGAGCTGATGAGTGAAAAACAGCTCACATCTTTATGTGCCGGCTGAGCACATTTAGGGGAGAGCCACTGGGGTGCAGTAAGCATGATTCCACACCATGTCACTTTTAAGAGTAAAACTTCATAATCCTTGGCAACTTCTGCATCCTAAAGAGCACAGTTTGAAAAGTTAGCACACACTGAAACACTTCCTCCCTCCAGGAGGCCATGTCTACTCAGGTAACCCCCTCAGGGGGCCTTGGGTGAGACACACCTGCTGGGTGAGGACAGTGGGAGCTGGGGCTGGTGAGGGGCAGGAGGAGGGCCGAGGGGGCTGGATGGATTTGGGTCATGGACCAGCAGGTGCCTGGCAGGGCTGCCACCCCCACTCCGGGCTCTCTGGCTCGGGGAGCACCAGAAATGTATGAGCCATGCCCACATGGCTCCCTGCTTCTGATTCCTCAGGCGTGGCATTCTCAGGGACTAGGGTCAATTAAATATTCTAGAATTTGTAATTTTTAGGCAGCAGCTCATCCTACACTAATTAGTGCAAATGGAGGGGGTGGGGAGAGGGTAGGTAAAGCAGAGTTTGAACACAACAGTGACAGATGCATTTTATAGGAGCTAATGATTCATTCTGAGACACAATCATCTTTTCAAATACTATTACCAGCTACTGTTCAAGGGCTGCCTGTTTTCAGGGCTGTGCCCGTTATGGGGCAGATCCAAATGGGATTGGAGATATTGCAAAGATTTAAATGCCTGTGATGTGGGACATAGGTGATATGTTGAGAAATAAATTTAATTAAATTCCCTGTGACATGGAGTATATATGAATACAGGTACATAAAATGTTCTGTGAGGTGACTGTGATGTTGGTTTGAACCCAGCTGCTCTCTGTGATTGTTGGTGAGCCACTGGTGAAGTTTCTGCCTAAAAAAAAAGAAAGCAAGATTTACAAATAACCCTTCTTGCTTTTGGCTGCCCTGTCCATCCTGTGAGATGTTCTGGCAGCCAGTGTGACACAATGTGCTGTGCATCTCTTGCACACCAGGACACCATTATGAAGACTTTTCAGACATGAAACTCAGCTAAAATCATTGAATTACTTTTAAATATTTTAAACATATTAGAGAAATGTATTATTTTTAACCCATGTTTCTCATGTGGTTTTTGTAGACTCTAGCAAAGCACTCCTTAGGGACAAAAATCCAGAGTTCTCAGAATAGAGCTGCTCTGTAAAACCTCTTATCAAACAGAGATTTCAGCTCAGAAATCCAGATCTTCAGTCCAGCTATAATTTTACTTTCTCTGCCAGTATTCTGGAGGTGTTGTGTGTGCAATAAGAAACAGGCCACAGTCAAGAATATTTCTCCAAATTACTGCACAGTTGATGTCTCACTCTTTGAGTACCTCAAAACACTATCAGGGCTGTATGTCAGAGTCCTTCAAAATCCAGAAAGATAATTTAGCCAGCACTTCAATTTAAGTGACAGAAAGTTCATCCCTCTCATTCTATTCTTTATTGACAGGCATTCTTAGATGGCATCAGACCCCAAACCTACTTAGTCCAGCTTGTTGTCGGCAGGAATAGCAAGCAAGAGGTGAGCAGAAGAGAAAGCAGGAGCCAGAGGCCATGGGTATAATGTGTCATCACATAGCTCTCCTCATAATTTCCAATAAAAAGACAAAGACTCAAGGCAGCTCTAAGGAAAGCTGCTAGTCCATGGCTGCAAACCATCCCACCACAAAATTGAGCATCCTCCCAAGATGGAAATTCCACATCCACAGCCTGCCTTGTTTGCCGGGTGGCAGCTGGGCCCAAAGCAACCTTTGGCAAATGCAACATAATGCACTTAAGCTGGTCTTTCCTCCAGTTTCCTCTGCAGTGATAATTAATGAATGTGACAAGCAGCAGACGCTCTCTCTTTGCATCCTCTCTGAGTGATTTGCCACACGGAGGGCACATCACTGCCTGAACACCTCGCCTACCACTGTGGTGAATATTTATACAGATTTGTCACCATGAGCTAGCATGATGTTGCAGTAATCATTAATCTGCTATCTAGTGTTTAATTGCTCTTATCTGCTGCTGCAGAGAAAAGGAGCAGTTCATTAGGCAGAAGCAGTTCACTGGCAGCATCCCTGCTCTTGCTCTGGCCTGGAGCCAGAGGGTGTCAAGCCCCACTCCCTCCCTTCTGTGGGGATCCACAGTCTGGGGATCACTTGTGCTGGAAATCTCCTGGCTTTAGGGTGTCTGTGGTACCCCACACTGGGGTGGGGCTGGACAGGCAGGGCTGTGGCTCTGGGGGCAAGTGCAATATTCACTATACACCTCCCTTGCACTCTGGCCAAGCCTCTGGCTCCAGCCCAGCCTTGCCTTCATCCCATCCTGCCCAGCCTTGCCTTTGTCCCATCCTGCCCAGCCCTGCCTTCATCCCATCCTGCCCAGCCTTGCCTTTGTCCCATCCTGCCCAGCCCTGCCTTCATCCCATCCTGCCCAGCCTTGCCTTTGTCCCATCCTGCCCAGCCCTGCCTTCATCCCATCCTGCCCAGCCTTGCCTTTGTCCCATCCTGCCCAGCCCTGCCTTCATCCCATCCTGCCCAGCCTCATCCCCCATGTCCCTCAGCCTTGGTTTCCCCCTCAGCCTCATGATGCATCACCCTGACCCCTGGCTCATGGAAAAACCCAAATCTTGAGGGGCTACTGAATGACCCAGGTTGTCAGCTCCTGTTCTACATGCTAAGAATGTGAAATATGTGCTTGTCAAAAATAACACTACCATCTACACTGATACAACTTAGCCACCAGACAGGAAAAACCAAGCAGCTTCCCAGTGAGAGGTGTGGATACAGCTCTTCTGGAACAGAAGGAGCAGAGAAATGTAATATCTACATAACCAAGTTTTCTCTGCTGTGTGCTCCAAATGACACCTTTTGCTCAGAGGCCCTCAGGCACAAAGAATCAGGGTGGCTGAGATGTATAAAATAACATGTTTAGTTTTGGGGTAATAATATGTCTTTCAAATGAGAATGGTCTATTGCTGCAAGCTTCAAAGAAGCAGCCAGTGCACTTTTTAAAGCCCAAATAGGCATTTTATGATGCAAAGTATAAATCTGTCAATAAAGACACTCGTAAGTCAAGTAAATACAGCTGTTCTCTTATGTGAGGAGCTAGATATTACTTTTGTGAGGAAAATTGTGCCATTTTTTAATAGTGAGCAAAAAGAGGGAAAAACATAAAAATGTGAGGAGGTTTTTTTATCCTGTGGAGCAGTGAGCTGCAGCCAGAGGTAGAGTGGCCAGGGATGGGTGCTGGCAGCAGCACTTCAGCACCAGCATTTGGGGTGTGTATTGGGGGAAGAGAATGTGCAAGCTGCAACCCCCCTAAAACACAGAATGCTTGCTCCATATGAGCATCAGCTGTTTTTTCAGACCAGCTCCTTTGCAAGCTGCTAACTCCTCAGGTCAGTGGCAAATGTGAAAACACAGATGTGGTATGAGATTCACCTGTAAGGGACAATTTAACACTGGCTTAGCTAAATAATATTTCAACAGTAGCCAAGAAGACACAGCTACGTGGCTCCAACCATGATAATTTCCAAAGCTGAGAAGAAAAGAGAGGAAAGGGACTGTCCTGGGTTGATGCTAAATTGTATCCCCATTCATCTGTTTCGCTCAGAAATAAGTGTTGTACCTTTAAAAATCGGATCTGAGAGTGAAGAAGACACACTGGAATTCCTGAGGCAGTTGTTTTCAAAACATAAAGATAAGGGTCTGCAGTTTTTTTCGGACTCACACAGCCTGTGCTTTTAGCAGGGTGTGGACAGCACAAGAGAGCTCTCCTTTGCTTTTTGTTAGTTTTTTTGCTAGCCGAGGCAGAGAAGTTCTCCGAACTGCGTTTTTTTTTCCTTTTCTTTAACTTTTTTTGTTAACCTGCTCTGGACTAAACACCCAAAAGGGCACCAGGAGCTCAGCCCTTGGCCACTGGGCCTGGGCTGGGCCTGGCCTTTCCACCAGAGGAACCGACAGCAGCTAAACCGAGCTACAGCCACGAGAGAGACTTTGTGGCATCTCTGCGGAGTGGCGAAAGGTTTTTGTTGTTCAGGGTTGCTCCTTCGTTTGTTGGGCTGGGGAGTGTTTTATCTGTTAAATAAACAACTTTTTCCACTTTCTACCAAGGAAATTTTTTTCCTATCCCGATTCAGCTAAGGGGAGGGGTGGTTCATTTAGAGGTTTGTTTGTTTTCCTTTCTTCCCCTCTCCCAAATTTGCCCTAAACCAGGACAGGGACTAACACTGAGGCTCTGGAGCTGGGAATAGCAGCCAGGGAGGGTTCATGCTGACAGCAGCACAGGAGCCCGTGCTGGAGCAGGTGTGTGCTGGAGGAGCAGGCACTCCCATGGTGGCAGCACTTTGTTCATGGGTGTTCACTGCCCACAGACACAGATGGGTCTGGCAGGAGCTAGGCAAAGCTGGTGTGCACATGCTTGTGTGACTCTGGATGTCTCATGTGCTTTGTAGCTCTGACAATGAGAAATCAATACTGATATTTTTATCAAGATATTATTTTGTAATTCTAGGTCCCAAATGGGACTCTTGCAGTATTATAGATGAGAGACAAAAAACTCACAAAAATCATCTTAGAGGGACTGAACCCTGTTGCCCCAAGTAGAGGGATATACAAAAAGCCATACAATAAACCTTCCTGTTCAATAACAGACTGCAAGGTCAGCTATAAAAGTGCAGGATCAAAGGTCTGTTGAGCTAGCACCCTGCTGCTGGCATGGGCTGAGATGTGATGCTGAAGGCATCCTGCAAGGGCTGGATGGTCCTGAGCAGACTCCCTCGTGTGCTGTCCCCCTGCTAGACAGCGCTCCTGATTTCCACTGCCAGTGTTTGAGCATTTTCTGACCCAGAAGTTGCCCTCAGCCCACAGTATGCAACATTAGCTGTACCTTTTTAAAGGTTTAAAATTCCATCTGGACCCACAAACAAACGGCAGCCTCAGGGAAGGGGTCCCACACTTTGGTTGTGTGCTACACCCAACGAGATGTGTAGAAGGAATCTGAGATGCTGTTTCTCCTCTAACCTGTACCAACAGCCTCGTGAGCATGTGCTCTGCATTCCCAATGATCACTGCTTCAGCTGGGCCCTCCCAAGAGACACTGGGAGAACAGGAGGGTGTGCAGGGCTGAGCACTGCTGCCTGCTCCTGCCCACCCAGCTGCCTTCATCACCTCCTCAATGAGACAGGAGAGAAACCAAGATGGAAAACTTACGGGCTGAGCTAAGGAAAGGAGATCTCTTACCAATTTCATGGGTAAAACAGATTTAACTTGAGGAAAATGAATATAATTTATTGCCAGTTAAAACAGGACAGTGAGAACCAAAGACGTCAACCCCTCTTCCCAGTCTCAGCCTCACTCATCCAGAACTGCCTGGAAGCTGTGGCTGGTGACACCCAGACCACTGGCTAATGTCCTGAGACAGGCAGCTGAGGGAGCAGAGTTTGGGGAGTGGGTTTCCTGTGCTGGGAATATTCTGCTTGATCTCTGAAGGTGCCTGGTGTTTAAGGACCTCCTGCCCTTCTCTCTCTGCCCTCTCTCCCAGAGCTGACTTTACTGAGCTACCAGCATTAACATCAGCCCTTGGATTGTCACCAGGAGGTTTTCTCAGGAAAAGCCACTTTCTCTGGCACAGCATGTAGGGATTTATGTTGGATTGCAAAGGAAGGATAAATCCTATCATTGTAATTACAGAAACAGGCTTATTCTGTGGATTTTCCCCTCCTGCCACCATCCCTTCCCAACAAGCTCCAGCTGTCCCTTGTTCTCCTTGTGCAGGCTGGAGGAGACAACCAGGAGTGGATGAGCTTGTGGAGGAGATTCCCAGGAATAAGGCTTTAGCACAAGTTTATTCAGGATTAGTCCACCTGTAATTGAATGTGCTCCGGTGCTGCAAGGTTTGTTCCTCCAGAACAACTCTGGAATAATTAAATAACAAGAGAGAGGAAGAAAAAAGACCTGCAGAGTTAAGTGAGCTTTGGATTTGTGTTGGCCCTATAGTCTTTGCAGCCTCAGTGCTCCCTAAACTGGGGCATCAGGCAGGACACACTCAGTCCCTGCTGCTCCCAGACCCTCTGATGTACTGATGATTCAAAAGGAAAAGAGGATACAATGATAAGTCACTTCCATCAGGAAGCAATTCAGTTTGTGTGGTTCTGAATTGTGTCTGCAACAAATAAATCTCATCACAAAGCATCTTTAAGCACAATGAGCAATGGTGGAGATAGAGAAATGAAACTCAGACTGATCTACTGCGACTCTTTCAAGCATGCTCTGTTAGGTAGAAGACCAGGTAATAAATTATTATAATTTTGAAATCCGAAATTGAGCTATCTTACAAATATTTCCTGGTTACAGTTCTTGTCAGCAAAAAAAATAGTAGTTAAAATCTTCAATTCTATTCCCTTCATTTGATCAGTGGTCTTTCAATTGAACAAATTTGAGCTGGGTTGTACCTCCTGTCTGAAGCTTCCACCCAAAGATGATAATTTCTGAAAAGCTTCAGAAAAACTCAGGATAGCAGCTTTTGAGTTATGTGAGGGAATGGAAAAATATGCTTTTCCCGTATGTTGTGATTGAAATCTTGCATTTGCATAAGTCAAAACCAGCTGTAGCTATAAAATTTTTAACTTAGCTTGATTTATTGCCCTTCTTGAGGAAGGAAAAACACAAGATGTCTCAAGAATGATCCCTTCAGTGGATTTTGAGTTAGGACATGAATGGTTACATCTGCCGGATGTGAAACTGTAGTATTTTCTGGTGGGGTTTTCTAAAAACTCTTCAATAAGAAGGTTTTAATCTGCATGGCATACACAGATCCAGGAGTTCTAGATGAAGATGACAGCCTTAAAGGATACTCAGCATTAGTCTGCTCTTAGAAATAATATTATTGCCTGCAATTGTTTATTTATCAATAGTGTTTAAATGCTGCACAGTCATTTAGCTTCAGGCTAAGATGCCACTGAAATGGACTTAGAAGTATCAGTGTGACATGCCACACACCCTGCCCTAAACATCTCAAGTTATTAAAAGCAGATACATGGAAGGATGTGCCAAATAAGGCAGGGATGGGAAACATAAACAGGGAATCCAGCATCTGAGTGACACCATTTCCTGTACCAACAGGAACCATTTCATAATTTCTGTGAAAGGAGCCTACTTAGCTCTCAGATTTTTTTGAGTTGGGTCTTGATTTTTAGTTCTCTCTACCCTAAGAAGAAAGGAGTTTTCCATTTTACATCTCCAATGCACCTTGGAACTGTTGTTCCTTCCCCTCTTAATGTACAGTCAGAGGAGTCACCCTGCACATAAAGGGTTCTGTCTTGTTCCTCTCTCCCTGGCATTGCAGTGAGATGGGAAATAAAGCTTCACTGCACAGCAGTGGAAATTTGGTCCTGGTGAAGCAGGAGACAAAACCGTCCACGCATTTTGGTGGGTGAGCAAATCACACAGAAATGGCTGAGTCATTTTACTTGTCTCTGTAGAGTGCTTTGAGTTCCATAAGGAGACAGGTTCAGTAATGAAACATATGCATTTGTTTACCTGGGCACTAAAACGTTTGCATAACAATTTTCAGCTCTGCCACTTGGCCTAAAGAAAGATCTCATCACTGCCTGCACACACTGTCCCCCATGAATGGTTACATCTGCCGGCAAGGTCCCAGTTTGTTATCAGCAGGGGTCAAAGGTGGACATTGGGATAGTGCTGAAAGGAGAGGTTAAAGAATGATATAGTCCTTGTCAGCAGGAAGATGACAGAATCACAATCTGAGTTTTTAAAAGAGGGAAGCAGCCCACCACGTGGTTGTTAAAGACAATATTGGGTTAATGCTGAACAGAACAAAGCCACACTGAGCTCCCGTGGCAGGAATGTGGTGCACTTGTCCTTGCAGCGTGCCAGGCTTTGACAGCCCCTGTCACCTTCTTGTCTCAAAGACTTCTGCAAATAAAATCTTGCTGAGGTTTGAAAAGCAGTTGGGGTCTGCATGAGAACATTTCTCTGCCCTCGCTGCAGTGCTCAGGGTACACAAGGCACACACGTTATGTCCTGGGACTGCAGCAAGTGCAACTCAATATATTTGGCTTTCTGTTCCCTACCCCATGCTCTATAGTTTTTGCTTTTGCTGGCAAAAGTTGTTTTCTCAGTGTCAAAAAAAATGAGCCAAAGTCTGCAGTGTAAAATGATTTTTTTCACCTCTCTCACCTTTCCGTGGCAATTGGCAGGATTTGCAGGTTTCACATTACGTGTCAAGCTGCTTCCAGAGGCTCCAAACTCCCAGACTCTTAAAAATCAATGAGCTAGACACAGTGAAAGCTCAGGAATTTCTTGCTTCATCACGTACCACACAGTATATAATGTTTTTTAAAAGAAAGAAACCAACACAGATATACACAAACCTACCCAGAATTACAGCTTCTCTACATTTTGTAGGGCTGAAATTTTTGGGAAACTTGACAATGTGTCTGCCTGCATTAAGGCCAGATCTCACCACAGAGGTTACCAGGTAGGATGTGGGGAAGAGGTAGCAAACACACTCCTAGTTTTATAGGTTTTCTCAACGTTTTGGATAAGTGGCTTGTGTGGAAATAAGGGAATCTGACAGGAATAAGTGTGATACCAGCATTGCTTTGTCAGCATAGAGGATCCACTTGTGCTGGTGAAGAGTTCTGGGGACTCATGGTAGCAGTGGGACCAGTGGGGAAAAAAAAATAAAACCAATAAAGTAAAATAAATATTTTAAAAATTATAGAAATAATATAAATATATAAAAATTAATAAAACCCTTACAAATTAAAAAAAACTCTTTATAAAAACGTGTGAATAGAACAGAGCCTACTCTGTTCAAAACAATCTTAGGTAGATTTCAAACATGAACTTCATATAAAAAGAAAGGTAAATGAGGTTATTTGGGAGCACTGAGCCTGGTCAGACCAAGATCTCCAGGTATCAGGGGTGAGGAAGGGGGTAGGATCCCCCCTGCCTGGAGACTGCCCCCCTCTGTACCCCCTGGAGAAGGAGCTAGGGAGTTCCTGCCTACCTTTCTCTTCTGAAACACGGGCAAGGGACAGGATAATCAGCATGCAAGTGATTTGAAAAAAAACCCACACCAATGACAGGCAGGAAAATGCTTATTCATCTGCCTAAAAAAAAAAATCCCAGCAACCTCTTTCAACAAAATTTGTTTTCCTCTTGGTGGAGTACTGAATCACCGTTTATTTACAAACGGGAAGCAGCACCTTACAGTCAATGGATGGAAGTGGGGACTAATTTGAAAGTGTCACTTTGTGAAGGGCACTGGTAACATTTGTGAAACACTCCAGTTTTTGACCATCTGGCAATGTTGAGGGCTAAGCTAATGTATAAACCTTGAGAGACCCCATTTGTAGCAGGAACTGCTTTAGACTTCAAATTTTAATGGAGTGAGATCTCAAATCAATGCCACCCTAATAACGCAGAATGGATTTGGGCCAGGACACAATGCTGTTTATACTGGCTTTCTCTGAAAGGCCAGAATTACAAATATGGAGGCTAAATCTTTCTCCCTTAAATTGAAAAAGATCTATTAATAATGATTGTGAGCCAAGAGAAAAATCTAGACCTCTCTAGAGACAAAGGAACTGGCAAATACAACTGAGAGGTCATTAGTTTGAGCTTTGCAATTGCTGTCCAAAGGGGCTCTCTTTCAAACCTATCAGGAAATTCTTTCAGCTATTCAGGAAGTGCCTGCTCAGATATTGCAAAAGTCAGAGTCATACCCAAAGGAGAGGAAGACGTGAAATTAAGCAGTGACTCTGAAGCTGAGTTTGATGGTTTAGCCCATCTGGGGAGCCAGCTGGCCTGGGTGCTGGAGACGTGTGGGAGGTGAGCCCGGAGCTGAATCTCCAGGTCTGTGCCCTCCCCTGCCTCAGTTTCTCCGTGGCAGGAGCAGTGACAGTGACCTTGGGAAGCCTTTCCCCTGACTCTGGCACACACCACAGATGGAAAGTGCTTGCAAAGGGAAAGTGCCGCTATTTCGGGCGGAAGGGGGTGAGGCTCTGAGCAGCTGAGCGACTTATCTGCAGGCACACAGCGAGGCAGAGCAGTGCCAGGAATAGCACACAGGTCTCTCGGCTCAGCAGCAACAGATAATGCTTAATAAAGAATTTAAAACAGCAATTAAGGGCGCACTCCTACCAGCTCTACTTAAAATGAAGAATCCCCTGGCCTCCTTGGGAAGCAGATACAGCTTGGAGCAAATTAGGGGTGCAGATCTGGGACCTAGAGGACTGCTTTGGATGAACAGTGTCACTTGAAGTGTTTTAGCAAGCGAAAACCAAAGTCAGTGCTGAGGATTAAGATTTGAAAGTAGGTGCTGACATACTGAGGTCCTTGGAAATTTTGTCTGTGAGGAAATCTACTGTATAATTAAATTTGCAGTTTCCTTAGTGGGACCATCATTTCCTTCCATGAACAAAAAGATAAATTTCTTAGATATTCTGTCATGGACTCTTCTAATGTAACGAGGCTTGACAGACTGAATAAGTAACTCGCAGCTTTTAAGAATAATCTTTTTGATAGCAGCGATTCCCTGAGATGATAACCTTCCTAAAGACAACTAAGGAGTCTAGCAATGAGCTGAGAAGCGTGGTTTCGCCAGCCACAGAGGAATTGCAGTCATGACCTTGTCCAGACTCTCTGACAGGATTTTGGCAATGACTGCAGGAATTGGAGGCTCAAGAGGAAACGCAAACTTCCTGGTCAAAATGCCAGCAGATAAGTAATTCAGCGGGAGTCCCCGGGCTGCACTGGAGGGGTGAGGATGCCAGCACTACATTCAGATGAGATGAGAGCAGTGGTGTCATCAGAAATGTGTTCCACACCTGAGGCAGCCTGAGAAGAAGAGGTACCTCAGAAAGACCTTCTCTGACATATGGCTGTGACAAAATACATGTAGATCATTTTATTCTTTCTGTGATGCAAGTTAGCCAACAACTTTTAAAAATTAACCTATTTGTAGGTTAGAAGATATCAAGGAATTCTACATTTTCTTCCTCTGGTATCTCTATTTGTAGCTGCCTTTTATATGGACAGGGTTGCTGCCCTTCGGGCACCAAAGCAATAGTTACTGTTTTTACTGTTGGGAAAACCTCCCTGAGCTTTTTTTTTTTTTAATTCTAATTTATTCAGACTGAATGAGCAGCCTTAAGTCTTTGAGTAAGAGGGTTTAGCAGTCCAGATTTTTCTTTTACAGGATTAAATTATAGACAAATTCAAACCTTCTGGCTGTCTCAACCAAACTAATCACAAATATGAGTCAACAGCAGGAGAGAAATCCTTTATCAGGAAATGTATAGGTATGGGGTTATGAAAATATGAGGCACGGGGGCTCCCACACTGGCCTCTGGTTCAAGAGTAATTCACAGCTACAGAGAGAAATCAAACTGCTCTGCATCTCCTCTGCCTCCTCTTTCCCTGACTCACTTCAAGGTCACCCCAAGAGTCAAAGCAGAGGGATGAGTGTATCCGTGTTCCTCCACACTCAGAGCATCTGCTGGGAAATGTTTTTCTGCAAGCACAAACTAGAAGAATCTATAAAGAAACAAACTGTAAAAAAGATCCATTTATCCCAACTTGTGTCCAGATTCACACACCCTTTGGTTGTGCTTAGAGGACCCTCCTTGTCTGACTTGGCCTTTGTGCCAAGAGAGGCAGCTAGAGCACTTTGGGGCATTTAAATGTGCCTTTGACAGAAAAGGACCATTCAGGGCACTGGAAGGATGTCATGATTTGTCAAGTTTGAATATCCTCTCTGCTGTAACTGGAAATCATGCTCCTGCCTGCTTTTCAGTCCTGCTAGACAAGAAGGCTCTGCTCACTCTAGACAATCTTTTAGGGTGTGGTAGTTCAATGTCCCACTGCTGAAATTTGCACTTACAGTTCAGGGGGCAAGGAACCATGCACAGATTAAACTTTTTTCCTTCTGCATTTGTCTTACTCTGTCTATCCTAAGGAAGATACAGATTCCTGCATTGTTGTTTCTTTCCCTTTCAGAGCAAAATCAATCCTAACTTGGTCTGCACTAAACAATTGAGACAGCCTAAATCTGTGAATCCTGCATCAGAAATGCTCTGTACTGCATCTGAGAACAGACTTTCAGGAGGGCTGATACCCAGCACCTCAGCAGGCATTTTACCATCTGGTTCCAGCTGACATTAAAAGGAGTCCAGCCCCAGATACGTTTTAGAAGCTGGGTCTGAAGTCTTAAAGAGCTGTCTGAGTAAAGCAGCTGAATCTTGAGAGAATGAGGAAAACTCTTGTGGAATGAGGCTGGTTTGAGTCTCTATCCATATTTTGTTAACATCTGAATGGGTGCTGCATGTATGACAAACACTTCCAAAGCTGGTTTTCCCCTTCTGACATCTGGTAGCATGCATGAAATAAACCATATTTTTTTCTGCTAATTGAGTTCATGAAATAAATTTTAGTTAAAATGGAATTCCTCCAGGGAAATGAATGAAGTTACCCACATGGCTGAGTCCCAGGAGAAAATACTTTTTACATGTGAATAGTATTTTCTGACAGTCTGCAGTGGTGCATTCTCTTGGCAGAAGTCCTTTCATAAATCACCAACTACAGAGTGTAAAAAAATGAATTTTGGTATGTTACCATAAGATTCTTGGCAAAACTACATGTGAAAGATTTAATTCATGTGCCTTGGCAGCTACCTAGTGATAAAGAATGAAAGATAGGTTGAGAACAAGGGCCCTCAGGAACTTCAGAGGGACAAATGGTGCTCTGATCACTGCAAAGCTACTTAGGGATAAGGAAAAAAATTGTCAGCAAGTTTCTGTAAGCCAGAAATACACTCCAAGAAAATCTGAAACATTTCTGTAACCTCATCCTGCCAGAGTGTGAAGGATTCAGATTTAAGCCTGAATGCCCCAAAACACAGAAGAGTGAATTTGATCTGAAAGTGGCTTCAAGGCTGTGAAAAGGGACACACAATATAGAGAAAAAGAAACCAAATGATCCTTCCTGCCTTCTGCTTATAGTTGGAGAGCAGGAATTATGGTCATGAAACAGAAGGCAAAACATTTCTAACATCCACTAACAAACATGTGGTCACTCAACAACTCATTAGACCTCTGGGCCTTCGAGCAATAAAACACCCTAGAAAGNTTCTTTTTTTTTTTTTTTTTTTTGACAATGTATTCACAGTTGTGAATGCGATGAATCATGGAAAATGCATTCACAGTGACATCAAGGACTCGCAGACCAGCATGCATCAAGTACTGTGACACTAATCCTACCTTCCACTGACTGTGAGAACAAATCTTTTGTGGTTGCTGCCTTCCTGTGTCCCAGCCAGATGCAGAAGGCAGCATTAGAAGGACCTTGTAGACTCTACAAAGGGCTTTTTTTTGCCTTCAGGCATGAGCCAAGCCCAGTAGATGACCTCTGTGCACATTGTTCCCCACTGCTGCAGAGCTGGTTTCCCCAGCATCCTTTGGAATCACTGCCACCAAGGAACTCCCTCCCAGTTAGGGATGAGGGATCTGCTGCTGCTGCAGCACCAGGGCACGGCAGATGTGAGTGGCACTGCCGGGGGGTGCGGGGGAGCGCCACGGCCCCGCTCTGGCTGCACCGGCAGTTGGCCGCCCATATGGTGGTGGCACACACCCCGTGCTGATGGATGCTCAGCAGATGCTCTTCAAGAGCTAAATAATGCAAAAAGAGGCTGGTGTGAGCAATAGACAACCCTCATAGTCCAGGCTTTGCTCACAGCCAGCAAATGCAGTAAATTAAGAGACAAGGGGATGCAGTTTTAAAATAATAGTGTTCAAAACTCCAGGCCAGTTCACCTTTCAGCATGTTTAAAAAAGTAGTTCCAGGTGCTGCTGAAGAGAAAGTTTTACTTTATTAACAATGTTCTGCACCTTCATTAAAAATATTTGTTTTGAACAAATTTCTTGCTTAAATAAATGAGTTCTTAGCCTTCAGGAATTTATCTTTTATCTGGGACTTTACTAAAGACACCCATGCATGTGTGTTTATAAAGTGCTTATAGTCTCTGAAAATTCTGGGTCCCTGAGGACCAGGAGCCTCAAATGGACTGAATGGAATTTCTCAGTTCATCATGCAGTACTCAGATGGGTACAGGCAACTATTGGAATCTGGATCTTCCTTGGATAATGCCAGACTTATTTTTATTGTCATGGTTAAAGAAAGATAACCTCTCTGCTCGTATCAGCACTTTAGAACATCTTCAGTGGCAGAAATTAGGTCAGGCATAGAAAAACTGCTGGTAGTTGAGGTGAAAAGAAAGATCAATAAGGTTACCTGATACAGAGACAGCACAGCCAGCAGCAATCACAATATTAGCACAATATGCATCAAAATCCACTTATATGTGGGAGTCACAAGAAATGGAAACAAATACTAAAACCTATGTGCAAGACATAAGCTGTGATTCATGGGATAAGAGAGGAGTGCAATTTTCAGAAGAAACACCATTGAAAACAAAACAATCCAAAGGAAAATCCATTAGGTATGAGCCCATTTGAAGGGAAAAGGCATCAGAGCTGCCAACATTGCCCCGTACCTCCCACATTTTGATACCACAAGCAGCCGCAGGGAAATAAAAGTTAGAACTTAATATCCAAGGTCATTAGTGCTCTCAGTAATAGATTATCCCTGAAAACATGTTAAAGAAGAAAATTATTATAAATATAAAATTGGAATAAGCCAAATTAGCCCATAAACTTGAAATTAAAAAAAAAAAAAAAATCTATGCGTTGCTAACACTTGTTAAAAAGAGCAAAAACTGCAAGGGGTTTAATGCTTAATGTGAATTAACTCAGCCGTGTGTGTTAGAGAGCCAAAGTCACAGAAATGGCCGTCTAAATTGATTCCTGAGCTGGTAGGCCTGCAGCAGATTCGCAAATGATAATGCATATATTAATAGATACTTTCACTAATTTCACTAATGACCAATTTTAACGAGAAATTTGGATTTGTAGATGAACAGAAATATTCCCATTCTTTCATTTGTACACGTGCAAAGAATTCCACATCCTAGGCTGAGCCAGCCACAACACAGACTTATCCCTGCAAATCCAGGGCAGCACAGAGGGCCACTCCCTGCCCTCATGGAGCCAGACCTCCTCCAGCACCTTCAAGATTTATGTCTTGCAGAATGCTACTTGGCTCTGGAAAATGCATCCCTGTCAGTTTTGAGGACTGGGTCATGAATGGTGTGGGCTTGTGGTGCTGCTGAGGAAGAAATCACACACAAACCAAGCCAACAGCCCAAAGAGTAGCCCCTGAGTGACACCCAGGGAGCAGTGGGACCCAGCAGAGTGTCCTGCTCCTCACAGGGACAGGCTCCTGAGTGTGACACTGAGGGAGCCATGGGGAGCCAGCAGTGTCCTGCTCCTCACAGAGACAGACCCCTGAGTGTGACACTGAGGGAGCCATGGGGAGCCAGCAGTGTCCTGCTCCTCACAGGGACAGGCTCCTGAGTGTGACACTGAGGGAGCCATGGGGACCCAGCAGTGTCCTGCTCCTCACAGGGACCATCCCTGAGTGTGACACTCAGGGAGCTGTGGGACTCAGCAGAGTGTCCTGCTCCTCACAGGGACCATCCGTGAGTGTGACACTCAGGGAGTCCTAGGGACCCAGCAGTGTCCTGCTCCTCACAGGGACCATCCCTGAGTGACACTGAGGGAGCTGTGGGACCCAGCAGAGTGTCCTGCTCCTCACANNAGGGAGCTGTGGGACTCAGCAGAGTGTCCTGCCCCTGACAGGGACAGACCCCTGAGTGTGACACTGAGGGAGCTGTGGGACTCAGCAGAGTGTCCTGCTCCTCACAGGGACAGACCCCTGAGTGACACTGAGGGAGCCATGGGGACCCAAGAGAGTGTCCTGCTCCTCACAGAGACCATCCCTGAGTGTGACACTGAGGGAGCTGTGGGACCCAGCAGAGTGTCCTGCTCCTCACAGGGACCATCCCTGAGTGACACTGAGGGAGATATGGGACCCAGCAGAGTGTCCTGCTCCTCACAGGGACCATCCCTGAGTGACACTGAGGGAGCTGTGGGACCCAGCAGACTGTCCTGCTCCTCACACCAGGCTGGGATGTTGCAGCAGCTGGACTCTGCCTCCCCACCTCCCTTCTTGGGGGAAAGAACCACCCAGCACCCTGGTGAGGCTGAGTCTGGATTACTGAGCTGCAGAGTGAGGGATGGGCTGTGTCAGGACACAGCTCCTCAGCCCCTGGCTCCACCAGCTGAGGCTCAGTTCCTTTTGCATCTCAGCAGGTGAGGACATGCACACCCCTGGCAACCCCCCTGATCAGGGGTCAGGGAAAGCTCTCAGTGCTCTGGGGACTTCTGGAAAGAGCCTGGTGCATGGGAACAGAGTTATCCTGCAGGCATCCCTGGATTCTTACAAAGCACTGTTAAAAAAATCCCGACCAAACCACTTCCAGTGTCCAAGTCACCACTTTGCCAGTCACCACTCAGCCAGAAAAATATCCTGGCTGTTGTCCTTTCCTACCATTTTTAGTCTGGTCTTCCAGCACCACAGAGGTCCTGTGAGCACCCAACACCTGGGTGAATGGAAAATTTCAACTGCAACATTAACTCTGGAGGCTTAAAGGTTTTATCTTTTCCTAAATTTAATTTATCTTGCAACTGAAACAGCTTACCAGTGAACAAATGCAGAGACTCATTATCTCTGCCTCTGGCTTCAAAAGGCTCTGGAGATTCTTTGGATCCCTTCAAAACTTCTTCCACTTTCAAGTACCACCAAACATTATTCACTAATGGTAACATGAATCTCCAGACACAGTCTGTGTCTGATCTGTGTGGCCACCAAATCATTCTTTCCTTTCTCTTCCCACCCTCTATTCTGTATTTCTATGTAAGATTTTTTTTTTTCTTTGGTTTGTTTGTTTTGTGGTTTATTTTTTTGTTCTTTTTATGTCTCTGCTTTCACATTTCTTCTGACTAGGATGTTTTTATGCCCAGCACAATTTGGCACATATCTGAATAATTGTGCCTTCCTGGGCATTCAATAAACTATCCCTGAAAATGTCCAGTATTTACCACATTAGTGTGATTTGTCAGGAATCCTGACAACCACAGCTTTGAGAAAAAAGCAGGTAGATACAATTATAGAATAATTCATGTTGGAAGGGACACCAAGAGGTCATCTAATCCAACCAGGGTCCAAAAGGGGTGAGCAGGCTTATGCTTGCTCTGTGTGCATCTAGGAAAGGTTCAGAGAATGAATTCCTAGAGGTATGACACTAACTCCTCTTGCCTCTCATGAGGAAGTTCAATATTTCCCTTTCCAGTGGAAAGCTATCTTAACTTTAGAAATGAAACCTGTAGCATGGCTTGAAATGACACACGGGGAGCTTTCCTCCCCATTCTTTGCAGACACCTACTCAAGGAGCATCCAACAGCATTCCCTCCTTCACTGCATGCAAACTTAACCCAGTGCTGAAGGTTAGATGTGAACTGGAGGAAATCGAGGAAATCTGCTAACAGTTCATAGTGTCTCAGATATGAAATAATCTGGCATTGCCCTTTGCTAATGTTATACCCACACAAAACTCATTTTAGCATTTTATTTTTTTCTGCTTAGACATCTATCTGCACTTCTGTTTTTCAAATCAAAGTCCACACACAATTCTTCAAATTATTTAGGCACTAGCATTACCCTATAGATAGCTGTGTGTTTTACATTTCCACTTGTGTTTGAACTTGTCACAGTCCCAGTGTTTAAAGTGCCAGGGAAGCCAGCTACCCAGCAGGCTTTCACATAAAGCAGAACATGGGGCAAGCTTTCAGCACAGAACTATGGGGAAAGACTTGCTGCAGAGAAGTGATTGGGTCTCCTCTCTTCATTCTCCCCACATCCACCTCAGATATCATTCCTGTAACTATGAAGCATAATCCTATAAATCAGCACAGAATTTAGGCTTGACAGCTGTGCCATCTTGTTTTATGTATTACCCTGAGACATTTTCAGCTAATTTCAGTTTTATGAAAAAAAGAAAAAAAAAGTCCTTAGAGGCTTCATATATTGATCTCGTCACTTACATACATATTTTCTTTTTGGTAGGCTGTAGTCTTGCTTTTTACCCTCCCTGTGGAATAGTCAGTAACTAACTTCCTTTTAAGAACAGAGGCAGTAAGGTTTATTTTCTCCACTCCCCCAGTATGATCTCAGTGTATCCAAGTGGGCCAGTGACCCATGCACATGTGCACACTGAGGGTGACCTGGGGACATATCATCCAAACATTACAAGAAAGAAATGTCCCTCTAACATGATCTTCATCAGTTTTGGGTGCTCTTGTGTTCCAGAGAAACAATCCTGCTGCTTTGTGAGGCTGCTGCCCCCACCACAGCTGGGGATCCCCTGGGAAAGAGTCTTGTACCTTTCTCTCAGGCACTGGACATGAACAGGAGGCTGCCTGGGACTGCACCATGCTGAAGGTGCTCGTTGATGCTGCAAGGACCTGGGTTCTTTCTGTGGAGTACCCATTTTCCCAGACCAGCACCATGACAGAAATTTGATCATACAGTATCTCTCAGTGCAAGCAATTTCTACAAAGATGAAACATATTTCTAATAGATTGCCTGAAGAGTAAATACTGAAAATCAGAAGGGATAACAAGCAGAGTCTAGATGAAAGTTTACATATGAGAAAGTTCAAGCTGTACTGGCTTCTGTTGCTGCAGAATAGACCAGAGGAGATTTAGATAAGGGTAACTCTTCATGGGAAAAGAACCAGAGTCAAAGATATGTAATAGAAAAGAATATTTTGGCCTAAAAGACACCACAGAGTCTGGATTCCAATACTGTTAGAATTGTAACCTGTGAATGATAAAAATGTACTGAAAAATAACTGTAACAAATATAATGACTGAGATCAGAAGAGATGCTCTGTGCTGAATGAGGCAACTGAACCAGCTGGGATGGACAATAGCTTAGCCCTGGTAACTTGTGTAGAAACCATAAACCTGAGACCATGGGAGGGGGGACACTGAGAGGATGTTAATGGGACCATTCCAGAATGGGCCATGTTCCTGCTTCTGGTTCTCTGTTGGTTTGGGACCTTTGACACAGAAGGTCATGTCCCTGTCCTGGTTCCAGACTGGAGCCCTGCCCTGCAGTAACCCTAAATATTGTTAATTAGCCCAGCTCCTGCCTCTTTGGATGCTGTCCCTAGGACTGAGTGGTCCCTGTGTTTATTTTACCATCATTAAAGCTTTAATTTTGGGCACCCCATCATACCCATCCATATATATTTTGCCACGCTCTTCCTGGCTGGACTGGACTCGAGTGCCGAACTGTGCTACTGGAAGATCTGACAGAATTGGATGGATGCCAAAACCCCCTCTAGAATAATCTATAACAGGAAAACAAGCAGGGTGCAGGTAGCCCTGGAGAGGCTCTAGCAGATGTCTGTTCAATGAATTCTGTTGCACAGATGTTCCTTTGTAGTTCTCAAAAACCTTTAAGGCTCCTGGTCAGTAAGGAAGTTTGGAAAAGATTCAAACTTCAGCTCTGCAGTGTCAGCATAAATTCCTGTCTGTGCTAACTAAAGCACAGTGCTAGCAAAAAAAAGCAATTCTGTAAAACAGCAGCATGAAATCCTACCTTCATTCTCCCTGTATGATTTCCAGATCAAACATTTAATCTCCTCCCCAAAAGTTTTCTCTTGTTAAGTGTCCCTTACTGGTGCCAATGTAGATTACCCAGTTTCCTGGGAACTGTTTACAGAAACCCTGGAGATCCAAAGCTTGATTTGTGTGAAAGGAACAGAAACTTTCAAGTGAAAAATTCTCTTAAGAAGGGTGAAGAGAGGACAAGGATTGAATGATTAGCTACAAGGAGTCCTTAGTTCTGGAAAGACCTTAAAACCCAGACTGGCCTTTACAGCTGTCTGACTCAATGGAATATAACATTTGCACCAAGGTCTGGCTGCCTGGCTTGGCTCATTTAAACCCGACTGAAACGGAGAGCTGAAACCTTGCTGCTTGATTGCTCAGGGGAAGCTGCATGAAAAAATGAAACTTGGTTTAAAAACCAAACAAACCTAAAACTCCAAATTGCCAGCAACACTGGAAGTATAACCACACCTTGTTATTCCTGCTGCAAATTGTTTGATTTAGGATATTACCGTGCATTTTTCTCACCAAATGCTGTCCTTGGCTATAGGAATAATTTTCATTTGCTTTGTATAAGTGGTATTTGTATGTCAGAGCCACTGCTTCCCAGCTGAGGACTACAACAGAGCTAAAAGAATGACACCCTGAGATGGGAGCTGAGGAACCCACAGTGCCTTGAATCAGCTCAGTCCCCTCCCAAAAGACCTCATTGTGGGGACAGAGGCATGTAAGTAAGATCACACCTTGCCAGTGAGGAGTAATCATCAGGCCACAGATAATGCAAGTCCACATAGTGGAGCATCTTCACATGAATTCACACTGTACAGCAAGAGTCATTAAGAAAAGGAGCCAGTTAGCAGTAATGCATAAACTGCATTATGAAATCATGAGCCCTGACCACCTGAAAATATGCTACTTTGGCTTAAGCAAACTTAATAACAGGTAAAATTAATTCACCTGCAAAGAAACAGTGAATATTCAAACACAGACAGCAAAGACAAGCTGTCTGAGAGAGGAAAAGCTCAGAGGGATGCCTATGATGGCAATAAAAATCACATAAAATTTGCAAACACAAAATGTGCTCTCCCCTCCTTTCCCAATTAAATTCTTCTTGAAGATATTATATATAAATAACTGTGCCTTGCAAGCCTTTCCCACAGATACTGGGACAGTCTTCAGGACATTTTATAGTCTTTTATAATCTTAATCTATTTCTCACTTTTGAGTGAGAAAATAGTGTTTACCAACATACAGTTACCCAGCAATTGCCATACCTCATGAGTAAATCAATACATCTAATTGCTACTTTTGGCTTATATTACAAGTAGTTAACAGAAACTGTTTGGAAAAGGTAAAAGCACACCCAGAAATGCATATGAAGCAGAGGTATTCAGCATGCCTGGAAGAGGAGATCAGACATGCAAGAAGAAGGCAGCCATTTGAAGTCAGAGATTTATATTGGATCAATTATTCCCAGCTCCCTCTGACTATCTCAAATGGCAGAGGAATACAGCCACACAATGGACAAAGGTTTCTTAAAATTCAAAGTCGGCCTTGCTTTGTGTCTTATTTAGAATTTCTATATCCCAGCACAATCCCTGTTATGTTGCAAGACTTCACAATTAGCAGCTTGCAAATGGAGATAAGTCCTCTCTCCATCAATGTGCACATGTGCTGGTGTGGTGTGGGGAGTGAGACAGTATTTCAGTTGAGTTCTTCACTTTATGAAAATCCAAACTGTTGTGAAAAAGAAAAGCAGAATGAAATGGTACCGATTTCTGGACTCCCATTGCACACAGCAAGCATTGGAGGCCAAGAGGTTACCACGGTTTGGAGAGCTGGGAATGCAGCAAATAGAATTTCCACTGTCTTCACAAGAAGCACTAGTCAAGTGGGGTTTAGAGTTAATTTGATTTCCACCCATTAAAATTATATGTTCCACACAGAAGAGCCATAAAGTGCCCATAAAAGTAAGAGCACTTGCACACTGAATAACTTTGGCGGTGGGGTTGGCTCAGAGGTGAGGAGCAGCAGGCACAAGGGCAGCAAGGGAGCCCTCCCAACCTGTGGCACAAGGGCTGTGGGGTGTGCAGGCCCCCCAAAAGTCACCCTTGCTCCACTGTTTCATGTGAGCCAAGCAAAGCAACACAGAGAACAGGATACAAACCATTACAAGGAGCAAGGGTGCTTGCCCTTCTCCCCCAGCCTTCCCTGGTCACAGCAGGCCAGGGGTGGATTGCAGGGTGAGCTGTGCTGTAAATGCTATCAGTGGCACACTGCCACGTTCTTGAAAAGCAGCTGCTCCAACACGCCAAGGACTGTGTCTTCAGGTGATGTAAATCTGCTCAGCTGCATTGAGCTGTGGTAATTTACACCAGCTGAGGGATGGACCAAAGGCATTTATTAAAGCTGCAGTGTATTTAAGAACAAGCAAAGATCAATAGTCCAACAAATATTCATTTCACATCACTGCTTTTCAGAAGAGAGGTCAAATGGATCCTTACACATTTTTTTTTCTCTAAAATTTCAAGCAGAGAAAGTTGGTAATTAAATCCCCTTTGAAGGAAGCACTGGCAATGAAGAATAGGCAAGAGCTGGTACTGCACTGAAGCTGCAGTTCTGGCTCAGGTGGAATTAAGAGCTCTGAGAGAGCATGACTTATCCCTTGAACTGTCCTCCTGGAAGCCTGGTATCTCATCAGTGACAGGCCACTTGGAATGAGTGTAACAAATGAACAACTCAGCACGTAGGTCCCAAAATAAACCAAATTGAACTCTGGACTTGTGGAAATCAGTCCCTTTCCCTGGTTATTTTTCATTTTAATGTACATGAATTCAGTGAGTTTTGTATTGGTATTGTTCTCTGCCTGGCTATATGGAAGAAATATAAGTGGCATCACAGGGAAAAATATTCTCACGAGATTTCCATCCTAATTATGCAAACCCAAGACAAAGTTAAGATTTTAATGAAATTTCCAAGTGTATTGATCATTTCAAATATAACATGACAAATATAAGCCTGACTTTGGAAAGGGATGCAGTGATTCCTGAGGAGAGAGTACACACAGCCTACAACTGAGCAATCATGCCAGACCTTGGGAAAATTTGTTTCAACAATGTGCCTCATCTGAATGACACAAGGAACTATATCATCAAAATGCCTCCCTTAGTGAAGGAGAAAGAGAAGAAAGAACACCATATGTTGGGTACTAGAAATCAGTGGTGTCAGTGATGGTAATTTCCTGAAGCTATAATGAACATGTAAATGAAAATTTTAGATCAGGCTGCATTCCAAAATATGGAAAATTATTTGTCTTGCAGGTTAATTTAAAATTCATATCACCATATCACCACCAGACTGCCGTGGTTTACTGTGTTGATCTGTTCTCTCCATCCTCTTCAGAGCACAGCCAGGGCAGCTCTGCTCACAGTTTACAGCAGGGAAAAAAAAAAAAAAGCCATAGGGCTTTAAATTTTTAAGTCAGTGTTTTGAAAATACTGCTGTATGTATTAGGCTTCTCCTGTTTCAGAGGCCCTTTCCTGGAGAGTCTTCCAACAGGAATATCATTTACATCAGCAAGGCTTTTTGCCAGTTTTTCTTTTTTTCCTTTTTATAACCACGTTGCAGTGAGACATCAGTTTAGGCAGCCAGCTCTGCAATAAAACCGACAACAGGTTTATTCTTCTGCTCCTCATAGGACCTATAGGAATTTTAGAAAAGAAAGCAGGAGGGAAGGAACAGCAAAAACATGTGCGTATGATCTGCTCTGTCCCAGCACACCAATTCTGCTATTTCCAGAGTAATTCTCATTCTAAAATCCAGTGTTTTTCTTATGTTTCATTAGATATTTATCCATTTGAATTACTCTGCAAAGGCAATATATCCAGAACAGAGGTATTAGGAGGTCCTATCAGCTTCAGAGCTGCCAAGATTTGGGGTCAAACTGCCTATTGTCCTGTTCTTGTCAAAGCCATGGAAAGCACTGCTAAACACTAGTGCCCTGGAACACTTCTGCCAGAGGGAATCCTCCAAAAAACATGGAAAAGATTATAAAAAGAAAAGCAAACGAAGCCCAGGCTCTTCAGATCATCGTGGAAGAAACTATCATCTCAGAAGGAAGTTCCTGAACCCTGCCCTGGCTGCTGTGCCTGAAGTCACAGAAGTTCAGGAGCAAAGACTCATTTGTTTTAGCACTGGATGAACAAGGAGTAAATTATTCTGATGACAGAAGGGTGGTCTTCCCTTCCTTACCATCAGATAAATGACCGAAACTCCTGAGCACTCAAAGATGGTTTGGGTTCCCACTTAACCTTATTTTGATTCTCCAACAGATAGTGGTGAAAAGAGCAGTGAGCACAACATCCAAAAGGCACGAAGTTGAACCAGCAGTCTGGGAAGGTCTCACGGCCTGGAGCCAGGGGGTTGTGTCTCACAGATGAGCTGCCTGTGGTGCACACCAGCACGCTTGCAATAGACGTGCTGATAGATTAGAAATTCCATCTTGATTTAATGGATTTTGTCCCAACAGTCTGGGACGTAATTAAATCTTTAAGAAAGGATTAATCCATCTTTACTACCTAGGATTTATCATCTCTAAACACTCACAGACAGTGTATGTGTGTTGGGGGGTACAGACACATATATTTATTTAGAGAAAAATGTTGTTTTATTGGTAGGAACCATTTGCAGATTTGCCGAGGCTCCAAAGTTTGTATCTCGGAGTCGACTCATTAATTCCAGTTGCAAACAGAGGCTGTGCCCAGATGATGGCGCCTGCAAATCACGGATCCCTTGGAAATAATCATTAGGTAACTCATTCTGGCGGGTTACACATTGTGGGCTTTAGAGTTTATTCCAGAGGAAAATAGAAGTCTTATTGTATTGCAACCCCTCAACCACCAATCCCCAAACATTGCAACCCCTGCCTTCCTGTCCCCAGAAACCGTGGACTGTGTCATGGTGTTGTGTTAAATTAGCTTTTACAGCTACCTTCCATTTGGGGAGTTACAGCACCAGAATAAGATATAAGAAAATACAAAGGGTTTAGACTAAAGATTCTTCACCCCATGGGAAATGCATAATTCAAGGTATTTGTAAATGTGTTTGTGATGTGCTGAAAAGCTGAACTGGAACAAAATAAATAAAGCCAAGGAACCAGACCTGAGAATCCTAATCCTTGATGGAAATCAGACAGGCAGGTTTAGATGTACTTTTGAGGGGATTGTAGGATTTGGGTCAGCTCACTGAAAGGCTGCCCTGGTCAGCAATAGCCTCACACCAGAATGAAACTCCGAGTGCTTTGTGCCAGGCAGGGACTACCTTTTATACAGGATAGCTTATGTTCATTTTGGGAGGGGGAGGTGGGAGGGAGGAAATAAAGCTATTGAGAAAATAGCTGTGTGGAGGGAGACAAGATTAATTCTGAGTGAATCACACATGTTTCAGGGATTCAGGATCTGCACCCAGAGCAAAAATAAAAAGCTTCAGACGGAGTGTCTGAAAATCAGCTCAGCAAAGCATTTGAGTTTGGCTGTTTTTCTGGGACTGCTGTTTTCAGAAACTAGGATTCTCTCTGAACATTACCTCAAATAGCTGGGGATACCAGAACAGCCAGCATGCAACAAATTGGTGAGAAAATCCTGTTTCCTAATATAAAAATGTTTTATTTGAATTTTGTGATCATTGCTAATAGAGGTTCAGGTTTAACACACCATTTCCTCTAAATGTATGTGTTCAGATACATAAATGTTAATTCTGACCTTTGTCTACTAAGTACATCTAATTGTCCTCACATATTTCAGTCTCCTATAACAAATTACCTATCCCTTCCAATTCTCTGTGTTCAATGTCCTTCTAAAGATGCTCAGAAGAGGAAAAAAAAAGAGCTGAGAAGCAAAGATATGCCAAATTGATTTCAGATTTGGGAGCAATGCCATATTGTCTAGATTGTTCCATTAGGAAAAAAAAATCTCCAAACAGGAAAATAATAATACACCCCAAAACCAAACTTGTGAGCAATTTTTTTTTTTTTTGGCGGGGAAGACTTTTCTAGAAGCTTGCAGGTTTGCTATTTGATGGCCCACACAAGTACCATTTTTACTAGGTCTTGCTCAGCATTGAGAAATCACTAAATCCCATGAAGCTCAAACACCTCAAGTCTTCAACTTGAAGCTTCAACCAGTAGTTAACTATTAATAAAACTACTGGCAACAGCTGATGCTCAAGGCCCCTGTCAGAGTTGAGAAAGCAAGGCTCTGCAGAGCTCCAAGTCCCTTGTCCTTCACACATTCCACAGCCTGTCTCTGTGGGATGGTTGGATCCTGGGCTGTCTCCATTAGGAGGACACTCCTTGCCTTCCTTTGGGGTTGTGCTGGGGGCCTGCTGGGTGGCCTCAGCTCAATGTTCTTCCCGTGGCTGAGCCCTCCCAGCTCTGGGAGCATCTCCTCAGCTCCTCAGAGGCCACCCAGCCATGGGTAACACATGAGAAGCAAAGCAAATCCACATGGTCTTGTCCTGAGTCTAAATTCTAAAGAATCTCATTTCTTTCTCAGAACAGCCTTGTGGCTGTTAGAGCTTTGCTCAGGCTGGGAGCAGAGGAAGCATTTCCCAGCTTTCCTGGTTGAGGTGAAAACAGCATTTATGCTAAATATGATTTTGGGTTCAAGACTTGGAGAGTTTTCTTCATATGCTTAGAATCAAGATTCTCAGCATATATGAAGGCAATGGTTGATTTAAGGAATTGTGAACAACAAGAAAGGCAAGTGCAGATGGAATCATTAGGAATGACAAAACCATTTCCAGCTATCTTGTGGGATGTTTGATTAATAATTACAGACAACTTCAGTTAAAGAAACCCTGTGCTTAAAGATTGACATATCTTTATCCTAAGATATTATCTGTACATGAGTGTCAGTTTTGAATGGGGCTTGTGTTTTCCTACACAGCCCCTACAAACTGAGCATCCAGGGAACCAAGTGGGCTCTGCTGACTCTTGGTGTTCCAGGGCTATTTCAAGTGCCAAAACATCATTGTGAGGGCTTAAAGATAAAATCTAAAAGCCTTGAGGAACGTACAGTTTAAAGCCACAATCCTGTAAATGTCTTAATGTGAATTTCTTTTACTAACACAGATGATAGATCTATTAAATAATTTCTTCCTTGTAAATGCTAAGAATAGTTTGGTCCCAAAATGGCATCTTTGACTTATTTAAGCATTTCTCTCTTTCTGTCTAAGTGCTGGGGATGTACATTTTCTGAAGGAAAAAAAGAGAAAAGACAGGCTATTTCAGCAACTAGAAAAAATATTATTTGGGTTTAAAATGAATTCTGAAATACAAATTTAACCAAAGTGACTTAAGAGGTGGAATCAGAGATCTGTTTAATAACATCCGTGGTGAATGTCTGAGAGTTGTGCCAAAGACTGCTTTCCATCAGCTCAGTGTGGATCTAAATCCCTTGGGCACTCCAGAAGAAAAATTATCCGTTCGATCAGCAAAAGCAGTGCAGAAATCCTGCTTGTTATTTGTTGGTGTCTCTTGGATGACCTTTTAAATAAAAAAGCCCGTCAACTAAATCACACTGTCACAAAATTCATTAGGCTGGGGAGGACATGAGGGGATCATTAAGTCCAGCCAAAGCACAGTTCAGAAGTTATTAAAACTATTACTGGGAATACTCCAACATTAGTCTCTTGCATCTATTTTCAGGAAAACATACAGGAATTTAATTATGTTTATCTTTTAGGACTTCTAAGCTGTGATAGACTGAGTTTAAGTCTGTCAATAGGCTCAGAGATTTCTAGAGGAGTTAAACACACAGAGCGTAATCTATAGAATGTTGTCCCAGTTTGGCCTGGATTGGTCAATTTTTAAATATTAACAAAAGATTAAACAAATGAAAAGGGTAGATATACCCTCATGAGCACACATTTTTAGACAGAAACCGTGGGAATAGCTCTCTTTGTCTTCTGGGCTCAATAAAGGTAACAGGACCAGCCTGGTCTCTCCTGCCAGTCACACAAATTGATGTTTCTGCCCAGATTCAAACTGAAACCACCACAAAAGTAACTAAGGATTCCTACAGAAAACCAGACTGTAAAACACTCAGTATTCGTCAGAAACTGTCAGACATTTTTTTAGAGTGAACCAAAGGGTTTTTAAAAGATTTCCAAAGACTCAGTTTTGAGTATTTGGTAATAGTTAGGCTTCTTTAGTCCTGTCCCCAAAATCCCATGTCACTGAGAAGAGGAATGCCATCATGAGAGCTGAGCACTACCTGTAGATAATGCATGGTAACCCTGCTGCCAGCAGTGCTGGGGAGGGCACAAGCAAAGCAAGACTAAGAAATACATCTCTAAATAGAAACATCTGCATTAGTAGAGGGAGTTAACTTCTTTCTCTTCTGCCTTCACAGAAAATCAGCATTACAGGACTCTGCAAGCCAGTCAGGTATTGCAAGAAATGCACTGTACTGCCTTGCAGCACACAAATACCTGAAAATCTGAGCACAAAGCCACGACATAGCTTTACATCCCTTGGCTGGAATAATACTGAAATTAAAATAGGTGATAGGAGTGAGATATTTAATTTTTCAAAAGCTCTGGCTCAAATTAATGAAACACTCCTCAGGTCTGGCTAAGGTAAACAGCCATCAGGGTTTGCAAAGCAGAAATATCTAACTCCCAACATATGCTGCAACAGAGTACACATTTATTCATACCCTATTAGAGGCTCAAGCAAGAGACTCAGATTTTCTGGAACTTGTGATTTATTTGTGAACTGAAGGCTAATATATTCTTTAGAATAAAGAAAAAAAAGTCTAACTCCCTCAAGGTTTTACTTGCTTTTCAGCAATCCTGGTCTTACCAATCAGTGTGTTCAGGCCAACTTAAAATATCTCCCAGACAAACAAACCACAAAGCAGCATTCCTCCAGCTGGACAAGCAATCTTTCCCTATTTTTTAAAATTTGACAATAAACCCATCATCAAGTGCAATGGATAGTAAGAGAGAGCAGGTAAAGGACCAGGCACAGAAATTCTGATATTAGCTTTCTCAGCTGTAAGACCTAAGAGGGACAACAGATATATTTTTGCTGCAGATGGTCCCTCAGAGGAAATCTGGGAATCCAAAAACTAAGAACAAAAGGATGAAATAGAAAGAAAAGAGCCTCACAAACTAAGCCAGTAAAATACAAATAGACTACTGGGAAAAAGATGTATAGAAAGAAGATAGAAATCTGTAGGATGTCCTGTAAAGAGGTGAAAAATCTCTGTGTTACAAACACATAAAGCTGGACCTGGATGAGACAATGCCCTTGAAATTCTCACTGTAGGAAAGGCTCATGCTTGTTTTTTCTCAGCTGTGCTAGTGCCACTGAGGGTGCCCCACAGGCAAGGAGGATTCAGGTCTACAAGAACTGAGATGATAGTCCTCACATTTGAATGGTGAAAATGCTAAAGCCTCAAGATCTCCCTTGTTCAGAAAAATCTTATTATTATTGGTAATGAAGCATGAGCCAGAAAAAGCACAGCTTGACAAAAGTGAGACCAAGCTGAGCGTGTGGATGGGCAGGGAAATCCCCCCTCCTTAAAACCAACAAAAAACATCCCAAAAATTTCTGGGAGGGATGAAACAGTGTGGTGAGGACTGACACTTTTTGAAAACCCCTTTTCTAAAGAAGGGGAGCTGTGTTTCAGCAGCCCAGCTGCAGCAGGAGCTCGGCCATGCTCCTGAACAGCTCCAGCACTTGCACAGCTGGAGGGACTGGCCTCGAGGCTGGGGCTGGTGGGTGTGCAGGGTGCCCAGTCCTGCCCTGCCAGAGCTGCAGGTGCACAGAGGGATATTCCAGCCATCCCAAAGGGCAGGTCTGCAGGCACCAGGACTCAGGGAAACCCACTGCAGAGGCTGTGCTGCTCCCCTAAGGCACCTCCGTGGCAGTGGCAGCATCCTGCTGCAAGACATACACCATGCTAGAGTGAAATGGATGGGAAAATACGAGGAAAATTAGCTAAATTTGCAGCAATGGACTGGCTCCTCATATGAGAGATGTTTCTTTCCTGGTAATAAAAAGTTGCTCCTATAGAATTCCACTCTTTTTTTTTTTTCATTTTTTTTAAATTTTCAGGATAGCTGCAGCTTCTTAATGGGGTGACAGACTATGCTGTCTGTGTTAGTCAGCAGTGGAGCTAAGAGAGTCACTTTGCCTGGTGATGCCAAGCCTCAGTGTAATTTCTGCAGACATTCCTCATCTGAAAACATCTCGGGTGACAGTTTGGCAGGCATGCTGGCATTTCCAGCTGAGTCCCTGCTCCTCCTCATTGAACTTCAGCACTGCCTAAAGCCACTAAATGAGACAGAAACCCCTCCACAGGAGGAAGGATAAAAACTATGTGAGGAGTAATCTACGCCTCTGTGCCTTGATAAAGCGAATAAACTAAATGTAGAAGGGGAAAAAGAGGTACAAGAGTGTTACCATCTCTGGTCCTTGGCAGAACACAACTTTCTGGCACCCTCTGGCCAGGACTGAAGGAATGCTGGAGTTGGAGCTGCTCTCCCAGCCCTGCATGTGTCCTCATGGCTGCTCTGGGGTGACATCCACACCCCTGAGGGTGACATCTGTGTTGGGCTGAGCCCTTTTTTTCATCTGGTTGCTCACTGCACCTGCTGAACTCACAGATGAGAAAATACTGTTCCCACACACTTCTGTGAGTGCTGCATTTTTGGCCCCACCAAGAGCGGATTTTGCTTTAGAGACCTGACAGCCCAAGTCAGGCTTCTCTCTAATCCTCCTATTCCCCTTGAAAAGGAAATGCTTTTCTTTCTTCAGAGACCACAGAGGGCACTCACTCCAGCCTCTTGGTTCTCACTTGCTGCAGATACTTTGAAAGACTAACTCCTGTTAATTAGAAAAAAATAAAAAAAATCAGACTGCACTGCACCTTGCAAGTGGAGGTCTTGCCCTGGCCACTTCCAAAGCAGGAGAGGCTTTAGAAGTTGATTTACCAGACACGTTCCCTGTCACTTGAGTTAAACCAGACCCCATTAATTTTCCATGCCTTCTGCAAGCTACGTTCCCAGTGAAAAGAAAGTAACATATTGGTAACAGCAGGCTCTGTCACAGGGGAGGATAGAGAATCACCCACGCATTGCCTTGAAAACAAACAACCTCCAAACAATTGATCAGTCACTGCTGGTACAGAGGCAGTCTATTATGGATAAAAATACAGGTGGAAAAAATTCATCAGGGATGTGCAAATACTTTTATTTAAATTCAAGCGTAGTAAAGGAAGCTTTGCTCGTATAAACAGGAGTAGTGGATTATGGATGCATTTCTCTCAAGTCCTGGCAGAGAGGGAATGCATTTCCAGTCTAGGGGAGCCAGAAAACTGAGTGATTTCCTTGTCGAGGCTGGGATTTCTGAGATGGTTTAACCTGACTGCCAGGAAAGGTGGAGCTGCATCACAGACTGCTGTATTCATTGCTGCTCTGGCTCCCTGTGTGTAATCTGACCACAGCCTGCAGGTGAGCTCTGTATCCCACACCCCAGCAGCACTGCAGGGCCCCTGCCCAAACTTCAGCACCCCTGGGGAAGCTGTGCCAACTGCAAACAAGCCATGCCCAGCCTGAGCAGCTCTCACTGGATATGTGAAATCTTAAACCAGATACAAAACCCCAAACTTGACAGAGCAGCCTATGGAAAAGACACGAGGAATGATATGAAAGACATCTACGTGTGCATATTTATGTGTGAAAAAGAGAGTGAGAGCAAGACCACTCCTCACCTCAGGGATCACTACCAGTTCCTTCCCCACCTTTTGCAGAAGGTGTCCATGTGTGTGGTGCACTTCTCAAAGGACAGGCTGGCTCACTGACACACTAAACCTGACCTGATATTGTCCTAGAATCAAGCAGACTTTGTCTTGAATGAAGAAAGATATTAGCCAGACTTTTGAATCCAGAGCTAAGAAAAGAGAGTAAAGACAGTGCCTTTTGGTTTTTAATTTTAACTTCCCTTTCCAGCTATGGGTACACAATACCTTGTCCAATTTTAATTTAGTCTGCACTTAATTTGGTCACTGCTTACTTGATTTTCGCATCATTGTTTTGAGAATCATCAAGGTTTTCTCAGCAGAACAATAAAATTTGAATGGCAAAGCCAGACCGTGGCTGTAGAGCCCTGCCAATTTCTTACTGACATTTCTGCTTAGGAGAGAAAACACCACAAAATATCTCAGATAGAAAGGGATCATGACAAGAATTCACTCATTTCCTTGCAATAGAAAACGGGGACACAAAGAACTTGAATTTTAAAAACTCAGATAAACAACAATAACTGAAAGCAATTAATATTATTCAAGACTCAACTCAAAAAAGTCAAAGAAAACTGTCAGCATTTTAACTTTTCTTCTCAGTCATGACCATGCAGAGTTCCCCATCTGTGCTAGCTGACCATGGCCTGTTGCCAGCCATCCACCCAGCTGCTCTCCTACTGCCCCTCCTCAACAGGAGCTCTGGGAGCCCATCTATGCAGCAAACAGCTTAGACAGCTTGCAGTGCTTAGTAGTACCCAAATTATAAACTGTGTGAAAGCCTGTCATGCAGTGACAGAAGAGGAGCGTTACCACAAAGCATCATCTTGTACACACACAGTCAGAGCCCCTTCCTGTGCCTGTTCTGGGGGTCATAACCCTGAATTCTGCACAAGAGACTCCTCTGTGGGTGGTACAGTGGTCTGGCATTGGAGGCTGAGTTTGAAGCAGAGTTAGTTCATATGAGAGAGAAGGTATAATCCATCTCAAAGTGTGGCTGGTTTCAGAATATAAAAATATCTATGTAGATGGAAATTATGGAAGTGACAGAGAGAGAACATCTTCAGCATGGAGAATGAGAAGAAAGATGCCTTACAGCTTCCTAGTCAGAAGGCATTGGCAGAATACAGTGGGTTTTGTTGTATCCCTAAATTAGTTTTTTTTTTTTAATTTTAAGAGCAGCAATTCAATGTAAAACAAGACCATCCCTATAAATGAAACCAAAAGAAATTTATCACCTTCTATTCAGGAAAAGAAACACACAGTCTGCCCATTCTTTTTATCCTTACTATTTTCAGTCCTAGAGATTTTTCCAGCAATATCAACGTCATCAGGCAATGTATGGCATCATCTGGTGACTGCATATACTTTGGTGCAGGCAGATGATATATCTCGACTTTTCTTGCTTTAACACCATTCCATCTCTCTCTCTGCAATATCAGAAACAGAAAAAGTACAAAAAGTGATTGCAGTAAAAGTTAATATAGGGAAAAAAGCACTTTAGCTGATAGAACCGGGTCCCTGATGAGTAATCACAAGTCAGCAAATTCTGGGATGACTTCCAAAGGCTCAAGTAGGTGCTGGGGCTCATAACCATGGAAAGCCAAAGGTAGTCAATAGCTTGATTGCACCACTCCTTAAATAGTGGCTCCCACTGAGCTGAATTGCTGCTCAGGCTTGAGAAGCTGGGAGCCATTTCCCTGTCCAGTATCCCTCACATCCTCTGCAGATGTACAAATACTGGACACCCCATCAGCCTTATGGATATCCCACATCTGCTCCTGGCCATGGAGTGCAGGGTGAGGGGGTGCTGCAGGCAGTGTGGGCTGTTCCCTGTGCTGGGTGAGAGCCAGCCTGGAGCAGGCTCACCAGGAATATGGGACATGGACACCCTGAGCCACTAACACCACAAATCTGTCCACTGAGGACACAAAGGGACTGCAGGGATACCTTTGCTGCTGTTTGCTTGCACTCCTGAATCATGGCATGCCTGATACAGGGGCATCATTTAGTGCCTTTTATCCTTGGTGCAGAGCTTTTTGTAAAATCTCCTTGTAAAATTAATTGTTTGAAAATTGGATTTTTAAATAAAGACGAGAAAACCAAAATAAAATCACCATGAAAAAAATAAAATTTCCCTTCTCCCTGCCAAATCAGCCTTGCCTGGCTAACACTGAGGTCATTCTTTGTTTTGGCTCAGACAATTTATTTTCCAAATGCTATACTTTGCACAGAGAGACTTCATTCACATATGCAATTAAATATTGCTTTCCTGAAGAGAAGTAGCCACACAGAGCATGCTGTCAACACATCCCTGAAAGGTTTCTCCAAGAGTTCAGCAGAATAATTAGCTTTGGTACCATTGCACAGTAGTTTTTATCTATCAGAGTTTTATCTTGCCTTCTCTCAGTGGTGAGTCTGAGAGAAATTCTGAACGTTTGCCTCATGGGTCTAATCATCTTATTGATGCTCAAAGCGTTTAAATGTGATCTGCAGCCCCTTCACTCTTTGACATTCCAGTTCTTAAAAAAAAGTCAGATATTTTGGCAGGTGCTTAGCTCAGACTTGTTCTTTAGGCTATAAGGCTTTTGCCTGTCTAATTAGCTGTGGCAAAAAGCTGAGAATGTTGACAATCTGGGGATGTGAGGTAATAAAAAATAGATTATTTACCAGCAGCAAATTAAGCCCTCTAAGAACCAGTGCGATGAGTTGTGCCCCTCTGACAATTCCCTGTAGCAGACAGATACCACTGTCTCCATCTGCCTATCTTGTGCACAGCATACCTGACGGCGTGTTTCTAATCTATTTCCCCATGCACAAGAATTGATCCACCAAAGCCTTCAGAGACTAAAGAAAGTAACCTTTCTGGTGACAGCAAGCAAAATCTGTCTGCTTCCAAAGATGATTTTTCCCAGTTTCCTTTGGGGCAGTGCAAATAATTGGCCAGAGTCGCCAAACGCTGGAGAAACAGGGCAGTGATGCTTCTGGTTTGGGCTGGCAGACAGCAGCACGGAGGAAAAGGCAGCTGTGGGGGATGGATGGGGTCTGGCTCCTCCGGAGCAAGGAGAAGCAGCACTCAGTAAGTGCCTGCTCTGCCCCAGGGTCTGCCTGGCTCTGGCTGTGAGGGAGCCAGAAGGACAAACAGCAGCCCAGACTTGGAGACAGAAAAATCCTTATCACAAAAGATAGCAATGGAGGTGATATGGCTTCTGGCCTAAGCACACAGTCAGCAAGGCAGAAGAGCATGCAAGTGCTAAAGAGCATTTTCCCCCCTTTTAAAACAAGTCTTGAAATAAGGCTGTTAAAGGCAGTGGCTCATTACAGTAGCTACATTTATTTCAGCCACTTTTACTCCAAATGACAATCTGCCTTGGCTTTACTCCTTTTTGTACACCACACTAATTTTCAATTTCCTCTCCCAGAATGTATTTTAAGGAACGAGATTCTGGAATGTTTTTTGGTTTACTCAAACCAGGATATATGGGTATGGGAGGATAGTATATGCAACATATACTACCCTCTTATCTATATTTTTCTAGGAATGGGTTAGGCACACCTTCCTGTATGTATTCCCCACTTGTTAGCACTGGCATTAGAGAACCCTTCAGGTCCTGTAAGCCAGTGCAATAGTCTGATGTCAAAAGAATGGCAGTAAAACCTCTCTCGGTTACAATACTTGTCATAATATCCCTTACCCCAGAAAATGCTGGATCCATCTTTGGATCCAATAACTGGTCACGGATTTCAGGTTATTGCTGCAAGGACTCCCAGAGGTCCAATTCTTTGTCAATGAGCTGTTATTGTAAGAATATTATTCTGCTTCTTTGGGAATTTGTTAATCAATATGGGTAGAGCACATGATGCTGTAAAGCTCGTGCATTTCATTTCTACAGAAAGCAGAGGTGACACCAGGTGATTCCCTTTGGAATGGTCACACCATAAGGTAACAGATAAGGTAAATACAGCTAGGTGAAGGATATATGGATATGGATATTTTGCCTTTTGAGCAAATTGTGCAGTATTTTCAGCTGTACCAACTCCCTCATGTTTTGGCTGTCTCATCATCCTCAAAAGCTAAATATGATGTCAAGGTTTATTGAGAAGATCACAAAGCAGTTTGCATTTCCTAACAGCTAGGGACGTCTGAATGAGTTCAACAAACTGACACAGACAAGTTAAAACCCCGTTCACACATCTATGCTGAATTCCAACAGAATTGACTCCGAGGTTTGGTCTGAAAGTTATATAGCTAAATCCTTACAGAGATGGACAAGAAAGCAAAGTGCAGTTTCTCCCATCCAGGTGAAAGGCTGGAAGTATCACGAATCTCACGAGTGTGATTATTGCTGAGAAGCTGTCGGTTCAATTTTAGAGATCAAAGATGATACAGAAACATTCTGTAGCTACGTTCTGTAAGCAGAGTGCAAGGAACAGGTAGGTATAATTTAATTTTGCAGATTTCAGAAAGGATCGAACACTTTGGTGGAACAGAACATCCACAGTAACAAATAAGATCGCTTATAAAACACCCGTAAGTGGACTGTGGGCACAAACCCAACAAAAATTAGTGCAAGGTTTTTCTATTGACTACTGTAAGCTTGGGCTGGATGTTAATGGGTATCAATTAAGATAAAGCTTTCTCTACAGATAAGTTATCCATAATTTTCTGCTAGTAAATGTTGTTACTCTTCTTCCTTTATAGTGAAGGACCTGAGGACAGACAAATTTTAATCTTTGGATTTTTTTGTGCAAAAAACCACATATTCTGTTTAATAATATATGGGTTTCTTTAGATATTTGCTGGAATTAATTTCACTGAATCTGCTGTCTCCCTGGTGATCACAATTGGTAGTAACCATTACAAGCACAGAGAACATGTGAGCATACAAATTCCTGTTTTATTTTCAGATTTTTCTTTCTGAAAATACTGGAAAAGACTGAAAAAACTAGCTTTCCAATATTACAATTGATTTGAAAGGAACTTAAAGATCTATCTGTGTTTTGTAAGACTTTTAAAACAGATACTGTCAATGAACTTGGCAGATTTTTAGAACGCTTCAATATAGTGAAAGAAAAAAATAAATTAAAAGAAGTCTGGGCAGTCTAGAAAGAGAAAGTGTATTCCATTATATCTCTTTCTCCTTCCAATATCCAACACCACGTTACACTGCACTGCAGAAGCCAAATACTGAAGCAAATTACCTGTCAAGGGGATTTTATCAATAAATAATTGAATTCAGCCTTCAAGGAGGGCCAAGGCTGGTACATTTTCCCCTACAGCTGCAGGGGTGCCTTGTTCTGTGCACTGCAACTGCAACTGCAGCACCAAACCTCCATCAGGGAGGCAAAGACTTGGGTAGGGAACAAACTTGGAATTAAGAAAAAAAGCCAAAAACAGGGAGGAGACAAAAAAAAATCGTGTTTTCATCCTGGCTTCTTGAAGTTATATCTGTGCATATTCATTTCTTCCTGATACCTTCTGAGCCCACTGACCAATCTGACCCACACTCACAAGGGGCAGGGCTCTCAAATCAAGCCCTCTCAATCTCCAGTACCAGAAACCTCAGTGAGGAAAGAGATCTTGCTAAGGGGAAAAGTACAAACACTCCATTTGTTAGGAACAAAGAGTTCCTACGAGGGGAAGGCCTAGAAGGTGGGCAGAAATGAGAGAGGGCAATACAAGCTTGGGAAGGAGCCTGGACACCAGGGAATTCAAGCAATGGGATATAAATCTACTGAAAAGCAGGCTTCATTAGTTGCACTGCTCATGGAGCTGCATGTTTACAATTTAGGAGGAAATGGTCTGAAACTGAAACATCACAGCAAAAAAAATGGGCTTTAACGCAGGGTTTATAATGGGTTCATAAAAAAAATACAGCTTCTTAAAGGTCCTGGATACAATTGCAGCCATCATGCCCTTAGTGCAGCAGATATTCACTGATCAAGATGCACAGAGCCACCACGCAGAAGGGTACTTGGGCTTAAATTGCAGCAGAGTGGCCAACTTTTGCCTGTGGGGAAAAACTGCCAGGAAGGCACTGCCTGGGCTGACTGGGAAGGTCCAGCACAGATGGTTCTGAGAAACTCAGACCAGTGTCTGGAAAGTCACAGGCAGAGCTGTGCTCCTGTTGAGGCAGGGAACTCGAGTCAAGTGGGAATAACTCCATCATCAGGGCTCTTATTTAATTTAGGAAAATTTTAAATAGTTTTGCCTGACTCAGATAAGCTGCCTCAGCATTTCACCCTGTGCCTTTCCCAGGTGCTTTACAAAAAGCAGAGAGTAAAACAGTAGCTCCTGAAAAGTTATTTGTGACTCAACAGGATCTAAAATGTTGTCTCTATAAAAATCTTGTTCTATCCCTTCATCAGAACAGTACCTGCCCAGACAAACCACCAGGTTCCAGATTACAGTGGGAATTCTTCATATATCAAAAAGTGAAACACACTGGGGGAGGTTTTTTGGTATGATTCACTGGAAAAGCCACTCATTCCTGCTGATGTTTTTGCCATCACTACTCCTTTTTAGTTATTAGTTTTTATAATTCTCTGGTAGCTGTTTAATCTTGCTGCTGGCCATTTTTCAATTTAGCATGAACAGTTTTGGACAGAACTTTTCAAGCTGGTATGAGCAGCTTGTGAACTGAAGCCATGCACACACATTCCTATTTGCCTGGTGGTGTTTTCCTGTCCCTTTGCCAAGGGTGGACTGTGCTGGCACTGTACCTTCAGTAGGTACGACTGTGGAAACAAAGAAATCCTCTGAACCTAATGGAAGACAAAATCCTCCAGACTAAGTTTTCAGCTAGTCTCAGATACCCACTGAAGCAGAATGTATTAATTTTTAAAGTACTTGTTTTTAATACATATAACACATCTTAAAACAAGTTGGACTCTTACATAATTAACATTAAAATTTATATAGAGTTGAAACTCTAATGTTTACACTAGCAGCAAAAATTAAAGAAAGAAAAAAAATCTAAACTGATTTAGGCTGTGTCAAGTCTCAAATTCTATAGCAGAATTTTTAGCAAATGTAAAATACTTTCTTTTGTGTGCAGGTTTTTTGAAAATGAGTCTATAGAGTCTCTTTCAGCTATTAATACATGCCAGTGCCACAACAATAATCTTGAACCAAACAGGACCACTGGTATCATGTAGCAAGGCTACTCTGACCTAAGAAAATTTCCAGTGAATTTCCAGTGGCATACAGCTCACCACGAGTCATCTCTTACAAGTCAAACAAATTCCCCATACAGGCATCAGTTCTGGTGCAGAGGACAGCTCCCCAAAACATATTTGTTTTCAGGAGCTGGCATTGTGCAGGCAGAGAAGAAAGCAAGGATCATGTGGGAAAGCAATGCCTCATTTCTTGCCTGAGACCATTTCAGGCAGGAAAGGGAACAAGAAATGGGCAGAAGAAAAGCTGATAATGATGGTGACTAAATCAGGCAGCAAAAGAGGAAGATGCCACCTTAAATCCTGGGAAGTTTTTTCACTCTCCCACATATTTGGATGCAGAGGAACACCTGAAGTCAATGTCACATGGGGCATGGGGGATTTTTAAGCACTTTGGAGCAGCCACTGAGATGCTGCAGACAGCAAATGCAATGCACAGCATTCCCATTCTCCCACTCCTTTTTCTCTTTGCCCTTTTGGGGAACATTAAGTAGCAGCACAAAGAATTTCTATGTGAACGAAGTGAAGAACTGCTTAAAGAACAACTACAAAAACACCAAGACATAGTGATGAAAAGGCTTTTGAAAGAAAGATCCTTAATTTGCATGGAAAATGTCTCTAAATCCTTTAAGCTGCTTTGAAAATCTCAGCCTCCATGATATGGTTTAAATCTAACAGTGCTAGTCTGAAATTAGACAGAACATAACCTTACCTAAAAGGGAGAGGGATAGAAGAAGCCAAATTGCCCCTGAAGTTTGCTTGTTCGTGCTATTTTATTGTTAAAGACCTGATTTATTTCGAGGGTAACGTGAAAATCTGAGCCTGTTATCTCAGCATGGGAAGGACTTTGGAGCAGCAGCATCAGGCCACAGGCAGTACCCAGATAAGCACCACAACAAAGGGGCTGTTCTTGGGGAGCAAAGCTCATAGCAGAGCTTTAAGCTGGGCTCAAAGGAGTGGTTGAGAGAGTTTGAAGCACCTGCAACTACATAGGAGGCTCTGGATTTGGAAAGAAACTTTATTGTCAGAAGATTATGTCACTGCCTAAAACAATTTAAAATGAACTAAGTACTGCAGCAGGGATTCAGGTGCTAAAAAAGAAATAATGTGGTTTTATTTCTACAGATACCTGCTGCAATGGCACTGTGAGGCAGAGTGCTCTCACATCACTCACTGGAATGTAGCACACAGATATATACATCCACCTATAGCTCTTTGCATTTTAGACCCTGCTTATTCATGCATCTAACTCTGCTGGCAAGAAAACTTCATCTTACAATTCACTATTCTTTACAAAAGGGGGTAAAAAAGAAAGGTGGCCAAACATACAGAGGACGGGGATGAAGATGTATTTAAAATAATGTGGACTGTGAAATAACCAGGGTGGTAAGTATTAAAGCTCCTTAGTGAGGATAGAGAAGAGTACAAAGAGAAATTTAAGCTTCACTTGTGTTGGAGGATTTATTAGTTCTTGAAATGGAAGATTTCAAAGAAACTTGTAATGAATGAGGGAGTAATTACATACTGAGTTTGCAGAGAATAAACTAATTATAAAAATATGGTATGTTGTAGGCCATCTGCCCCCCAAAAAATAACTGAATTGTCAAATTACTGAGTCAGAGATGACACATTATAATTATACTGTTACTATGCAAGATTTAATACAAAAATCCAACAACGTTTTCCAAAAACCACCATTTCTCTTTCTTGTTTGAAAATGAGAGTCATTATATGCTATCATGAGATTTGATGCTGCTTGTCAGCATCCCAATGTGTTGGGATAACTGCATTACCCATCTTTCAGGAATGAGAAAACCTAGTGACAAATCCATGGAGGCACATGCCAGAGCCAGCTCAGGAAATGAGAGAGTTTCAACCCAATTCAGAGCACAATGGAGTCACCTGATAATCTCAGCCAAATTATTTTATTCTGTGAGTAGGTGCACAGAAATTTAACAGAATGTATCAAGCTGGCTGGGTGCCCCAGATTTTTGCCTTGCTTTAGATTTTATTTATCAATTAAAGAGACTGTGTTTTCCTGCAATCTGTCTGTTGACAGAGTCCTTTCTTTGAGAATGCTCACTGGAAATCCAGGTTCAAACCTAGTCTTGGTATAAATATTATGAATCCAAACATTCTGACTGTCTTAAGACCATGAGCCCTTTCTGGCAGTAAAAATGTTTGCAACCTGGGGTGGACTTTCAGCCAGTGTGAGAAAGCAGTGGTGTAGGTAGGAGGTTTCAGAGGTAGGAATCATATGGTTCCAAATACCCTAGGCTTTATTTTATATTGAAATAAGGCTGGGCTGTTATTTTTTCCCCCTTCCACAGTTCTTTATGAAGCTCTGCACAGTGATTTCCAGTGCCTAAGATCATCTTCCACATAATTTAATTCTGCCATACTCAATGGCTCTTTGGGATTTTAGTCTCAAGAGACTTTCATTTCCTAGTGGTGAGTTTTGTCTTCCCTGAAGAACACAGAGAGGATATTCAAAGAATCAGAATCTATTGCTAATGTGAAAAATGAGGGGGCAGAGAGGAAAGGTAGAGAAACCCAAAATGCATGTGCTGATGCCAGGAGCATCTTAAACACAACTGAGATTTGACTCTGAAGCTTTGCACAGCCATGAGCCTTTCACCCTCTCTGAGCAGATTTTCACGAGTCACTCACATTTCTCCCAGGTTAGCAAAGCTCTTTGTTTCAGGTGAGCAAGGAACCCCATCAAAACCAAGATCCCCCTGCTCTTAGAGCACAGCTGCTCATGTGCCTTCTTGGCTCCAAACAGTTCAAAAAGGCATCTAAATTCTGAAACATGAAGAAAATAAAACCAGATAATTTTTCATCATGTAGTTTTGATCCTTTGAAAGTCCAGCTCCACAAATTTATTTGGTGCCAAATACCTCTGGGAGAATATTTCCATTGGCTTTATTGGTCTTTAAGTAAGAACCAACTATAGGCAAGTACAAGTTGGAATGAGAGGTGAGGATTTTTTTAAAGATTTTTTTAAAATGTGTTTTCTAATCCTAAACTACTTCTTACTAGATCTAAGCAAGAATCTACCTAATGTTTCCTCTGGCTCACCAGTGACTAAAAATGATAATTTCTATTTCTATGATGCATCTGTAGCAACAACCAAAATTGCTTACAAAAGGAAAACCCACAAATATTGGAAAGAATTTTTGCTGATATTTTCAATTCCTGACATACTAAATTCCATCAAATAAAAAATTTCAATTAATGTATAAGGTCTTAATGCATTAAAAAACCACCTCCAAGCACACAAACCACAACAAAATCAGAAGAGAAAGAGAGGGTGAAAAGGAGAGCATTCAAAGTTTTTGGATTTTTGTCACCCTGAGCCCTAAGAGGTCACTGCATGGTTCTGGGTTCCTCTTTGCCCAGAAGAGTGAATGGAGATGAAGGTTCAGTTCTCCAGGACAGTTCCTGTGCTCAGCCCCACACAGCTGAAACTGAGCCACTGACACCTGCAGCTTCTCCTGCACCTTTTCTGTCATCTTGGGGACATCAGGCTGCAGAGCTGAGTTTGCACCAATTCATACGGTTAATGCTTGTTAACATTAAAAGTGGTTCAGCAAGTGATTAAAGTTTGCAGTTTAATAAGTAATTACAGCGTTCCTGCTGTCCAGCCTGCTGCACTTTTCTGCCTACAGCACTGACTTGAATACAAAACCAGTGAATCTATTCATGCTGATGTCTTCACTGTGTGCTCTGCTCTTATTTGCACCCCCCCAATTAAACATTTAAGAGGCAGTTAATAAAACTAACACTTAAACAGAGAGACATTAAATAGAATTTCTGAAGAATGTATTAAAATTTAGTATTAGGATAATTATAAACCAAGTTACATTTTCTTCCACTTATTTTGGTTAAAAGAATTTTTTCAATACCCTAGTACTCAGCTAAATCTGAAATAATAGCTCCATTTCCAGTGCAATGAATTAAACTGACATATTCCTGGTCAAATATTCACACAAAGATGTGAAGCTGCCGCTGGCTTCCAAGAGAGAAAATTCCCCAGAAGTTTAAGGCATTCAGGCCAGCCTTGCTCATTCAGCTCCTCTTCCAGGTAGGAGAGTAGACTACATCAGTACAGATGTAACTAACTAACTAACTAACATAATAAAGATTTATGCTGTATATCCAGCTTATTAAAATAAATTTGTACACTAGTACACATTTTTCTCACCACCAATGTATATGCCAGTGCCCCAAGACACGTTCTTTTCAGTTGCCACCGTGGTCCCTGGGTTGTGTCATCACTGTTAGATGCACTCAGGCAACAATTGTATTTTAAAACTGCTTAAGTTGTTCACGGAACAGTATTTTTTTCACCATCAGGTGAACAGACTTTTAAAATGAGTATCCCATAGCACAGTTCCACGTATATTTTTGGAGCTGTTGTCAAGCCCAAATGAGCACTGCTGCAGGACACATCTCCCTCTGTTGCACATCCTGCCCTCAGCACATTCTGCACTGGGCACAGCCACGGCCGCAGTGCTGCACATGTGAGGAGCAAACCAATGTCACCAACCCAGCACAGCCCTCCCTGAGATTAATTGAAAAACAAACAACCAACCAGAAAAACCCTGAAGAGAGATTTTCCCCATCTCAGTATATTAGAAGAGGGATTACTCCTGACAGCAACTTGAGAGAAGAAGAAATAAAGGACAGTGAAGGGGGAAGTAGTTTGCAGCATTCAATCAGTATGCAGCATCAGACTCTCAATTTGCAAAAGCTCTGCTTTAGAGACATTCCAGCATCGCTGATGGCCACTTTGCTTCCAATGACTGTAGCTACTGCAGATGAAGCCTAACGACTTCTGTACTTCTGGAAAGATTTCCCCAAGTGAAAGTACTTGTTAAAACTTTGTTTCCCCACTCGTAGGTCGGTCAGACAGAGCACACACAAAGGGGAATCCATTTCAGTGATTTTTGTCAGGGCACGTCCTCTTGGTTAGTATACAGCATATGTTCAGATTGCTTTGATTAGCTTTACCTGTCTTGGTGTGTGCAGGAAAAGCACAATAACTTCAATTGTGTCATTAGCTCCATCTCAGAGTAACTCCTGTGAAGCACCTGTGAGGTTCCATGACTCAGACATAACCCTTTTTCCTCATTAGTCCAGCCCCAGTAGCAGGAGTGCAATATTGTCTCCCACTGATCTGTATTAGCTGCAGCTTGGTAGGGAAGGAGGTTTGTATGGGATCAAAGCTCCAGTCTGCACTTGTCACTAACATCCTGGTCAAAAAAAGAGGTCATCTGGCTGTACTTTTAAAATAAACTCAGTATCTAGTTAGCCTGTGGTAGCCCAGGGAATATTTTAATTTCCTTTCACAGAAACAGAGTAGATACTGCTGACCTCCAGGAAAAAAAACCCAACAAGCCTCCAGTACAACTATATTAACACAGTTTAAAGTAATCTTCTGAATTTCCAGTAAGGCAATATAAAGTAAGGTTAAAAGTCTCTCAACTAGTTTACTCAATACAGACTCAATTACAGAACTGCTAAAAATGACCAGGTCCTGAAAGCATCTCTGTAGTAGAAGAGGAGCTGAAAGCAGGCAGTGCATGCCACCCACTGCAGGCTGACAGTGGGCAGCAGCACAGTTAATAATAAATGGACACAATATATGCCCAGCTCTGTGCTCTGCACCCTCCCTACACGTGATGAATGCACTGTGGTGTGAACTGAACCCCAGGTCACCAGGTTCCTCTCTGCTGTTCTGCCCCAATGGGTTTAACAAGTCTTTTCTTTGTTGTTAATGCCAAGCAACTGCTACCAGTATCACTTCAACCTTGAAATGTCTGCTTAAAATGCTGCTCTTCCTCCAAGTAAAATCATTTTGATCAGATTCTGTCCTCTGCACTTCTCATCTCTCCCCTAAACTGAAATGTGAAACATTTAAAACAATAAAAATCACTGTACTGGAAAGCTGCACTGTTTATTTTTCGCACACTGCACGCAAGTGTACAGCAGACCTTTAAGAGTTCTAAATTCATTCTGACCTTCTTCATCGGTTATTTACTTTGAGCCTTGAGGAAATGCTTAGCTTAAATGGCCTTTTTCCCTTTCAGAAATCTAATCTTCCAGAAAAATTCCACTGGACAGCAGGTTTTGTAATGGAATTACTGTAGTTAATTCCTATCACAGCAGTTCCTTAATGAAAGGCTGCAAGGAAGTCAACAGGTATTGTATTCTGTAAAAGGTGCTGTAAATATGAATGTCATAGTTCAGAAAGGTGTGTCATCTCCCCATCAAGATAATTAATGGTCTCTCGAGTCAGACAATTAAAGGCTGCAATAATAATCTATAAGATATCTCCCTTTGTTTCCCAATTAAAACTTTTCAGACTAATTAAAACCATGCTTGTGTCACGCAGTGTGGTGGTTTCCAACCGTGGCAATAAAATAATGGGTCTCAGCCAGAGAAGATAAACGCCTGAAAAAAAATTACCCATTTAAGCACCATCTTATGTCAACATTGATCTATGAAGTTTTGCTTCACATACTAGAGGAAACCATCTTCTCTTTAAGGTAACCTGCAGTCATTTTCATAAAAGCTGAGAGCCTCGACTTTTATTAGTTCTCTTCAGGGAAACCTTTATCCATTAAAGTCCTGTAACCAAGAGCCAAGTGCTTGGGTTCCACAGAACAAATGAGCCCAATGTAATGTCAATTATACAAAAAAAAGAGAGACAGATTAATTAAAACTCTTCAGAAGTCTCTTCAATATCATTGTCTGATATGCTTGCTATCAGCAGAGCATGTCTTCCATCTGGCAGCTTCAACAATATAACACTTTGAGGCTGTTCTTAAGGTAATTATATCAAATATACTGAATGTGATAGGAAGTAATTGGTACTAGTTTCAGATTAATCTCTGCACATTCTGGCATTCCAGTTCTGTCCTTAAAGACTGAATTTGCTTTCACTGTGATGAAAGCAAATTGATGGTCAAGAGGGCTTTCCTCTTTCTGGTTGGGCTTTTGTTCTGCTGGCTGGGATTACATGGGAATTCCATTTACAGCACTGCTGGGGTTCTCTCAGAGGAATCGATGGGCCAGGACACAGAACTGTGACCTGGTCTCTAAGATAAGGCTAAAAAGGACAGACCCCATTATCTACACCCTCAAAGATGTCCTGTAGCCTTTTCTGGCATTAGTACAATAATTTTTAGATTTAAACTCCTCATTGCCCACTGCAGAGATCTGGGGATTTATTGTTCTTGTGGAACATCAGTGGAGTACAGCAAAATCACATCACTCAGCAGTTATGCTCTGAATGATTTCTGTCTCCATTTCTGTCCCTGATCTCACTACTTAATTAGTGGTAGCTAATTACAGTGAATAGCCTTGCATCTTTAACTAAATGAATGTGTGTAATCCTCTCTGGTTTTCTATTAGAAAAAGGGAGGGTGTTGGTGGTATCACACAGATAAATATGTTGTGTGGGAATATCTAACAGGCAGATTGCAGGAAATCTGTGCCCATCTTTGCTCTTCTCCCATCTTCTGCAGACATGGGTCAGAAGCTCTGTGGTGGTGCTGAGCTGGGAGCTCCAGGAGGTGCAGTGAGGTGATGGGGCTGGTGGCTGCTGGGTGACACTGAGGACAAGCAGAACTCATTCCCCCCTGTGTGCAGTGCAGTGCATCAGGACAGTCCAACAGGAGAGATCTGAACCCGCTGGGAAAAACCTCTCCCTCCAGAACCACAAGCAGCCACGGGAGGACTCCTGCATTTCCCTGCTTGATGAACCACCACCAACAAAATATCATCCTTACATGTGTAGATGCTCATGTCATTCACCAGCTTACATTTCACTGAACAGTGGTAACCTTTGCACTAAAAACTCCAGCTTTGTCTCTGGTTAAAAGTTTCTCACACATTATTTATGTCCTGTGCCTCTGCAGATCACCTGGGCTCCTCAGCTGAGGGTGTTTGGGGCAGTCCCCAGGTGCAGGACTGATGATATCAGCCTCTGCTACCCCTTTCCTTACAAAACCCCTCTGCTCACAAATCTACCTGGCACTTGTCAGGCTTCCTGAATTTTACTTTACTGTAAAGATAATTCCTAGCACTACTGGGGATTTGCATCAATGCTGCAATAAAACAAATAAACAAAAAAGCATCAAAGCTGGACAGAATTTTCCCGAGTCAGATTTGCTAGGGGATGCTGTTATTGACATGAATTTAATTAATTCAATGTATAAAAATGCATTTGTTCTTGCTCCAGAAATATGATCTTACAACATACATCACTAAAGGATCTGAGGGGCTAAATATGTGCACACTCAGTTGCTAGGACAGGCCCTCATATCTGAGCCCTTCATTTCTCTGGCAAAACAGAGACCAGAAAGATCTGCACAACTCCAAGTCCCATGCAGCAAATCACTCACAAAGATGGACAAGGAGGCCAAGATGCTCTGTTAAGGAGAACATTCACCTTTTGCAGTGCCCACATGGAAAGCCTGGGAGAAGCCTGGTCTGGGGAGGCAGAGCAGCAGGGCACCTGTGCACACCACACAGACCTGCAACCCTGTGGTCAACCATTGATTTTTTTTTTTAAAGCAATGAAATTATAAGGAAGCAGGACAATCTGTTTTGAACACCAGACTCTCCTGGGATTCAGTGCCATAATTTTTTTATTTCCCTCCTAAAATGTTAATTCAAATGTGCAAGTAAGTAAGTGCCAAAACAACTTGTAAAACTTTTAGTAACCCCACATTGACAGAAAAGTAGTATTGCAGAATGTGCTCCATTCCCTTTGATCTATGATTTATTGATGCACAGTATGAAATATTCATTAAAACAGACTGCTGCTTCCCGTTGATTTGTCATGTTTTTAATTCATATTTTAACACATTAATAAAACTGACACTATTAATTATTTTTTGAAATACCAAATATATTTGAGATGTAAAACTGGCATGGGTTATGTTTGATATGAAAGTATCAGGAGGAATTAGTTCAAGCAAAATATGATCTGCAATTGCTTGTAATGATCCTCTATATTCTATCGCCCCAAACAACTCCCTAGTTCCCTTCTCTACTTTGAAACAACTTTAAATTACAAATGCAAGCTGCACTTAGAAGCAGTTGTAACATTAAGCTCATGCTGCTTCTGCATTTCATACAAATACATGTGTTCATCAATTTCTGCTATGGAGGTAACACAGAAATATATTGGAGGGGCACAGGAACCTGTTTTTCTGAAATGATTACTGATCTTGGTCTTCAGTGGTGTTTTTTTCCCAGCAACGTTTTGGTTTAACAATCCACAAGGCAGCTCTGTTCTGCCACTCCATCTGCTGTGTAGCAATAATAGGGAGGCTTATGCATTTTTAAGGGAAATATAGTCTGTCTTATAAAAGGCAGACTCATAATTACAGCTTCCAGCTTGGAGAAGGAGATGTTGAAATGTGCCCATGAAAAATTAAAGTTCATACTGGTCAGAAAAACACCACTGAGATACCTTCATTTATGTCACCCAATTATTTGGCCCTCAGAGATGAATTATAAAGTATTGCTCAAAATCAGAATGACCACCATAAAACAAATCTGGAGGCACTTGTGATCTGGCCATTTCTACTTATGAAGATCTTATTTTCTAGAACTCAAAGAGATTTATTAATTTTCTCATTTTAAAAAAATTAAAATTCAAAATAAGTAAACTATTTTAAATAGCACATCATATGAACACTCAGAAATCAGCTCTCATTTCTCAGCTAATGTTTTCAAGAGCTTATATCTAGAGAGAAAAATAGAAAAATATGACTGACCTAAGATCACTCAAATGCCTCAAGCATCTTCCACTCTTCTTGTTGCCAAAATTATGCAATTAAAAGAACTACAACTTTTCAGCTTTCACTGGAGCCAGACTTGCATGTTTTTTTTTGTGCCATTTCTGAAATCAGACATGGGCACAACTGTGGATAAAATATTGAGTGCCCAGCTAGGTTTAAAAGCTATCTTTAGCTCCATGAGACAAATTAGAGAATCTTAGCTTTAATCAGATTCTAACTTCTGCCCAAACCTGAAGGGTCCCAGTCAGACAGCAGGTCCTGGGGGTGGGGTAAATGGCACCATTGAGCAGGAGCTGGGAGCCCAGAGGGTGTGACAGGGGGATTGCTTGTTGTCCCTGAGTCTGCCCAGCTTTTCCTTTGCAGGAATAAAGCAATTCACTGCTTGTGGTGTGACCAGACAGGGGCAGAGCCTTGGGATGAGCAGAGCTCACCAGGGCCTGCCAGAACCCCAACACTCCCTGCTACTTTCTCTAGTTTGCCAGGATGGTTTGAAAAGGACTTGTCCAGCAGAGTTTAAGGGTTTGGAAACTTGCCTAGGAATCATAAAAATGTGAAAATGTGTCATTAGCATCTTCCTCACATGGCAGAAAGGCAACAAACAAGAGCTTGGCTGGGGATGTGAGAATGCTCACCTGCTGCACCTGGGATAAGCTTTGTGGGGAGAAGCTCAAAGGCAGCTTCTGCAATTCTCTGACCTAATGGTCAAGGGGACTTTGGCTGTTATGTGCCCACTCAGACCTCCCTGCCAACAATGAGTGCTGTGTGGAAAGAACTGTGCTTGAGGCCTCATGGTGCTCTGACAAAGAAAGGAAGAACTGTTGTCCACCCATTGCATCCATACATAATCTGCCAGTCTCAAATCTATGTGTTTTCTACTGACAATGTGGAAGTTCACATTTTTAAACCTTTTTTTTTTTTTGGGTGTGTGTATTGATTTGTTTTATAGCAAATCAGCATTTCATCTGACCTTTAAAATTGAAGTGTCCATGGTTCAGCAGCTCCCAAAGTCTTTGCCATCACACAATTATGGAACTGTGATTCAGGTCTGTTTAACAGCTAACCTCAGGCAGGAAGATCTGCAAATATATTGTAGCTGCTTCTTTATTAATTATCAGCAACTTCAGCTACTGGATTTCAAAAGACACCATTATTCCAAAGAAGCATGAAGTGCTGACTGAAAGTAAGAAAGAAATAATACAGCAAAAGGCCAGAGTCTGGCCAACCATTCCACAAGGGTGTTCCTATGTGATCCCTGATGTTGCATTTCCCATACTGTGTCTGCAACCTCAGGGCCAACCCAAAAATGAGACTGCGTAAATGTCACTTTCAACATGGTAATGACACTGAAAAGCACTCACTGATCTAGAATAAGCATCTCTTTCTCTACTGTATTGTGCAGAAAGCTTCAAATGCAAGTAAGTTCAGACCCTATATTGGGACGGAACAGATGCTGGTGAATTATTCTGCCAATTATCATTTTCTCTTTACTGGAGCTGAATAAATATATAACAGAAAAACCCTCAAGATGCACGTAAAGCTTGTTATTTGAAATGCCAGTGCAGATGGAACACAATCCTTACTGTAGTAACGCTGAGTTTGCAGCTGTAAACCCACAGCTTGTGCTGTGCTGTGAGGGTACCTGAACACCTCACACCAAAAACTGCAGCAAGATCTGGGGGACTGAAGGGATAGGACAGTAATAAAAACATCCAGTTCCAGTTGTGGTATAGCTGGTTTTTGGGGTTGTGCTTGGGTGCCATCACCACTGATTGTCTGGGTGGCCTGGGCAGGCCCAGGCAGTCTCTGCACAGATGGGGTGAGGCACTGGCTTGGGACAATGGACCAGCTCAAAAGGAGGTGATTGACTGAGCCACCACAATTAAATGCTGGCATTATTGTTGTAGGAGCTCTCTGGGATGGAATTTTGGGCAGTTGCAGAAGTTGCCCCAGGCAGCTCCTGCTGTATTTAGCCTGGCCTGAATGCCTAAATTCGTTAGTTAACAAACTCGGTGGAGAATGAAGCCTTGCCCTCCAGAGACTCTCCGTGGTGATTTGTGCTGGGGAAGGGATCAAGCTGTGCATAACTATTTGTAAATAGTTAATAGAAATTGTTGTTATGTGAGAAGTCATTTGTATGTAGTTCAGCTATTCAAGAGATGTTTTGTCTTTAGTTAAGATATACCAGTTGCAATAAGTTAAGCATGCTGGAACAGTCCCCTAGGACCTCAGGACAGCTGAGTGACAGCAGTTTGGGGTCTCACCTAAACCAGCTGAAGAAATTCTGCCAAGACACCTAAAACAGAGACTCCCACCTCCACACAGGAAACAGCCACCCATCCTTTTTGGGAGACTGCATTCCTCATGGGAACATTACCTTCTGCAGAGACCCCAAACCACCCCTTTGTAAGAATCCTGTCTGAGACTGCCTGTGCAACATGATCCAGCCACTGATGGTGGTTTGTCCTGGAAGGACAGAGGTCTATTCTGCTTTCAGTGCACAAAACACTACTTACAAACTTGTTCAAATAACACCAATCACCTTAGCATGTGCGCATCCCACAGGAGCTGTGTTGATCACTGGACAGAGTCTGGGATGTCCAGCTGACCCTGCAGGAGTTATTGGGCAATTTGCTGTGAGTTTGCCTCAGTTTCCCACCCTGTAAAAGGGGGTGATTCACAGCACTAGGAATTTGCGGATGATTTAGGAGCTACACATTTATTATTAGTTTTCTTGTCTGCTTTCAACAACTAGCAATATCAGGTCAAAAGCAAAGCAAGTTTTCATTAATGAAACATGAATCCTTCCCTAATACAGTGGGACTGAGCAGTCTGCAGGATGATTTTGTTGTCTGATATCGTTACCCTTTATGATCTCATATTTTATGGTAGTTAATGCCATTGGAGGAAAACATGATTAGAGCAGAAAGCAGCCATTGCTGAGTGCATTCATCACACTTGCTGCAGAGCTGGATTTTTCCTCTCTACAAATATAATCAATCAGTGCAGGTAAAGAGTTGCAAACAGAAGCCCTTTAGGTGAACTAGTGTGTATCCTGTTTTTATCAGCGTTCTGGGAAGTGTAGTTAGACTGGGATAAGTTATGTGGTGTGGGCTTAGGCATTAATGAATATGAGAAACTAAATTATTGAATTTTGCAATGCAAATTATTTTTGAGCACAAATTCTTCACTTTTGAATGTTAAGGGCTCATAAAAAATGTCAATGGTTTATGAATTAGGCCATTAGCATGCAATTTGTGATTCAAACAGTACCACAGCCTCATGTAATAAGTGACTGAATAAAGAGCAGCATTCCTCTCTGCACTTGCAAAATAGTTTGTCAGGAAGGCAAATGCAGGGAGATGTCACACAAGGGACTCATTCTCTCCCTCTGGAGATGCACAGTTACACAGCAGAGGGGCCCTGTGTCTATCCCTAACTGTGGTGCCCAGGAATGCTGTATTTGTGTGATCCCTGCACTCATGGCAACACGCAGAGCATCTGCCCATGTGCCTTGGGCCCAGAGCTCTCCATCCCCTGGCAGATCGTGGGCTGTGCCTGTCCCCACAGAGCTCCTGGCCCTTTGGCCAGAGGTACCAACGAGTTTAACTGGCTTGAGACCTCGGTGGAAACAATACCCACCCATGGTGGGAGGAACTCGGAACGTTTTTGAGTACATACACACATCCTGAGTGAAAACAACACCAGTGCTGAGAAAACATATCTGAGAGATGGGGTACCCTGCACAAGGCAATCTGAAGGTGTCCCAAACACAAATGTGAGCTCAGAGTGCAGAGAGAACTGTTGTCTTGGTGGCAAATTCTCCATTCAAACAGTAGTGCTTACAAAGGTAATGAAAAATCTAAAACCATTACGGATATAAAAATTCCTACTTGCCCAAGATGAGAAAAAATTTGCAGAGAAAACACTAATTATGAGAATATTTATGTGACAGGCTGAATTTAGCTGTTATCTAAAAGATCTCTGCAGCTGCTCAGTGTTTCAGAATCTGTACTGGGATGGAAAAATTACCCGGGAAAGAGGCAGAGGAATGGCTAGAAAAGGGGATATTAAATGTTTTTGATATATAATATACACTCATAAAATAGTTTATATGCATTACATGATACAATGGTATATGAAACTCCTGAAACCGCCAGTTTGAAAATGCAATTCTCTAATTTGTGCTCATGGCATCACTAAGCCTCCCTTTCTCCACCTGCAGATTGGTGGCAGGGAGGCTGAAGTTTGCAGCTTTCCAGAGGCTGACCTTTGGTATGGTCTCTAACGAGGCAGGAGGTGTCAATTCCAGGGACCTCGGGAGGGGCTGTGCCCTTCTTACAGCTCCTTACAGTGAGCAGCATTCATCCCAATGCTCGTGGCTGGAGTGGAGAGGGGCTGAGCAGCTGGTGGAAAAAAGGCACACGGAGAGAAACCTTTGATTCTGAATCAGAAAGTACAAGGATTTTTGGCTGCCCCTGCTGCTGGCTGTGGTCAGTACTTAAAGACAGTGCATATTCTCTACCTGCCTCCCTCAGCTGTGTGACTGACCTTGCCATATCCCAGAGCCTCTGACCTGGCTTTCAAGGCTAGAGCAACTCAAGCCCTGGATATTTTTCTCTCTGCCTTCTTGCAGCTGAACACACACACACACACACACTCTGCACGTACTAACCAGGAAATTCAGAGATCCTGGTGGTGGGTGTGTTTGAAAGACTGAGATCAGGCCAGTTTCAAATTTCAGAACAACACCATTTTCAGATTAACATTCACTTACCAATATAGGTTAATTATTAGTCTTCATGAAAAATTAGCATTATGTGCAATTAACTTAGCCCTTAAGAATCTTATTCTAAATTAGCTGTGAGTGTACAGCTACCATGAGGGTGGTGCAAGTAAATAATGCTGATTCAGGACAGCCAAGTTTATGAACCCTTCCCTATCTTTATTCTTATCATTTCTGCAGTTCTGCTCATACCCCAGCTCTCCAAAAGCAGCTCCAATCTCCTTCTGGCCATTTATTATTTTCAGGAGGACAGGGACTTATTCTGTTTTCACCAGACATCTTATTTGCTTGTTCTGTGTGGTGTATACACACACACAAATACATACTCAAAATATATGTATTTCTTTTTGTTTCCCATTTTTTATACCCTCTTTTCTTGCAGATTTTACCAAATATGCATTTTGCCAATACCCCCATTATGTGCAAGCATATAATTCCTGAATGTTTGATTTGCTGATGAATATTATTTCTACATTTCTGCTTAGATTTGCATGTTTATTAGTTGTTTAATTAGCGGTGTTACATCAGGGCATACTTACACACTATCACCAGATATACTATTTTAGCATGCTTTTGTCCAGGTTAATAATATCTTGTTTGATATCACTCTATAGTGCAACAGGCCCTGTGTTGGCTGCATTCTTTCACGTTCAGTGGATCTATTTTGCTGTCTTTTCTTAAAGAAAGTGTTGTTGCTCCTAAAACCGTACTTAAGATGCTTTCCTCTCTGCTTCTTTTACCCACCTGATGGGACATTTGCCCTGTTAAGAGTACCCACAGCCTGCTGCTAACCTTCTGCCCTCCATAGTTATGAAGTTACTCTCTGCAAGTGATCACTGTCCCTTTCACAGCACAGTTTAGGTGGGTATCCTTCCCCTGTCATGCTTTAAAATGCTTGTTGTCATCCTCACAAGCAGATTGCCTGGGCCAATGGTCAGATGCTGAAATCAGTGGTGCATGAAACATGCTAAAATCAGGAATTCTGATTTATGCCTGTCTGCTGTTACCTCACCATACGCACGGGACCCTGTTCAATACCACTGGGGGCCGTGTACCTGCCAGGACCTGCCAACTCCCATGAGCAATTCCAGCATCAGGATACCCCAAGGAGCTGTTTTACAGCTCACCACAACATCAGATGCCAATACAGACCACATCCCTCACTCCTGGCAGCAAGCAGGGACCAAGGAGGCCCAGGTGTCTCAAGTGTGAAATGTTAACACTCAAGCTCAGTCAGGCTGCCCATGCCCTGGGGAGAAGCACCTCTCTTCTGGCTGGCTCTTGAAGCTCAAGTATTACAGTGGTCAGAAATCATAAAAGAAAAACATAGAGGGGATGTTTAGTAGTTTGAATTACCAAAATAATCTAATGAAGACTCTGAATGTTGTCAAATGTTACTGTGCCACCACCTGACCTCTTGGAGTAGATAACAAAAGCTGATAACCAACCCCTTTGCTGCACACAAACACAGGTGGGTCCTGACCTGCTGAAAACCAGCACCTCGTCTGTAGGAATGGTCAAACTTCGAGCATGCAGCCAGTGGAGCTCCCTGAACACTGACCAGGATCCCATTCTGCAGAGCCCATCCCTCAGAGTTCAGAGCACGGAGCCCGCAGAGCCCGCATCCCCTGATCTGGGGAGAGGGAATCCTGCCAGGAGAGTGGGGATCCTGCCAGGAGAGTGCTGGAATGCTCTGTGTCAGCCTGGGGGGCTGCCCAGGCTGGGGGTCCAGTGGATGGGCTGCTGAGATGGGGCCCAAAGCATAGGACTGACAGGTTGAAAAATGAGAACGTGGAGGTGTTTGTGCTGTAACTAACCACAGAGGCACAGAGTTATATTCTACTAATACTATCTCAAATTCAGGTCAATACCAGGCTTTAAACTAATAAATTGTGGGGGAAAGGTTGCTTTTTCAATAAAAGACAAAGAAATAAAACCCAACCTATGGTCCTTTTCATGATTAATCCTGTTCCACGGGCTGTGCTCAAGCTCTAGTTGACCAGAACACGTTTGATTCAGTGCAGCTGAGTGGGTTTATGTGACTCATGGAGATGTGGTGGTAATTTTTTAAATTATCCTAGGGACTTTGGATTTTAGTGTTGTGACCAGGTTTGCATAACTGCCAGTCACCTCTTAACTTGGCATGCAAGCATTTTATTTCTTATTGCAGTGTCACAGAGTAATGTAGAATAAGTTACAGTCTTATTTATGGGTGAAAAGGACACACTCCATTTTACATATTTTTAGATTGACCACTAGTGAATTGTTTTCAGCTGCTCTCTCCAGTGTCAGTTCTGTACCTCATCTCCTATATTCCATGTTTTTCACCCCTACCTGCTGCATCCTGCACCTCCTTCTCATCCCTGCTGTCATACCATGCCTGTATTTCTATAAACTGCATCATTCTGCTGGAGTCATAAATATCCCATTCTACCCACAACACCTGCTTGTTAGTGCTGTCTATATAAAAGTGCAGATCTCTAGCACAGACAAACAAAAGTAAACTAGAGACAGACTCCTGATCGATTATAGAAATTGTCATCCCAGCTAAACCAAGTAAAGCAAAGGCAGACCAAGGAAAGATCAGACAAGGTGGGCCTGACAGGCCTCAGTGCCAAGGTCTTGCAACTCAGTACAAAGCTTGTGGCCTGTTATCTACAAAGGCAATTCTGTATTTCTTCATTACTACAAAAAAGGAACTATTTGCTTTTTTGTTCTGCTCTGTTTGCTTTTTCTTGATTGGGAATGAGTTGCCTGTAAAGATCAGTAGAGCTGTGTTGTCCTGCTCTGCTCTGGGTGGGCAGCTGCAGTCACAATGAACCATGTGGAAAGCTTGTACCTGACCTGGAAAGCTAATATTTCCAACTAGACCAGCTTTTAATTTATGAGGATGAATTTGTAATAATATGGAAAAAAAAGGAACTAAAAGAAAGAAAAAAAAGTCACGATCAAGGTGCACACATGGAAAGGAAATCTGAAATATTGGTTTGAATGTCAAGAGTCCTTTCTCAGAAGGCACAGATCTGAAAGTGTTGAGGTGATTAGTCACTAAATACAGTGCCAGAACTCCTTCCTTCCAATGCCCACTATCCTGGCCTTTCAAAACAGCACTCACATACCCTTCCCTAGCTGTGAATGATGGTTGCCTTGTGTAATAAAATATTCAACTTCACAACAATGCTTTATAAAGCAGGAGGCTCATGAATTTTTAAAATTATTTTGTAAATCACTCTGAGAGCTGACAATGAAGGCTAACACCTCAGCTGGTGTACATGTGTCAAGTTATCCTCATATTCAGCCTGACACTGGGATTTGTGGGAACCTTCCCCTCTGATGTGTCAGAAACCCTCTCCAGAGTGGAGTGTGAAAGGCATTGCCCCCACTCTCAGCCCTGCAAGCCAACCCACGCCCTGAGAGCTGCTCAGGCACTCAGGGCAATTCTGTCAGGAGGAGATGGTTTGATGGTTACCTGATGGGATGTGTCTGTCAATGCAGCAGGGCCGTGGGAAGCACAGGTAGCAAAGCTGCTTCCTGGCATTCCCCAGACACCAAACAGGCAGTTTGAAGTGTATTTGTTTTGCAGTACTGATGACTACTTCTCTTCTTGGAAAGAAACAGGTGGGTGACTTAGTTTTTGTCTATAACCATTTTCAGCAGTGTCCAGATCAGTTTTTGTGGTATCAGAGAAATCCTCAGCTCCAATGACTGCAGGAAACTCCCCTCTGTAAGATGGCACTCTCTCTAAAGCACTACAGACAGAGCTGTGCATGTGGGAGGAAGGGAAATGCCTTTCACACTGCCTTTCTCAGTACTTTCCCTGCAGCTGCCTCTTCTCAGGCAGCCTGGTGATGGCTGTTCAACAGCACAGCCAGAAAGGAGAAGTTACCCATCAGCAAAGCTAAAAACATTCATAAAGGTGAGCAACAGCACCTGCAGGAAAGTGGGAAACATTCACACATCATCAACTCAATAGACATCAACTCTTTTAGTAAAAAAATTAGTTACCATGGTTGCACCTGTGGAAGGAGAAACCCATTCCTGCTAAATGTCAGGAAACGATTGTCTGGAGAGATGTTTTGCTGTGACTGCACTAGAAAACAAACTGGCCACATTTTTATTGCGTGGTGATACTTAAGTGAGAAACTCCTCCTTGGCCATCCCCAGCATGGAAGCAGCACGAGTGAGAGCAGGTTTATTGTGCATGGCCCTCCCCGGGTGCTGCAGAAGAGGCTGAGAGCCTCCCCCGTGCTTGCAGCAGGGCACGCTCTGGGTTCAAACCCTACTGGTGACCCAGATGGAGGAGTTGTTATACAACGTTCTTTAATTGGCAATTTTCTGCTCTGTTCTCTTCTGCATCTGTTATTTATGTATCACAGCTTTCCTGCATGCTGGTAGACAACAAGGAACTACAGCAGTGGTATCCCCCCACATTTAAAACATTTAGATAGACAAAGCCCCAAAATTCACATAACAGAATGGTTCATTACACTCAGAGGAAATTTTGTTGCTTTACAAAACATTTCTCTGAGACGATAAAACCCACATGGCTGCTGCACAACAACTACTGAGCAACAGAGGAAGAACAAAGAATAAACCAAACAGCAAGATGCTTCAGCAAAGATGCTGACCCAATATAGCAGCTTCCAACATGCAGAGCTGCAACCACAGCACCGCCTTGGAGTTAAGTGCCAATGAGCTTGGTGTTATGCCAACAAAATCATCAAGAAGCTGGATCTCTCCTTGTTATTAAATTGGGCAAGCAAACGAATGAAAGGAATCAAAGCAATAACAAAGGGCAGATAACCCCTGGGCTATCTCGTAAGCAGTGGCTGACAGATGTGGATTACTGAAAAAGTAAAGAGCTTGCCACTTGTATGTAATAAAGCCACAGGGATTTCAACAATATCCTTTTTGTTTTAAAGAAGAGCAAAGGCATATATTGTCAAAACCATAAAGCTTGCCACAGTGCACTGCTGCACTATATAAAGACATCACAGGCTTACGGTTTTGAAAGGAGTGACAGCTATTACATGCTGAAATTTTTCAGTGAGGCACTGCGTGGAGTAACTAAGGATCATGCAGGGAAGCATCATCTATTTGTTCTTTGACAAGAACACCTGGATGACCCCTCTGAATTGGTCAGTTGGACTTGGTGGCCTGGACATTTATCACTGCCGCTATTTTTTTGTGGGTTTTATTTTTGCAAACAAACTCTAAGAAAGCAGAACTTTGGTTTCATAAAGAACCCAGAGGTCGAAATAAAGGTTGTCATGCTTGTTTTCAGTCCTTGTACTGACCAGGTATAATTTGTCATCTGAGGATGCAAGCTGCCATTTGAACTAGAACTTGGCTGAATTTTGGCACAATTTCTAGTAGAGCTGTATAAGCCCCACCTGTCACCATTTTCACTGCCTTGTCAGCTTACAATGCCAAGGAAGCACTAAAGGTGTCTGTAGTCAGCACTGGTGAGGCTGCACCTTAAATCCTGGCATCAGTTTTGGGCTCCTCTTGACAAGACAGAGATTGAGAGGCTGGAGCACGTCCAGAGAAGGGAAAGGATCTGGGGAGTAACTCTAAGCAGCAGCTGAGAGAAGTGGGGGTGTCTAGCCTGGAGAAAGGGAGGTTCAGGGGAGACCATACCTCTCTACAGCCTGACTGGAGGTTGTAGCCAAACTGGGGATTGGTCCCTTCTCACAAGTGACAGGACAAGATGAAACAGCCTCAAGCTGAACCAGGGGAGTTTCAGAGTGGGTTATCAAACTTTGGCACAGGCTGCCCAGAGCAGTGGTGGAGTCCCCATCCCTGGAGGGAGCTAAAACCCACAGAGATATGGCCCTTGGGGACTTGGTTAGTGTGGCCTTGGCAGCACTGGGGGAACTCAATGATTGTAGAGGTCTTTTTCAACCTGAACAATTCTATGATTCAGTGACAGTATCCTCTCTTTGTTGCTGTTGTAACCCTCTTTAAGCCCTTCCCTGTCAAATTTCCTGTATTCTTCTAAGACTAATTCTTGTCTTAATGCCTCATTTCAGTTTTAACTGCTATTTTTCTGCCTATGAAAAACTAAATGCATTGCATATAACAGCATAGCAGGTAACCTTTTCATACAACATGTATGCAGGCATTTGATACACACACACAATTGATGCAACACTTTTCAGAGAAAGCCTACCTGATGAAAAATACACCCCTCTGTTCTGCTATTTCCATTACATCTCCCTGTAAAAGCTTCAATGAAAAATATGGGAATATCATCTTTAACAACCTGACACATCTTAAACTTCCCATATGGCACAGAGCAGATTTCTCTCAGTTCCTTGCAAGTATTATTGTTCAGCCTTTTACATTGTAACTATCCCTTAGTTAGGTAACTATTATCACTGGGAATTTTCAACAGGGCTGGTTCCCAATGATATGATGCATGAAATGTGATCTAACCCTGAGAAATCCCCCCGTGTCCGACTCAATATCTCCCTTTGGATAGTTTTGGCTCTTCTGTTGCGATGATTTGCAGGACATATTAAACTACAGCAATATAGTGCATGGCTTCAAAGTTTCTAAGTTTGCTTTTACCTGATGTAAATCATAATCATACAGTTACACATAGGGTCCTCCAGCATCACAGTGGAGAACTTAGAAAATATATATTTAATGGTTTAATTGTTTCTAAACCACATTTCTCTTGTCTTAGTCTGCCTATGGCCCATGGTACTATGGAGTTTCTTTGCACTTATTTGGGATAACAGCCCACAGAAAATTGCCAGAATGGGTCAGTCTGTCAAAGCCAACATGACAACTTTGTTGTGTTCAGATAAATGCTGAAGGAGTTCAGAGAAAAGCAGGTTCTGGATATTCTCTTTAAGTATTACCAGTATCCAGCTGTAGCAGCAAACCTCTCATTAGGGGTAGAAATGAGCAAAGGCACAGGCTCTCATTTAGCAATGTGAAAAACATCCCGATTTATTCTTCCCTACACCTCAGCCACCCTGACTGATCCTCCTGCTGTAGGGTCCAGCTGCACACTCTGGCTGCTGGTCATCTCCTGCTGGACTGTGACTGCAAATATCAGTTTGCAGCCCCTGAACACAGTTCTTCACCTGGCTTGACTCTGGCTACAGGCTCCAACTCCATCAGACCCAGACTGACCTTACAGCTGATCTTTTACAGCACCAGCTCTCTGCCTTGCTTAGTTCTTCTTTGTGTCTCTCTGGATCATTCCTTCTCCCTCAGGGCTCCTCTACCTCCTCCAGGTTCTCTTCCTCAAAGTCCCCTGACCACCTTCTATCACCTATTTTTATTAGTCACAGCTGTGACCCATTAAGGGCAAGGCTGTTCCTCTTCTTTGGTAATTAGCTCAGCTGTGACTTATCAGAGGTGAGGTTGGCAGTAATCCCTTCTACACCTACACCTGGCTATTCAAAATCCAGATCAGCCCAACTTTAAACCAAACTGCAATTGTACTTTAATAACTCTCTCCCATTTTAACTTCTACCTTTTCTTGCATATCATGCCTAAGTGGAACCATGAGATACCATTTCTGCACCAGAAAATGAATTAACAACAATTCTGTTCTAATAAAGTCAGGCAGAACAGGTCCTGCTAATAACAAGTTGAAGCTTTAGAATTAAAACATTATGAAGTAGAAATCAAAGAATGATTTTCCACTATATATAGAAAGATTTTTCAAAATATAACAGAAAACAAACAACTAAAAAAAGAGATAAGAATATAGCAGGCCATGGAGTTATTTTAATACATAAAGAAAAATGCTACAACATAACTTATGGAACCTCTGAATAAAATGTGAATAGTGCAATAGGTAGAGAGAAAAACAGACTCTTCTATTAATTTTAAAATAAATTTACAGCAACTATATATAAAAATTTGTTCTTGGGGAAAAAAGGACTCAACTGGAAAATATTGACATTAACTAACTTCAAAATATCTGAAATTATCAAATAAAACTAGTATTACAACCATTTTAATGGGCAAAGTCTCCTGTTTCCTCCAGCCATCACATGATAAATCTCAGCCCACACATCAATTTGTTAGAAGGCAAGTCAGAACAATAACAAAGACAAACAGCCATTAGTGGACAAGACAGTTTCATCAAGCAGGATCTTACAAATAATATATTGTTGTTTGTCATCAAGACACTTTTAATACACCAGAGTCCTTTCCAAAAGCACCTATAATCAATTCCTTCTAATTTAAAAACTCTGAAAGACTACAAGAGTGATGGTAATTTCATATTTTACACACCCAAAGAGGTTATGACAATTGATTCAGTTCAGCAAAGAACTGTAATGACTTTGAATGCACTTGAAAGATTTTTGCATTTGTTTTCTAGAGCTGTAAAAAAAGTAATTCAAACTCTGCCACATGGGCACAATTTGTAAAGGTTGTACATGAAAAGTATGGATTCAGCTCTGACAAAGACAGCTCTTGTCTTATTATAACCCATCTGCAAGGCATGCTGGGCACTGCACTAAAACACTTGGCTCCCCTTTGTGCAGACTTTATGGGATCTGAATAGGTTTCAGAATTCCTACAGAAAAAAAAGAGGGGCAGTGAAAAATGGGTGACACTTTAAACCCCTTCAGAACAACTGGGTTTTAGTCAATTCCTTTCATCAATGCTTAAAGTGAGGATATGCAACCTCTGCCCTTAGATTAACAACCCCCATAAAGATGAAAGCAATCAGAACCCTCCTCAATGTAAGGTTTCCAGCCATAAAACAAGACAAATGGCCACGTGGCCTGCCTCTCACCAGCCAAAAGTAACCAGCAATGAAACAGGAGCCTTGCTAACTCTGCCCTCAGAATAATATGAAACAACTCAATTTACAAGACCATCACATTTTCCTGTGTTTCTTTCCTGTTGGTACTCTTAGAAAAGGTTTAGTGGCCAGAGTCATTGTCTCTGAGGGGTTATGGCCTCAGAGCAAAAAGGCATCAGCCTGCAAGAGGAACCCAGATTTGACTAGAAATAAATTTTTATTGTTTTTTCAGCACTTTAGATAAGCCTTGCCAGATCCCAGCTAAGCAGACAAGGCAAGAGCAAAGAAACTCCTGGTCTTAGTGCCAAAAAAAGGTCTTGGTCTATCAGGGCTTGTTGGAGAAGAAAGGAAAGGAAAAGATACTCAGACATCATAACACTGCAATGTGACTCTTCAAATAGCACTTTTAACAAACTGGGGAATCTCCTGGGTGCTGAGTCCTACTTTAGGAACCATCTCTAAGTGTTTCTGCTCTCCATCACAGAGAAAGATCAGAAGATCTGCAAACATGGACAACTCCCACTTGATGCTTCCAGCAGCAGAAGCCTTCACAGGATCCTCTGGCCATCAAACAGATTTTTTTTATGTGTGCATTCATCCTCCTTTGGTGCTTTATGAGATGTTGTAAGCTTTACTGTGGGGACAGAAGTCATTATTATTTCCAGTGCTTGCTATGAGAGCACTGGGTGTATATTTGAGTGGGTTCTGCTTCCTGGGCAGCTTTCCTTTGAACGTGCTCCATCCTCCCAAGGCCACCAGGAAGGACATCCCCTGCAGTGCCACACACACTTGGAAGGACACGAGCCTTGGCCTGAGCAGTTCATCATGAAATGAAAGGATGCACAGGGCACATAAATTCAGCTAGAGTAATTCTTTCTTTGTTCACTGATGTCAAAGGAAATATTCCTGTTATGCTGAAGAACTGATTCATAATTTCAAATGGAACTTTTTGCATTCATACTTAAGACAGTTTTGACTTAAAGATCTCACTCAAGAACCCTGTGCTTTGGGAAGACACGCAGCAGGAGGTGGAAAGCAGTAAAACAGCTTTTTTAATAGTCTTTGGCAGTCTGTCTTCCTCATCTGAAAGATCATTTTGAGTGAATCCCCAGAATTGATACTGAGAGATGGTGCAGCTTCTGCCAATATGGAATGGGATCTCATTGGAGGCTTTCGTGCTAAAAAAGGATGCTACAAGAAAGCTATAAAAAAACCCAAAACACTCCACCTAATTTAGATTAATGCTTTAAAATATGAAATCATGTGTTCAGAGAAGTCTATGGCAATTCTGCATTGTATTCAGCAGATCTAGAATTTCAAGTACAGTGTTTGGGGGTTTAAAAGCTTGCCTGGTTAGACAGCTGATGAAGTGAGAAGCAGAAATTGCTGCTTTCCTCCAGACCAAGGGAATCAGCGTCTTGGAAGACAGTGTAGTAGCAAAGAGATGGTACTGGTGAGGTAACACACTTGAATGATTTTATGATTTATATTCTCCTCCTTATCTGTGACAATATCCATTCTCTGAAGATGAAACAGGAAACATACAGCAGCTGCATATATATTTATTTTCATTGTGCTCTAGCTTTCAGAACAGTGCCAAGGCCCATGAAAATAATAACCTAAGGCAGCAAGAAGAAGGCGACAGGGCTGCACTGAACCTGCCCCGTGTTCTCCTCGCAGCTCTGTCAGTGCTGAGCAGGGGCTGCCTCGTTGCTGCCTGTGCAGCTCCAGTGCCAGGACAGCTTCCCTTGTGGGATGCAAAGTGCCATTCATTCATCGTTTGCTCTTTGACCTTATTGATATGACTTGCATCTTTTCATCTTTATCTTGCACGGTTTGCTAAGAAACGGTGATGAAAAAGCAAAATTGTCTGCTTGGAGTCTCTGATGAAAAAGAGGATAAAGCCTCATGGTAAACCCAACAAAAGTCAGGAAACAAATTTAGGAGCCTAACTAACTTCCTGTTGTTGGAGAAGAGCTATTTCATCCTTTCTAGGGGCGACGCTTGGGCTCCTGTTTATTTTGGGTACTGTAACAGAGACACACCTAGGCCCAAGGAACAAAGTCACCACGATGGTTATTCCAAAATATTGGCCTCTATGTGTAACACATAGACTTCAATCAATCTAAGGTTTTTGATGCTAAATATAATTGACAATACAATTCCCAAATCATTATTATTCTTTTTCTCTATGGTTAAGTTCAATATTAAAATTACAGTCTATGATTAGACAGACAAAATATGACTTTGCTTAGAAACCAGGGTAAATCACTCATTTTCCCCCAAAACTCCTACAGACAAGTACATTAGTGCAGTGTTGGCCTAGATGGATCTCACTACAGAATCTCAATTCTGAAAAAACATACTGAGAATACCGGAACTTTTTTCCTTCTTTCCTCAAGATGTGATACTCACAAGGCTGTGTTAAACATTTCTATCTTGGAGATGATCAGAAATACTTTGATAAATGAAGAACTTTAGATATTCCTTGAAGATCATGATATACTCATGGTGTGAGTTCCAAGTCTAGTTTTAGTTCCAAAGATATTGCACTGGTTGGAAAGTGGTAAATGATTTTTATTAGCCATAGACAAAAATCAAATTTGTGCCTCAATCTCCATCAATCTTGGTAAGACTCTGATGCAGTGATACTGTTTTATTGGCTAGACTAATGAACATTGGAGTCTGTTCCTTTGTCCTCAGTTGGTTAAAAAAGTTATTCAGATCCTGTTCTCAGTATTTCAAAGCTGATGGTCTGATTTCTGCCACCACATTGATTCCTGAGAGAACTCCACTAATGTTTTCTTCCTAATTCTTTAGTCACAGGTTTTTCTTTGCACAACACAAGTGAATGAATTGCTAAGTTTTCCCTTTTGCAGCACCATTCAGCCTGTTTTTTGCTAAAGCTGAGTGTGCATCATTTTGCTGTTTTGTGATTCTGTCTGGTGGAACTCAGCTTGGGGCTGGGACTCACAATAACAGCCAAGGGAGGAAAATTGCTGTCCTCAGCCTCCTCAAACACAACATGAGCACTGAAGGGCATCTATGTGAACCTGCTTTGCTTCATAAAGGAGCAGGTGCTGGTGCACCATCAGGCACTGAAGTTCATGGGAAGAGTAGCAGCTAAAAGCCAGTGGCAACTTGGTGTGACTCAAGCCCTTTACTTACAGGTCATATATTCTTTATAAAATGAAGCTCTTTCCACAAAGGGGGTCCCACATCTCAGACTGGATGGATGTTCTCTCATTTGCAGGCTATTTCAGAACAGCAATATCAATGTGTTAATTCTCCCCATGAGCTCTGCTCTACACAGGAGCCCTGCTCCTGCCTCCTGAGGCTGTGCACTGGGCTCTAAGCGTTCCTACAGCTTTGGGTTTCAAAGCCTGGTGTGTTTCCAGGATCAGACACTTGTTTTGCTTTGTTCAGAGTGGCAGCCCAAAAAAATCCCTAGTCCTGCTTTGTTATTTCTGATCCCTTTACAGATAGATTCTACATCCTTTGCAATAATTTATGTGCCAATTCTTTACCAGCACTTAAATCACTACTAACTACTTCTAACCAACCATTTTTTTTGCCTTGAGATGTTTAATTATTACACGATAAATGGTACTAGTGAGGGATTCATGGGGAAACAGTCATTAGCAGTTCCATCTATCTCAATAAAAGAAAATATTATTATTAATTAATATCCATACAAGGAAGCAGAAGGAGTTTTTAAAAATCTACAATAGAGATATCTACAGGGGCCACATTTGCTCAGACTGTCTCTCTGACAGGTGCTCATTTATTATTTTAACAAGCTGAGATTGTCTGCATCTTCAATCACAGGAGGTCAATCCTTCATTCCTGTCAAATCTTTGATAACTAAAGTGTCTGTATTAATAACTAAAAACTGGAGAGAACAAGCTCAGATAGCTCCAGTAGGGGGTCATATTGCTTAAAATTGCCAAATGCCAGTTGCTCTGAAAAAGAAAAGAGTTTATCAAAGTATGCTGTTGTGGTGATTAGTCTAGATTTGCTTTGGCATAACTTGGCTACCAAGCAGCCTTTTATACCCAAGCAACCTCTTCTCTACCACAGCACTTTCCTTCTTCAGAGGAAGCTGTCACTGAATCTATGAAGGGAGGGGAAAGGGGTTTTTAAAATAACCAGATGTGACCTATAGCAAATATTTGTTGTATGAAAAATAACCACACATCGGACTCCTTATATAAGAAATGTAATAACAAAAAGTTGCAGGCTCTCCTGGAGGAACAAGTGAATGTCCTACATGGATGTTGTATTAAATTTTGTCCCAAGGGGAAAGTTTGCAATTGCCCCAGGAGGACTAAAGGATGGCAAATACGTAGATTTACTCTATCCTTAGTAAGAAAGTTTCTTACTTTTAAGAAAATGGCATGTGAGTTTCCTATGCCCTGACTAGTTTTAGAGCTAATAGCTTTGAAAGAAAATTTCTGAATGTGGTAGGTCAGAGGTTTGTCAGGGACAGAGCTGAGGACCAAACCTGAGGCTATGAGCACTTGAAAAACTTTGTGTACTCACAGGATCTCCAGACTGATTTGTCACACCCATCAACCACATGATAACACCACTGGTGTGTCAAAAAAAGTCAAAATAGTGTGCCAGAAGAAACCAGACCTTGGTGCTTTCCATTTAGAGAATACAGCCCAAACAGCTTGCTCACACAGAACTGCTCTCCTCTCACGATACAAACTCATGGTGATAAAAATGATCTCAACTCATCCTCTCAGCCTGCATCCAACCTTACAAATTAATTTGATTCTCCAACTTGACTTTCAGAGACTTTCCTACGCCCTGCAGATTCTTTCTGCTGCTCCCCTCTTCATCTTCACAAGCACCACATTTGTCTCATCCTTAGAACAAAATATGAAAGCATTGGGTTTTCAGAACCTCCCTGGGTGGCTGCCCTCAGGGATGGGCTGTACAAATGCAGCTCATTAACCCCAGGCCAGGCACAGCCACAGCTGCTGGGGGCTGTGGGGTCCCCAGCCTCACTGCTCTCTCAGATGCTCAGCAGCACTGGTGAGTACCTGCAGTTTCTGAGGGTACAGCACAAAAATAACCTAACGCCTAGCACAGTATAGGAATAGGAGGAAGCTCAGTGTTTTATGTGAACCTAGTTATGATGTCCTCTAGGCTTTGACCTTCTAGGAATGCAGAGTTTAATAGTTGTGGAGACTTTTTATTGCCCCATTAGTCATTGGCTGGATGGAGTTTAGCAGTGGGTGCACTGACAAAGGTGATGTTCATGCTATGAAGCTTAAAGACAGAAACACAGCAGAACTGTAGAAGTACAAATGTGGTCAGAATTAGAAGTGAATTTGAAAAATCTTGGACTCCTCTACACAGGTGAAGCCTCAGGTTCTGTTCCTGACTTGTCTTGCACATCCAGGCAGTTTCTCTGTCTGACTTGGTTTCCTCCTGTGCTCCCAGTGCTGCTCTCTCCTGCCAGGCTGTACATGAGAGCTGCCTGCTTCCACTGTGATTCCAAGGATGTTCCTTGTATCACAAATACAGATTTCTTTTTAATGGTATCAAAATGTGATAAGTAATGTACGAACACACAGACAGATACAGTCCTAAACCTGAATTAATAAAGTGGCAATCTGTTACAAAAGGAAAGTTTATTCTTAAACGTGTCTCAGAAGATGAGAAGGATGAGTCTGCGTTCAAAGAGAGTGGATATAAGTTGGTGCAATCACCCCTATTTATCTTACAGTTTGATTTGGAAATCTCTGGCAAGAAAATCTCCCACTGTTCTGACAAAATTTCCAAATTTTTTCATATACATAACTTTCAATTAGAAAGTGAATCTGAATTTATTTTAACATGGAACACTGACTGTTCTACTGCAGAGGGATAGAAAGAAATTGTCCTTGTTCTTATGTTGCTCAGAAAGATTTTGTCCTTCTCATGTCTCTCACATTACCTGCTCTTCTCATTTCCATATTTTTGTTTTCTCCTTCGTTTCGCTCCATGGCAGCAAATAATGCTGAATACCGATGTATTCATTCATTTACAGATCATTGCTCTGAGCACCACACAGAAGCACTCAGCTTTTCCAAATACAAATCAAGGCTGGTTACCTTAATTACTCATGGATTTCTGCAGTGCACAGGTGAGACGGGCTTTCATTATCCTGCCTATGTTAAAAGAAGCAGCTAAATCTACATATTCCTTCAATGACTGCTCAGGGTTCACAGATGAATCCTTGTCAGGAATAATTCAGTTTGCCTGAACAAGGAGTTTCAGGGAATGACTTTACTTTTAAGTCAGGAGATGAATAATAGACCAACTGATTGCTTGGGGAGGAACATTGTAAAAGAAATTCCAGTGACTTTTTCACCCAATTTACTGTTTCTGGGAGTATGAAAACAAAATTTAGACATGCTATCATAAAAAAGAAAAATTTAGACATGTTATCTGTAAAAAGAGATTCTGGCTTCTCTTTCAAGTAAATTGGTAGCAGAGTATTAACAAAAAAAATTCACCAAGCAAAATGGAAATGCTAGCAATGCAGCAGTGCTTAAATTTTATGAGAGTTAGATTATCACTAGGTACATAAAAATGAGCGGGAAATCTGCAGTCGACAAGAGCTTGGTGCGTAATTACTTTTCCTCTCTCACCAAATGGCTCCAGGTCGGAACATTTCATTTAAACATAAAGACAGTGACAAAAGTGCTGACTTGTGGTAAATGTGTGCAACACAAGCAGATTTAACACTGCTAAAGAAGTTAAAAGAAATGTGAGACTGTAGGGGTGTTTTTTAAAAAAAAATAATTTTCTCCCCAAAATCATTTTGGTCAGAAGGGACTGCTGTTGGTCTCCATCCCAAAGCAGGGGTAGGTAGGGTGGGTTGGACACAGAGGAGTTTGGGACACCTCCCAGGACCCTTGCTGATCACAGGGGAAAGCTCTGACACGTGCCTGGACAGTCTTTCCAAGTGCACCTTGTGCTTGCTGCCTCCTGACCTTCCCCTGGGCATTCTGAGCAGAGGCTGGTCCCTCCTTGGGCAGCTGCAGAGCCCCTCGGGGCTCTCCTCTCCTCCAGGCTGAACAATCTCCTCAGCCTCTCCTGTTGCCAGCCCTGCTCCCCTCGGTGACTCTGCTGGGCTGGCTCCATTCTGTCACTTCTGTCGCAGCCAGCCCGGCGCACACGGCTCCAGCTGCACTGTCACCGGTGCCAGAGGAAGGGGCAGGGATCACTTCCCTCACCTGCTGCCTCTCACAGCCCAGGAAGCTGCTGGCCTGCCCTGCTGCACGAGCACACCGCTGCCATGTGTCCTGCCTGTCCCCGAGGCGCTCTGACAATATTGCAGCTTAATTAAAAAGAACTGCCGTTGTCAAAAAGGAAAGCAAGTTGATGATCATTCCAGCTCAAACGACTGGCTCACTGCTCCCTTCATCCAAGATTGGTTTGCTGTTCCCTGCGTCTGAGACCTCCAAAGAGCAGCACGCACTTTATGGGGCTGCAAGGACCATTCTGATGTCTGTGCAAAATGGGCTTGTCTGAGGAACAAACTAGAATCTCTTCGATACTTCTTTTTCAGACAGAAAAGAAATCCTGTAACTTGCATTACACTGAAAAGAGCGGTATTTTAAGTTCCAAATAAACAACTCCCTCCAGTGCACCTCTCAGTGTAAGCAGATGCTTAAGTCCAGTCTGATTCAGCAAAGTTTTAGGCATGTATCTAAGTGTCATTGCCTTCAGTATGAAAGTTAAGTGTGTACTGCTATGCTTTGCTGAATTTTGGCCTCACGCTATAAGAAAAGGATAATTTGGCTCATTATATTTTGCAAATGACACAATGCCCCTGAACATTAAAGTTTATATCTATTTGCATATATATGTGCAGCATTAGGTTTGGCTCTCAACTCTGTAGAGATCAAAGTACACAGAGATCCTTAGAGACTATCAGACAGCAATTACACTGCAAAATAAATTATAGGCAGTCTCCCTCTACATCTCACTGTGTCCAGCTGCAGATTTCCTTGGGTTCCTTTACTGCCCTTGAATGTGTTTTAGTTTCAGTTATTGCATAAGATCCTCTTAGATGAGGGCTTATGAAACAACCCCTTCACTCCCAGTGGTTAAACAAAGCCCAGTTTTAACAAGAATATTTTCTCAAAGTTGAAAAAAAGTAAAAAGCCAAGAAAATTATTTTCTTGTGGGTTGTGCCTAGCTGTTTCCAAAGGTCTTGTAAAGGCTTTTAGATAACTTTCTGCAGAGGACAAACAGAGGTGGTGGGGCAGCCTCTGAACAAAGCACATCTTCCCATTCCTGGGCAGGTTTGATGCCTTTTGGCCGTTCCCGATTTCTGTGAGTGTTAATTTATTTTGAAGCTGTCTGTGTTAGTGCTCAAAGCATTCCTGTCACAGACACAGCACACAGGAGGTGCAGGGTTCCACTCTCACTCACAGAAAGTGCTTGTGACTGGAAGTGTGAGAAAGTCAAGTCCGAGTGACTCCACCGCAATGCCTAATTGAGGAATGTCTCTGCCTAAGGACTCTTGCCTGGCACACTGATGAGCTCTGACATTCTTTTTCTCTATCAATGTCAAGTGGTTATTTGTGACTTTAATGATAAATTACTAGTATTGGCATCGTGATTATGTCTGACTGCACTTGGGATGGAGATTTAAGAACAGATTGAAGAACTGAGATATTCAGCTCCTTTCATCCATCTTTATGAGATGAAATACAGCATCTGAAAACTCTGAGCTCAACTGATCAGGTTTAGCTGATTTTTGGCATTTTTTTTTAGGGAACTGTTAGTCTGTGATTGTGATCCCAAAAAACTGAAATTATCTCTTCAGCTGCTGAAATGTATTGATCAGGAATTAAATAGCCACCTTCCCCAATTCCACATGTGCATACCAGATCCAGAATAACAGGCAATGGCAGCTGACAACTGTAGATTTTGCCCCTCCTGAAAAGGCAGTCCAGAAAAAAACTCTTCCCAGTGTTTTGAACACTTTCTTTCACCCATCCAGCTCACACCACGCAGGCACTGAAGGTGCCAGAGCTTCCCTAAGACTCCTGAGCTCAGAATCTTCCAGATGGCAGTCAGTGCTTGCTGTAGGCAGAGCAGGCAGTTGTAGAGGGCAGAAGAATAAGTGGCAGAATAGCCATGGTTAATTTGCTTATTTTGGCTGGGTGAGAGCCCTGGAAAGCCTGAGCCCTCAGCAGAGAAGTCTGGAACCAGGGATTAGGAGCCTTGCAGCAGAGCAGCCACCCACACTGTCCCTCTCATCCTGCAGTGGCAGCAGGAGCAGCAAATCCTGCCCCCCATCCCAGCTTCATCTCCAGTCCTGGGACAAGACTCAAACCAGGAGCCAGTCCTGCTCTCTGCTTAGGAAACTCTGAAATCTGAGCTCTTATTAAACCACGTAATCCTCTACAATTGGGTACAGGTGCTGGAAATTTGGCCAAACCAGGTCAGCCCTGCATTAACACAATTCCATCTAGCAAAGGCTGGAAAGGTGTCATGGGTGATGCTTGTTGCAGTCACTAATATTGAATTTGTTACTTCTCAACATGTCAGCTCTTACCCAAGAAAGTTTAGCACCGGTTCTGTTGCCTTCCAACCTTTCACCAAGCTTGTTTCCAAATATCCCTTACAATGAGAAGCAAGCACACGAACCACACAAATCCCACTGTAGCCTGCTGGTGTCCCAGTACCACTCTGTCTCTCTTACTACTTGGATTTTTGTCTTGCTCTCTTCTATTTCTCCCTTGAGATGCTAATTTGAAGTTCTTTTAGAAGAGGAATATTTTTTTCCCCTTTTAATGTACAGTGCCTTGCCAAATTGTGTGCTGGTGTTTGATTAGGGCTTTAAGCTCTATAACAATAGAAATAAATGAGACTAAAAGTATGCAGTTCAATATTTTACAGCAATGGTAATTTTTGAATTGTGCAATCAAAGTTTAACCCAATCCCTGTCTAGAGACAAGCTCTGTGAGGCTGTGGTATCTAGAGATACCTGAAAGCCCACGTAATTTGTGACTTTTTACTTCAGTTTCCTGAGTTTTCAAACTTGCACAGCATGAATTCTTCCTAGGGACAAATATCAAAAGATGAACGGGAACAGGGTGATTTGTGATGAATAAATATTGAAAAGTTCAGAAGCTATGCTCTAATGGGATATGCACCACAGATTTTGAAAAGCTATCTGAAACTGAAACAAAATTCATATTTTGTAAAGCAGAGTTTAGGGGATCACAGTCTTTCTTGCCCAAGGTGAATTTGGTTATGTCATTCCATAGAAAGCATATCATAATTTAGATTAATGCTCATGACTGAGACAGAAACATTAGGTAATAGTAGGAAAATAAGGAAAGTGAATCTTGCAGTCTAAAATAAGATTTCAATTTTCAGTAAAAGCTACAGATAATAAAAGGAATATTCATGTGCTTTATTATTTTATACAGTTTTCCATCTATCCCTGAAAAGGATTTTTTTTTAATTTAAGAGAAAAAGTACAAGAGCTTTGCATTGAACTGCATAACCAGTGAACCAGACAATCCCAAACTGCTCAAGCATATCCGACATCTGCTTGAAGAACTCGATTGCAAATAGCAGGAGAGAGTTTCCATTACAGTACACACAGAGCTGGGCTGGGAGAAGCAGCATTAGAAAGTGTGATTCCCATTTAGTAATTATGCCTTGATTGTTGTTTATATGTTTGCTCTACTGTAACTTGCCTGCCTTATGGTGGCACTACTTCTAGAGAAAACACAGAAGTAATTTAGTTTTAAAGGGGAAATGAAAGTTTTAAAGCAGTTTAACATTTCTGTGAAACTGTAATGGTTGGAGATGGCTGGATTGAGTCGATAAAGAGTACTAATTTCAATAGTAACTCATGCCTTAATTCTCCTCACAGCAACAAACCTCCCTCCCTCCTTTCTGGCACACAATATAAATACTCTTTACACTGCAATCAATAGAACCTGGGAGAGAAAAAATATTCATTTTTATTCCTCAGAGGCTTCATAAAGACCAAGTTTCCCCTAAGCTCTTATTTACTCCTATGTAAATGGCATTGGTTTTGTAATGAGGTGTAATCACCAGCACATCATTCATGTTCCCTTCCTCTCTTCCAGATTTACCACCCAGTTTCTCCACTGGTGCCTGGGATCTCAGAGCCAGGAAATGGTGATAAGTCTGTTGCTGGCAATGTCCTGATACCAGTGATTACATTTAAAAAGTCAATATTTCCAAGACACAGCCCTGCAGAGGACAGTCAGGGACACCTGGTGGGAACAATGCTGTGACATCAGCTGTTCCTTGCATCCCTAGAGAAATGCAGAGGCTGAGTGGAAACTTCTGAAGGTCTCCACACTTCCCTGTACATCTCACAAGCCCTTGAGCGTGGTGTGGTGGGTGTAGCACCATGCCTGCTGGGTAGCTGCCATTCCTCACTCTGTTTTGGTCCAGCTAATGGGCATTTGCTCAATTCCACGTGTTCCAGCACTTAGCACTTGGCCCCAGAGAATATTGTGTGATTAATGCATCAAAAGACTTGTCTAAAAATCCTCCTCCCCTCGCTTTCCAGCGTTTTATTCTCTCAGTTACATTTTCTCTTTGTTCCTTTCTGCAAACCCTAGTGTAAATGTTTTTTGAGTAATTAATGTGTCAAATACTAGACCTGAATTTTCATGGGCAATTAGTGGGCTGAGTAAAGCTAGCAAAACGCATTTCAGTTTTAATAGTGAATTGTGGCTCATTTGCTGTTTTGCAGAAATATATCCTATAATACTGAGAGCTTCATACACCTCTATATTTTTTATTTCTATTTCATCAACCAGAGCTCCCTCTCCTTTTCTATTTTTCAGCACATACAAGATGCTGCTTGTAGTCTATTAGAATTTGCATATTGTCCTTCTACCTCATCGATAATTGATCAGGTTAACATCTGCTTTCTGCTGGTGCCAGGAGAAATTTGTTTTTTTCCACAGGGCTCTGTAATTCCTCAGGGCCCTGTAGAATTGCACTTCCCAAAAGGGAGGTGCCGTGTGCCCCCCACAGCAGCACAAGGCACACAGCCTGCCCATGTGGATATCCCTCCCTGAGGAGATCAGGAGAGGCTCTAGGGCCGTGTCAGGGCTCACCAGCTGAATTATACATTGTAGGCAATGCAAGAACATTATAAATAGGATTACAGAGGAACCTCACACTCCCCAAAGTCCTGCTGAAAGCATGAGACACCCATTGTGAGGAGTGCAGGTGAAGGCTCAAAAAACTGCATAGAGAGAAGTGCTAATGTGCAGCTTTAGCAATGGGACATGTACTCCCAACCAATTTATAAGTGTGGAAACTACATTGCTTTGATATTGCAGGGCTATTAGAAAGAATTTTATTCTCTCCATGGTTTCTGGGGATTCAGCTGTCTGATTCAAAAAATACCAGAATCGGAATCAGTTCAGCTTAGACACAAGCAGTCAAAATGATTAGCAAGGCAAGGAGCTGGTTCAGTCTCAAGGACACAGCACAGTATTGTGACTGGCACAATCCGTCACAGGTTAGATGTACCATAATTGTACACCACAGATTTGTAAATAATCTCTTTCTTGTTGTCTGCGTTGACAAGGAATAATATATATGAGAGCTCCCTTGGTAAGTTACCTTCTGTCTAAACACACCATCCTGACACTTAACTGTGCCCAGGGCATCTTTAGGAGGTTCCTGAGGAGCACAAGAGGAGGATGAGGTTGAACAAGGCAGTGTAGCAGAGGCATGCCATGACCTGGAGGGCAGACTGACCTTCCCACCCAAAAGAACTGCCTTTCTTGGGCATAGGATAAAAGGGTTAAGATTAGGGCAGAAGTATGCACCTAGGTTTTCAGGGTGCTGTTCTATTTTCTTGAATACACCGTGCCTTAGAAGGAATAGATGCACTTTCATTAAAAAGACTGCCACTCTCATTGGAATCTACAATATCAAGCACATCTAGATAAACACCTACTAGCACCTAGATGCAGATTATCACTGCTGCACAGTAATCAATGCAATGTCCCCTCAGTGCCATGGGACCCAAAGTGCTCTCAGCCACTGGTAGAGTAAGGCAGGACTGTGACACAAGGAGTGCACGGGAGGGACACATGCGCAGATCATGTTCCAGTCATCCATAACAAAGAATGAGGATCAAAAGTACAGTTACAGAGGAGAGCAGAATGAGAGATAATTCGTCAACCATCAATATGCCACATGGCATGACAATTTCTAAATGCAATTAGTAGCTTTGGGTGAACAGTTTGAGACAAAATACAACCTCGATATTGCTTTGGAAGGTACCAAGCACCCACCTCAAAGAGCAAAGCCCTCTGCAGGTACCTCTACTTCAACTTGCCTGACTTCATATCACCAGCCCAGGGTCCTCCTGTGCAGGACACTCTAACTGGACCCTTTGCTCACCTGGATGTATTTGTTCCTGTCAACTACCTGCTGTTGTAATGTTATAAAACTCCTGTGTCTTACATATACAGGGATACTAAGGATACTTTTCCACATTTCACCTACTCTGTGCATGGCAGTATAGCTGTTTCTATTGATACTCGCATTAAAACCCCAAGAAATTAATTCCAGAAAGATCTTTCTCCTCATTTCAGATATATGATTCACAACCCTCTCCTTCCTCCCCAAGGCCTGTACTGTAGGAGATATACTCTAATAAGCTTAAGGAAAAATAAAATACATCAAGGAGAATCAAGCAGAGTTGCAGCAGTCAAACCCCACACCAGACATGCAGGCAGGTCCCTGCTATGAAGCCAAGAAAGAGACAAAGAAAAATGAGTTGTCAAGGAGATGATTCTACTGAAGAGACTCCTCCTGGAGCTGGACATCTGTGTGCTTCCCATGCCAAGTTTAAATCATCAGTCAGCTGGTTGGGGGGTGTTGAGGGGTGCAAAACAGGAGTAAATGTTCATTGCCAGAGCTGGGAAGGGTGTGCAGCAGCACAGACCCCAGGCTGCAGCTGCTGGCTCCTCACTTCCAGAGTCTGCTCATCCTGAGGGGATGGGGCCGAGCAGCACCCCAGCACCTCTCTTGCTCCAAAAGGCTTTCCAGCTGCTTTTTGCAGACCCAGGTTTCATTTTAAGGCTATAACTTATGAGTGTTTCCCCACCATGATGGCAGGCTTTTCTATTTGAATTACACAGACCCAAAGTAAAGCTCATTTGTATGGATTACAGGAAAACAATGATCACTGCTTCAAATACAAACTCGCATCCTGAGACAGGCAGGCCTCCTAAAGGAGAGCTCTAGGCCAGTTACTCAACCCTTTGTTCTTCCATTTTCCAAATTATTCTGACTTTTAGAGCATTTTCAGTGCTGTGCTCTTTAAGGACAGCATATTTCCTGACAATTAAGACAGCCAACTGTACATGTTGTCTGAAGAAGTTCTAAAGAAACTGTCTTATTATCTCACCTTTTTCACCTACAATATAAATTTGGAGTACCTGGTTACATGTAAACCTGTATGCAAGAAGCTTCTGATCATCACATGGATATCAGCAATGCATGAATTTCTGTGTAACCATACTGGAGTACCAGCTTTACACTCTCAAAGCCAGCATTTGAAGGAACAATAAAACACAGAAAAAGTAGAACATTAAAACATTAAGCAAAACGAAAGTGCATGGTTTACAAGGATCTTCAAATCCATACAAGAGTTTAAATATCTTGATAACTTCAACTAGGAAAGAAAAAAAATCTATAAGACAGGAAAAATATAATGGTTAGCATTTGAACTTTAAGTGAAATTTACAGTTCTTTCTAAGATAGCAGGGAATAGATGTCATTCATCCTCAGTTTCAACAATAAGCCTGAATTTGCTGTTTTCAAATGTTGTTCATCACATGCACCATGCTCAGAGCTTGTGCTTTTCTTTAGTTTACTGATTATTTTCTTATTCATGAGAGAAACACTTTATTGCCCTGGTATTAAAATTGTCTTCTGTGAAAGGGAAGAGGTTCTGAAGTGAGGAATAATTTATAGCTTCAGAATACTGGAACAACTTTGGGTATAAATCTGCAGCATTCATGAGTTTTCTACCTGAAGACAGGGAGACAAACAGCCAGCAAAAGAGGAAAGTCCCAGTTAAGCTCTTCACTTCCATGAGGAAGACTGACAAGCACACAACAGGGAGAGCACTACTGGACATGAAATGTGCGTTGAAGATAAATTAATGAGAGGGGCTTGGAATGACTGGGGTTGTCTACCTCAATTTCATGCTCCTCTCAAACCCAGCAGTATCAGTTTCCCACCATGCCTATCTGCTGATCAGGTCTCAGGTCAGGATTCCTGGATGCTTCTATTTGAAAGGAAGGGTGTCTAAAAAAAATAACATTGGAGTCAAATATACATTATCTACCTCAATGTCCAATGCAAGAATGTATGTGAAGTTTTTAAGGTGACCCTTCAAGCCAAGGAATTCATGTTAGCTCCTTAATGCTATTATAATATTTAACATAAACAGTGAAAACAACAGGATGCTCCCTTTGTTGCAATCCAAGACCAGCAGATCCTCTGTTCCTGTTACTGAAGCCCCGTTAGAAAGAGTCTCAAATTATTAAATCTGTCTGCCAAAACAGAGCCAGTTCCCATTGTGAGGACAGGACACTGAAACCATTGGTTTCTGTCCATGAGGTTATCAGCTGTGTTTCCATGGACTTTGTTTCATGTGTTTTCATAATCTTTAAGTTTCATTTTTGTTTGAACTCAGACCTGTCAGGCTTTTGGTCAGCTCTGGAACCCTTGTAGTTATCAGCACTTCATCCCAGTAACAAAAATCTCCAGGAACTTACAAAAATATATCAGGAAAAAAATACCAAAATTTCAGCCCACTGAAAAATATTTCCTGTATCTATACAGAAAGAGAAAAACACCAGACTCTGATTAAAAAAGTTCAAAGACATAGATCAGACTTAAGCCTCACTTGCACCTTCTATTACGGCTTAAACCTGAAACTATATGCTATTAGCTTGGGTTTTGGTTTAGAAATGAGCTAGCAATGGCACTAGTAACCAAGCAACAGTAATTGCTTCTCTGAGATTAAACCACAACATGACATTAAAGCTCAGCTACTGAACTTCCCTACAAAGGTGCAAAATTTTTGCAGGCAGAAGTTAATTATGTAGAAGGGCAATTTCAATTTAAGTTGCAAGTGTCTCTGAGCTGTAAGGAGGCAGGGAACAATGAGGTCAAGAGTTCAGCCTACCTGAGTTTTAAATCTAGAGGAGGGTTATTGTAGCTTCCAATTTATAATTGATGCATCCAGCCTCTCAATTTCAACTAAATCAAAATAAATGACCTTTAAATAACTGCTATCCAATAATATGATTGGACTCCATAGATTTTACCATGGCTATAGTTGTTAGAATTTCACTTCTAAAGTGACAATACTACCATGAATTAGAACTAGAGGGCATTGTGTATCTTATAACCAAACTAGAAAGTTCAGACTACTCTTTATGAACATTCAAACCTATTTCCAGATAACTAGCATGGCATTTGTGTTTACAGATATGAAATTACTCCTTTGGACTAATTATCTCAACTTGAGAGTACCATCACTTTACAAATTATATCTATGTTTTCTATTAACACATTTGGATAATTTTCTTCTATTTTTTCTTAAATATAAATTAATTAAAAATTAAGAGTCAAGCAGCTTTCTTATTTGAGTGTTATACAGGTCATGGGATTTTCAGGTATGAAATATTTAGAGCCAAATCTAGGTTATAGGTAGCTGGAAAAAAGAGAGGCATTTTGCAATCCACAATATCTTTTAGTTTGATGTAGGGGGATGGAACAGAGCAAATATTATTTGGAACATCAGCTGAGTGTAGAGGAAGTGAGAAGAGGAAGGTGGAAAGAAACACTGATGGGAAACTAGAACCCTGGAACAGGAAACAGCTTATGAAATGAAACAGACCTACTTTGCCTTGGTTTTCCTGCATGAGCTCTGACAAGACTATCAGGTCTTTTTCTGCTTCTGTTCTCCATCTGAACAGAGAATATCACTTCTCATTTCTCTCCCTTAGAGGCGAGGGTGAAGATAAATCTTACAGAAAATGTCATGGCTATGAAATCTAAAGATCCTGAGACAAGCTGGACAGAAAGATAAAACAAGGCTCAACAGATCTTGAAGAACAGACACGTTTCAGAAATGAGGGAGTGGCTGATGGTTTCAACACTGCAGTGCAAACTGACACCACTTTGGTGCTTGAAAAATCAGTGACACGTGCTGGGGGTGAGGTTCTGCACACCGAGGCTGCTGTGGATGGAGCCCACACCTCTGCCATGGCTGAGGTCATGTTGCTCCCTGCTGAGGACACCATGAGTTTCCCCCCTGGTGGCAACTATTCCAGATATTTCTCATAGCTGAGAGTTCAGGAGTGGCTCCTACAGCTCATTGAACCATGCCAAGAGTCTGTTGCTTAAACAGTTTCCTCACACCAGAAGGCACAGAGGCATTTTTGTCACTTGCACAGCAGTTGCCATTAGGAAGTCAATGTTTGCCAACATATCAACCCAGTAGGCTGCAATTGTTCCATATGCTTAGAATATGGAATTTCTGTGGTAACCGTCAAATATCCAAGTGCTAATAGTGACTGCTCTCCAAATATTGTTATTTTAGCTCCTTTCTCAGAGCCAAGAAGGAAATGGACTTCTCACCCCACTCTTTCTCACCTCCATCCCCCACTGGTTTCCAGTAAAATTCTCTTCTATTTTCTTTAACAGGGTTAATAACACAGCAATTCTATCTTTCCTGTTGTCACATGATGTTTCATGTCCACTTTTAACATGACAACAATCACTTTGCTTCTGGAGTATGGAGGAAGAAATCAATGTGTATTTTTCCTGATACTCAAGTGAGAGTATGTGATGAACAGATGAAACATAAAACGTTTTGCTTTGCCAGGAAAGAGCACATTATGTCAAAAGCAAAGCAAGCATCCAACATTTCCCAGCTGAATATAGAAGATTTTAGTGTTTAGCCTTAGAGACATGAAACATCTGGAAGAGGTATCCAATTCATAGCTCTAGATCACATATACTAAGCTCTGACACTAATAGTAGTAATATTAGTACTCCAGTATCACAGCTAATTTGAAGATCACTGCTCTGAGAGTTCGACTTAGAAAGAAACCTAACAGCAACAAAATTAAGCTGTTGAAGGCAGCGTGGCCCCGTGGCCTTGCAGGGAAGACTGAAGGAAGTCAGTTTCTCAGATATTTGCTTTTCAAGAGATGGGAACTGCAGTGAACTCTAAATGAGCTCAGATGAGTTCCTCACCATTGCTCTGCACAGATGTGAACTGGTCCCTCACAGGCAGCACTATGGTCTGAAGCTGAAATCACAACATCTGCTTTTCTACAAAATGAACAGAATCTTACTGATATTAAACCACCAAATTTTAATTCTGTTTACTTGCATGTTTCCCTTATTATCTGAGTATCAGATTTGTTGAGTTTTGTATTTGCCCTCCTTCTTCCCAGAGGTAAACTGTTCGACTTAAATTTTGAGCACAGATTGCAAAAACATTCCCACTGGACTTACAGACAAGTAATGCTCTTAATTAGAGACAAGAAAACTGCTTCAAACTAAATACGAACCAGCCCAGACTTCCGACCAAAGTTTGAAGGGAACTTCTTAATTATCAAAGAAAATAATTTTCTGCCCAAATGTCCTCATTTTTATTTGTCCTCTCTGACCTCTCACTTATTTTTGGAACCCTTTCCCTGTCTGACACTGTTGACAGAACACACAGCTACTTTGTTCAGTAATATCCTAAAAAGGTAATAATTGTGATATAAGGTTGGATGTTTCCTGGGTCACTGGTTAGCAGGCACTGTCAAGAGCATCCTGGACATTTAAATTCCTCTGAAATTATGTTTACCCCGTAAATTCTTGATATTTATCGAAATGTCCAATCTTCTGCTGACTAATCCTCCTGGCCCTATCACAAAGGATTTAAGTGATAATAATGGGTAAAACAACTCCCTTCTATTAAAGTGTTTGTTTTTAGTATCACATCAAATGCTGGAAAAGCTCCTGATACTGACTCTCATTTCCCCAAAGCTTGAGGTCTGCAAGAGAAGATGTGGGATTTAAATACAGGGACTAATATGAACTGTGAAAAACACGCCAGGACTTTTAGGAATGGGGTGACTGAATGAAGCCATGTTAATAAACATACAGAGACCAAGAGAACAAAACATTTTGGAATTTTCTTTCCCTTTCCGGTCAGGTAAAATAATATTAAATGGCTTGGGATGGGGGGCAGAGAAAGCTGGAAGTGTGCATCAAAACAGAACAGTACAATGGATGCCAAAACCATGCACACCGTTTCCATCCTCTGCTCAATCTTTGACCTTGAGTCTCTCTGCCTCCTTCCCCTGGCAGAAAGACTTTTACTGTCTTTTCTAAGCCACTTCAAGATCTGCATAGGAAAATTGTTATTATGTAATTCCCATTCATTGAAATATAAGCAAAATCAAAATAACCATCAATGTCAGATTATAGTTTTATAGCATGACAACACAAATAATGTTTGTACTCTCTGTAACACAAACCCATAAATCCTCAGTGGATTAACCTTTCAGAAACCCTTGCCAACTGTTCCTGCCACTACAGCACAATTCAAAATCTCAAGCTGCCAAAAAGCTCTGTTGCTGTTTTCAGAATGCTGCAATCAATCATGTTAAGGAAGGGAAGATGAGAGAGCAGATTAAGCAGAGACAGAAATCTTAACTTTAGAAGTAAGCTTCTAACTTTTGTTTTGACTGGAAAGAACAAAATATAACTCAGAAAAACTGAGAAGCTCCCTCAATTTCCCCTGCTTGAGTGGAGGATCTTTTCAGATCCATTGGACTTTTCAGCTCATCAAACAAATGTATCTGTCCTACACCACTTGTCCTTTGAGGTGTGCAACCAGCACGAAACCCAAATGCCACAGATGAGAACAGCCCCAGCAAAAGCTTCCAGCTCCTGGAAAGATCAGGAGTATAATTTCCTCTGGAAGAGCTCACATTCAGAAATGCTCTGATCAGTAGCTGTTGATGCCACATCTGAACTCCCCGTGTTTAAATTAGTGAGCCAGCAATGCAATTGTTCCCCAAAATCTCGATGTGAGCTGCAGTAATTCCCAAGAACTGCAGAAGTACTCCAGCTAGGCCTCTCATGCCAGAGGAGACTTCCTGGAGGAATTTCCTGCAATCTTGTTGTGTTTCATTTTTTATAAATCTACTAATTTTCCTCTGTGTTCCATGGCTCTATAGAGCAAGAAGGATTACAGCCCAAATCTCTGTGTGCAAGTGTATGCTTTGTGTTATTTATGTTATGCATAAAGTCTGTGCAATGGATGCACACACCAATACAAAAGTTTGGCTTTCTAATTTTTATATAGAGAAAATCTGCATATACCTGTTAATCTACACCCAGCCTGTTAGACAGGGCTCTGTGAACAAAAATATAAGTTAATTGCTCTTAGGCAATGATATTCCTATAACTGAATGTATTTTCTTTTTCACATATAAATACAGTATTTTCTTGTTTAAAGCACACATGGGCTCTCCATAGTTTCATCAAATTTTTATTTTCCTTTTCTCCCTAAGGCAAAATGCATGAATGCCACTGTCATAGAAATTAATGGAAAGGAAAAAGAAAACAAACCAAACCAAATTCCAGCCTGGTCAGACTGATGATGTCTGTGCTGTTAAACGAAACCAGAGGAGTGAACATGCAAAGGTGACCAGCACTAAAATGAAATGCCAGCTCCCAAACCCCTCCTATAAGGCTTTCACCAGAGATTCACTGCAGATCCAGAGTGGGCTGGCAGGTGACACCAGAGCTGGGGTTTGTGACAATACAGCCTGAGAGCCACTGATAGGGGCTCTTCTGACAACTTTCAGTGCCTAACTTCTAGGCTGTGTGAAAGGGGGTAATTGCATGATTTACTTGTCTCATGGAGGGATCACACAGCTGATTTCATTAAAGCTCACCAAAGGCTTCAAAATGAGGAGCAAACGTTATATAAAAAATACCTTATTACGCCCTAGACCTAGGAGTATAATGAAAGGAAGAAAGAGTAAAAGACTGAAAGCACCTCCTGAATTTCTAGATGTGCTCACATAATTTGTTCTGATTATAAATGAACATACTTAAACAGCCATTGTGTGAAAATAAACCCCAACAAAACCACACCACAACAATTACAATCTATGAATTAATGATGTGAAAATTACAACATTCATAATAATCTTTTCACCTAGAGGCATCCAAAGTTTTGCAGTCTCTTATTTGCTCCATTTTAATACCAAGAAAATGTCATGGACTTGAAGGGAGTCACAGGTCCTGCTTTAGCAACCCATGTACATACAGAGCTGATCCCAATGAATTATTTCCTGCTGGGATCTCCAGACACTGAGCCACACTGCCTGGAGCCATGAGTGATGCCTAAACCTGGGGGGCTCAGTCAGTCTGCTCGAGTGTTTCAGCAGAAGCTTGTGCCTGTGCATTCCCTGGATGCACAGTTCCCTCCCATATCAGATCTAATGGATGTTATTCATTGCTGTTATCCTGTGTCACTGCAGAATATACAAGGAATAAACCCAGCTTGCTGTAACCAATAAACAGCCAGATAACCCTCCAGGTTTATATAAATCATGTGTATCTGCTTTAAAATTCTCCTAGGGTCAAAGAGATACTGTCTAGCAATCTTCATGTATTTCTTGTTTTCAATGTCCTAATGACAAACCTTGCATCTGTGGATGCAAGATTTCTCACAAATTGTTTCTCTGTATTACATGCAATACAGAGAATTGATTACTCTGTAGTACCTGTTTTAGCCTCTGCCTGTTTCCATTCCGCTCTGGGAGGATCTGGAGGCTGTGGATGGAGCTGGGGAATGGCCCAGCCTTGTCAAGATGCAAACAGCAGGTTCAAATGTCTGTCACAGATGCACGTACCACACCCAAGGAGCTGTGGCAGGGATGACCTGATGCATTAGTAGTCAAGAGGAGTACCCTTTGCATTCCAGTACCAAGCACTTATTGCTGCTGTCAGGCACCTCTGTACTGATTTACAAGCACTCAGCTTTGATGGGAGTGGAGGAATTTGTTTCTCTCCGAGTCAGACCAAGAGTAAACGTGAGCTTACAAACATTGATCCAAAACACACTCACAAAAGGCACAGGAGAAAGACAAAGTACCAATTCAAGCTACATCCCTTGCTAGGAAATAGTTTTTAAGGCTAAAAAGAAAACAAACCTCCACAGTCTTATCTAAAACCTTGGGACAAACAGCAACATTCTTGCTCATATGGAATTGAAGCTGTGATGCAAAAAGTGGGAATTTCATGTCAAACATGGAAACTATCATTGTAATTTGTACATCTAGAATTAAAAAAAAAAAGTATGCTCTATTCTTTGATGTTTATGCAGCACAACAAAATTTTCCAGCTCAAAAAAAATATAAAAAATGAAAAGGTATTTCTTAGCTGAAAAACAAAGCAGGAGCTAAATCTGCTCACTGCCAAATGGCTGCTCTAGGACTGCAGTGGTTTGCACTGAAGGGCCCAGAGAAGCCCCAGTAGAAATTCATGTTGGGAGGCTTGAGGAGGAGGAAATTCGTTTAGGGAAGTTTAAGCCTGCTTTGCTCTTGGTCAGGAAATCTCAAAATTGGCGAACCAAAACCACTACACAGGGGTAAGGGAGTTTGAACTGATACAGAACTGTATTCCCAGAAGATATCTGACAAGGTCCCTCATCAAAGCCTTTTAAAGAAGCTGTGCTGTCATGGGACGTGAGGGAATGTTCTGTCACAGATATAGGGGTGGTTCAAAGACAGGGGCCAACAGCAGAGCAGCTTTCCCAGTGGAGGATGTACCCAAACCAAGCCTGCCCAAAACAGAGCTCACCGAGGGCCCCAACAGTGAGCAATTACCTGACAAAGTCTTCTCAGGATACCAAGTTTTCCAAGGGAAAACTGTTTTTTTCAGGGAACTTGAAAGCAACCTGTGGAGAGGTGCAGGAGACTCTTGTGATACTGAAAGGCAAATCAGTTCCTATACTGATACACATAACACTATACATACAGGAAAACCTGCTCAGGTTTGCATACATAGAAATAGGTTCTGAGCTGTTCATCACTTAGAAAGAGACCTCAGATTGTGAGAAAATAGTTTGGGGAAAGTCTCACCTCTCAGTCACATCCCAAAAAGAATTCTGTAAAAACAGAGAGAGAATGTCCACATGTTTTCAAAAGTACAACTTCCACACAGAGAACTGCCATACAGCCTGACTGCCATGATCCTGCAGAAGAGCTGAAGGAAGGGATTATGACAGAAATCTATAAAATCATGACTAGCACAGAGAAAGAGCTAACAAAGGAAGCCAACATCTGCTCCATCTCTATTCTGCTGCAGGAAGAAGGGATAGCAATAACAAAAAGCAAGTTTCAGAGAAGCAAAAGGAGGTGTTACTCCCCAGAATATGCAAATCTTCTGGGATAGTGATTATATATATGAGTTCAAATATCATCTAGAGAAAATACTGGAAGAAAAAGTCACAACAATTTGTAAAAACAGTGGAAAGCATTAAGCCAGAAGTAAGCAGAAGAATATTCCAGGATGTGTTTGCCTGGTTTCTGACTTTTCCTCTGGCCCTGAGCTGGACTGTTGCTGGAATTCCAGCCTGCCTTCCTACAGCCTATTCTATAAGGCTTCAGTGGGGTATGTTTTACTGAGAACTTACACACTAGAGAAGAACATAAAGTTTTTCTGACAGCATTTGCAGTTGTAGGAGGAATGAATCTGACTCCAAGAGTGATGACAGCAAGATCTGTCTCCATTTTCACCCTTACCCCTCTCCCTCTGCATTTGCTCAGAGTTCTGTTTTTTAGTGCCAGGGCTTGAACAGAGCATCAAGTTCCCTCCTTGCTCACACCACTGAAATCAGTGGGGTTCTGTGCTTGGAACAAAGGCTGAATTGGGTGGTCCTTGCTCCTCTGAAATATGATTTGGATAATTTATTAGTTTTAGTAGCAGCATGATGTACAAAACCTACACAGCTCGGCTCTTAACTTTTGGAATTGTGCTGTTCTGTAATGTTGAGATCAGAACATAAAATGAACACTTAGCAGTTTAATTCACCATAAAGAAAGAACTTTATTGTCATGAAATGTTCTTGTTGGAAATGTTGTTTCTTCTTCATTTAGCAAAAATAACAATGCCCCAAGGGGCATGTAGAGTTGTGAGAATACAAGCTTCAGACTTAAATAAATAATCCAAACCAAAAATAGTTCTTTACACTGATAGCTCAACTCCACAATGTAAAGGTGTTGTTGTTAATACTAATTTTAAGACCAAATCTGGATGATAATTCAGTAGCTCTTAAGAGTTCACATAAAACCAGATAATTGACATCCACAGGGTATCTGATTGGCCTTTATCCAGTTCTTTCATTTCTTTGACTGTGCAGGAATGCCTGTTTTCCCTATCTGAAGGAAGTCTGATCAAGACAAAACAGAAATACAGCACCTCGAAGGCTGGATTCCCACTTGTCTCAGCTCTGGTTTGTTGAAGATTTCCCAGTGCATGAATTGGGCCAGTGATTTTGTCAGCGTTATGCTAAGGCTCATCTTGGAGTCCAGTCTCTCTTGTGTGAAGCCATGGACACCAACAGAATCAATAATACAGTGCAAGTACTCAAAATCAGAGTGTGAGCTCAGTACGCTCACATCTGGATCTCTCTGCTCAATTATAATGAAAAATATTTCAGTGGTGTTTTTCTGGAATGTACCTGAAAAAATGCACTTGGTGTTGTTAAAAACTGCATTTTATTTTCATTTTTTCCCCTTGAATTATCAAATGCCTGAAAAAGTCTGTGCTGTGCTAGTGGTTTTTATATCACAGCAGTGTGTTTTTGCTACTGACCAGCAAAAAAGTTATTTTTATATTAAAGTATTTCTTTTCAAAAGACAAAGGAAGATGTTGTCTGCTTCTGTTATGAGCAAATTAAGAGTAATGGCAAATGTTCAGCTTCATATGCTTGTAGAAATTCATTGTTCTCCTCTTATAACTGAGCCTTTTATTTTATAACAAACAAGGACAGTCATTGGTATTCCAGCACTGTGGTTGCCTACCTTCTTAACTTCCACAGCATTCTTCTTAATTTATGTGAAGCCTTCTGATAATCCTTGAAGGCCAAAATTAATTGCTGTCTGTTTTTCCAAACTCTTTTTGGGTCCAGATTCATAGCACTGTGATAAAGATTCCTTGCCCTTCTTCTTGACTGAAATATATCTATATTAGTCTGCAGGTTGACACTTAAGTAAATCATTTATATGCAAGGCTGAATATGCTAATTGTGGAATAATTTTGAGACTCTTTCTCCACTGCAAGATAATTATTCCAGTGTGTTTAAAAATATTTTAAAACAGAATTTCATGTGGATTTCCTATCCACCCTTAAAATCATATTTTAAAATAGTATATTTTGATGGTTCTTGCATGGATAAGGATGTTGGGGTTTTAGCACAAGATAAACAGAATTTAACACATTACATCCCAGATAAACAGAATGCAAAAATACTTCCGTGGAGCAGTTTTTATCTTTTGAGTCATTCTGGTCTTTCCACAAAAAAACTGCAGTTTTTCAAAATCAAGAAGGTGAGAATGTCATGCCTATGCAGCATGAACCATCTCCCAGATGGATTTCTCCAGTTAAAAGGAACCCTCAAAGAACAAATCAGCTTGACAATAGTGGTCTCTTTTAAAATATATTTCTTTGCAGTTTCCATTCCCTTTACTACAAACAATTCCATGGAAGTCACAATTCTTTAGCAGAGAAATCTGTAGATGCTCTAACAGGCTGAGGAGGATCTGTCAAGAAAAGATGAGTCCAAAGAGTAAGAGGTGCTATAAACAACACAAAGTGGGCCTTACTGCTACATTTTTGTGATAGCCAAAATTTGCAGAATGCAGGGGTTTATGGCATGGGAACAGGACTGGATCCTAAACTTATGGGATTAATCAGGGAAGAAAAAAGAGTCCTGTAAACAGCTAATTAAGAAATCCTCTGTTCCCCTAGATGTTCATTATTATAATAAAGATGTTGAATGAAGCAACATTTGGGGCCATGAAGAATTAGAATTTATAAAACAATAATTCTGACTTCTGTCTCTAGGTAGATGCCCTTGGTTAACAGTGGTACAGAGCTTGTTATTACATTGCCACAGTCTCGGCTTCAGATGTCATCATCAGTGTTAACAGGTGTGCACTCTACAGACCTTAAAAAAACCTCAACCTATCTTCACTGCATTGCAACAAAACCAGAGAAGGATGTCCCATTCCCATAAAGCTTCACAAAGCTCTCATTTCATGTGAGACAGATTTCATTGTTCTCTTTTGCAGTAGCTTAAATTTTTTCGGTTTTCAGCAAGTGAAATGCTTAGTCATCTGTCATGACCACATTTCATTTTAATACATTTTTCCATGAGTTTTTTTCCAAATGGCCATGCTGGTTGTATTTGTTGTCCTTCAATAGATTAAAATTAGTTTATGATCAGGAGAAAATATGCTCCCAAGGAAATTTTAGGATGAAAAGTTAATGGAGTGTCCCAAAAGCCTCCAAGTGTCCTGTAGAGTATCCATCAAGCAAACCCCAAAGGTTTTGTGCAGTTTTACTTCCAAAATGATAAACAACTCCCTTGCCTCACAGCACTCTGCCTTGGAGTTCTAAAACTTGTGCTGATTACGAGAGCATTTTTCATCAGCTTCACACTGTCTTTCCAAAGTTCTTCAATTTTTTTTTTGTCCTGTGCTAAGCAATATGAATATTCATCTTGGTACTCACAGCAAGGCTGGATATCTTTGAAGCAGCAGTCAATTACGACTGGCAGTGACAGGTATTACAACATTAAAATGGAAACACGATCGGTTTGATCTTTGCCAACTTTGTTCTTTCCTTTGTAAGAGTCAGTGTGGACGTGCATCACTCCATTGTACTCAACATTATCTGTTCTTGCTGCTTCCACAGTACAAAATGTCTGTCCTGTCAGTACAATAACAATAAGTTGATTATGTTCTTTGTCACTCATTTAATTAACATCAGGTCTTGTTTTCATCTTGAAATTTTCTCTCTGTGTTATTTTCCTTTATATCAAGTCTTGTTACAAATACTGCAAAGAGAGTTTCCTTTATTTTCTCTTCTTTTTTCTCCCATCTTTGCACTGCAGTAGCACAGAGAAAAACTGATCTGTGGCTTGGTTCCAAGATCCTCATGTTAAAAACAATGACCATGTATAGAGAGCTGAAATCTGTCCCTGCATGTAGTGGTTTTCTTTGAGAGGTACAGGAAAAGACTTCATCTGATTTACTTAAATATTTCCTAAGTATGTGAAAGATTGAAGTTTCCAGAAGCAGTCACTTTGGCTTAACTGCATCCCCATCAAAGATCCCCATCAAATCCAGAAATGGGTATATTGGATGGAAACCCAGAATAAACTGCTGAAAACATTATTCACTGATGCTATAAGGCAGTGAATTCCTTTAATATTCAAAATTATGTCCAATTTCATTCTTCTCAAGATGAGAAAATTATGACCTATCCATGGTGTATAGATAAAACCCTCAAACCTTGCCACCATATATCTCAATGCTGTTTCTTACAGCCAAGTCTCCCAGCTAATTGAGTAAAACTAGAAGTGGGATCCCTACTTCTCAATTTTTACTAAATTCTGCAATTCTTTTTTCTAAGCATGCATATAACATGTTACATGGCTTGATTTAATGAACTGTGAAAGGGGAATTATATGTCATACAGAACTATGCAAAAATGTGTGTCAAAATCCTACCCAGTGTGTTTAATCATACGCTATCATTTAGAAAATATGCCTTTCCAGTTAAAAAGAAAAAAAGAAATGTCCATCTGGAGTATTCTTTTTAACCTTTTCTAGATTCAGGAAAGTTTTTCAAACAAGCAATGAAATTTGCTTAGCAAGTTCACGAACCTTATGGAGTACTTCAAACTTATCTCACTACAAGAAATTAAGCACAGTGAGCATTGGAACAAGTTATATTTTTAATTTTCCTTTTGTTAGTCTAGACATAGTTAGAACTAATGCTGCCTTAATTCAAGCTGACTTTGGTTTTCCCTAACTTTGAGAAGTAATGAAAATCACCGAAACCCTGAGGAATCCAATACGAATTCTTTTGCTACAGCTGTAGATTTCATATGCAGGATTAAAAAAACCCTAATCAAACCATAAATAAAAATTAAAGAAGCCAGTATCTAAAATACTTGATTTTTCAAGGTTCTTAAAAAAATTAATGAAGAAAAGTCAGTGCAAGGAATAAAAGGAAGATCAAATGGAAAAATGATTAATTTCTGTAGACATTAATATTCAGTGTGTATTTATATAAAATAAGATAAACCCAAAGTACATTTATAGTCGGACAATGTCTCAGACTCGCTGTGTTCAACACTGGGAAAAGAGCAGGCAACAAGATAGGACAGAAGAAGAAAGACATTAGCTTGTCACATTTCAAAAGCTTTAAAGATCTGAACTCTAGCACTGCTTTCAGATTCAAGGAGAAAGCTCTGGACATTGTCTTCCACATCAGCTGCCCATTATCCTGTGAAATCTAAATATAGGCCCCATGTGACAAATAGACTTGATGCTAAAGAGAGTCAGGAGAAAATATCTATCAATCAATAAGTTTTAAATGTGGTGCTTATACAAGTTCCAAAACAATGAATATACACAGGACAGTGAGGCTGTCCTGGAAAAATGCACGTTTTTTTTTCAGAAAAAGTGTAGCATAAATTTTCTTCTGATATTTCATGTCATTCTACTTATTGATTGCACACCAAGTCTCATGAGCAAGCACAAAATTTTAATCAACTTCTGGACTCAATCCCGCCACCACAGACTTCAATGGAAATTGGATCAATCCCATTATCTACCATATGACTCCATAGCCACAGGGACAACCTCATTTCTAGCTCCAGCCCGCAGGGGCCCCCAAGGCTACATTTAAAGCAGTGAGCAATGTGAATGCCAACTAGCCTAAAATAGCATTAAATGTGTTTAAATAGGCCAAGATAATTTGGACAGCTACAAAAGCATAATCCGCACTGAAAGCCCACCAATATTTCCCACGCATTTCTTACAGAAAATAAGCCATAAAGCCCAGATGGGTTAAAAATATATCACATGGCCTCCTCCTAGCCAGGAGCACGTCAATGGGTGAAAAAAAATTCTTGCTGATTTACTCAGGATGAAATTCAGCCTCTCTTTGTCCCAAGAGCACAGACAGCACAAGCTAGAGAACACCTTGTTCCAGGAGGAGAGGTTCTACCTGTCTGGTTCCGTCATGGTGCCATGACTGGCATTGCTAATCAGAGCAGGGAACCTGCTGCAGCACATACAGAACTTGGTTAGATCCTCAGCTGGAGCAAACCAGCTAAACATCCTCTCTGGCCCAGCTTTCCAGAGGATTTTGGAACATGGGAAGCCATGGTGTTGAGATGCGCTCAACAGAACAAAGACGGGGCTGGCTTCCAGCTGAAAGGTCCTGCTCTGACAGCAGCTGGACTGGGCTGGAGGGGCACTTGCTGGAACCTTCTCTCCAGAGCCCCTGAGGCTGGCAACAACTCCACTGCTGGCAGTGGACAGAAGGGGAGCCCCATCTCAGGGTCTCCCAAATTCCCAAATGCTTGGAAGGCAATGTGGTGTGCTTGGGAAAAGGTTTGGAGCTGCACAGTGTTTAGTACCCAGTCTGTTTGGTAACTACAGGAATATGCAAATGAAACCTTTTTCTCTCAATAAATCTTCCCCAAAACAGCAGATACCTGGTCAGTAGACAACAATCTGAGACACAAACTGATCATTACATGACAGTGGAAAAAAACATTACGAACAAACCCAAAATCCAATGTTCTGAATGTTTTTTTAAGCACTTAGTGACAGTGCAACAAGAATAATTTACAAGCCTAAGTTCCTAACTACTGCCAGGTTTAGACCTTTATGGAAATTAAGTGCTTTGGACAATTTTGTCTCTTGTTCTGGTTTTCTATAAGACTAAGTATGTAAAAGAACTGGAAATTTCAAATTCTGGGACTATATGAACACCCAGAAGTGAAATGTAGTCCACAGGATGATTTGGACTAGGTTGCTGCCACTGTCCTTGAGAGAAAAAGGAACAGCTGTTTTGGCAGCTCCCAGATCCCTGGCAGCCAGACATTCCCCACAGAGCTTCACTCAACACCTGGGACATCTAAAACTGCCACCCTGACCCAGGGAAAACGGGCTGGTGTGGCACAACATCCCCACCTCGGTGACAGAAATCCTCCCAGGCCAGGTACAGCATCCCAAACCCTGCACGATGGGAAAGGCACCATGCACAGCAGCTACTGCTCATTACTCCAGATAATGGCTAGAATTAACTGAAACATTTTTGTAATACTCTTCAGGAACCTCATTCAATTTACCAATCCCTAGAAATTAATGGTATGAACTCGCATTAAATCAGTCTGTCATTAGCTTGGCTTTCTTTATGGCAACTCATTACGAGGCACTTCCTGCCAGCCAGAAGCCAAGAGAATGACTGCACACACAAGTTAAAAAGCCCCATGGTACATTAGCTCTCTGCAGAGCTCAGCTGCATCCCACAGCATGTGACAGTCCCCAGGGATGGACACAGGGTGACAGACTGGAGACACCATGGCTGCACACCCAGCAACAACCAGGATTTGCTCCACTTCGATTAATTCCCTTGGGACTTTGGGATGGGAAAACCTGGCCTTGTATACGCTGTGTCTGAGTTACCACATGGACAAGGAAACCACCTGAAACAGGCATCACACAGTTGGGGTGTTCTCCCTCAAAATGCAGGTCAGTAGGATGAGAATTCCACTATTTTTCTACATGATAGAGAGGCAGACAGACCTAAGTGGAGCCCTGCATCTGCTGGCAGCCCCACTGACTTCAGCAGGGCTCCAGCCTGCACTGGTGGTTAAGCCACTTGGAGCATTTGGGCACTGGATATCAAGGCCCTTGTTATTTGCAAGGAAAACTGCTCCAGAGAAACAGTCCAGTTCCTGGGGAGAGCTTCCTGCATGGCTTTGTGACCATCAGGGCAGACAAGATCATGGAAAGCAACTGAGCTTCACTGGGTATGGGAAATAGAAAAGCCATAAAACTCTTAGAAAGCTGTGGGAAAGCAAATCTCAGAATGGAGAAGTGTAAGAAAGTTAAAAGAAACAAGGTCAGGAAATAATATGGCTATGAGCTGAATAAAGATAGGCCTTAGAAAATATGTAAAGCAAGATAGTAAAAATATGTATGCATAATAATAGAGCTTTATCCATTGTTTTACATCATCACAAGTAAGTATTGTCAGAAGCAAAGTGTACATGTTAGTGAACTAATTGCCTTTAGCAAATGCTTGTCAACTTTTAGTATTATCCTATTAGCTAAAAAGTTTTTAAAAGACAATACACCTAAGAGAACTTTGGCTGCTGTTGCAGTGGCTGAAGCTGCTTCCATCTCCCTGGTATAACTCTGTAAAATGAGACTGATAATTATGATGGAATAAAAACATCTAGACAGCTGCTCCAGCAGTGCCATCTCATGCCTTGTGTATATTTATGTACATATAAGAAAAAATTACAGATCCAACAACTGGGCTTATGTTCCGTAGCTAGTGTGTGAGTACCTGTGCACACCTACATAAACAGTATTGTTCTAAAGAGGTATTGCATGACATTCTAGAAAAAAGGAAGAAAGAGTTAAAAAGAGAACTAATTTGTAAGATCCATATAGCAGGAGATGTGGGTTCTTCCTCTGCCTTCTGTAAGGAGCACACACAGGGAGTTGAACAGATCCACCAGCCTCAGTAACCAGCTTACAGCACAATTCAAATTGTTCAGATTTTCTTTTGAGGCTTGTAATTTTATTATTTTTTATACACAGTGAAACTTCACTTACCCTAATGTCTTATCTAAAAAACCCACACTTGTTTGAAATGAGGTCATGTCCCTTGACTTACATTAAGTGATGTGGAAAGCCCCCATTTATCCTAATGCCCATTTATCCATTTTAATACCATTTGAATAAAGGAAGTTTCCCAATATGTCAGGCTTTTCTTTTTTTTTTTAACAAAACTCAAAGTTAATTAAACCAAACTCTACAATATTTATGACTCTTTCTTGTAGCTCAATGTGGTTTAGAAAGGTGATGTTAATATTGACATTAATTAACGTCAATCTTAATGTACTATTACATTAATAGGCTGGCATATCATTCAGCCTAAGGCAATGTACTGTGCTGCTCAAGCTATTTATACCAAAGTATTTTAAACAGCTTTGCCCCCCACTAAAAAAAAAAAAAAATCAATTTATACTAAATGTTGTTGCAGAATCAGATTCATCACCCTGGGGATTAAGAAAAAACGAAAGACCAATTTAATGACAGGATTTAGTTCATTATTTATCTTCTAGCATGTAAATTATGGATTGCCATGAATTTTTCATCCTTTTGGTGCCCACTACCTAATTCATGCGAAAAACATAAGTCTGTGTTACAAAGAGCGAGCTCCCCAGCTCTGTGTACGAGGAACATCTCTGCCTTTTGACAGACGATAATCTGTCAAAATGAAAAATTAATGGAGGCTCCCTTAATTCATCATCTTCTGCCTCTCCTCTATTAATGGATTTTTTTTCTCCCCCCTCTATAACTCTGCTTGCACTGAACAGAGCTGGTGGGTGGGGGGGAGAAGATAAACAGGTCAGCTGACTGCCTCAGCCTGTGCAGGGCACTGTAATTCAGCTGATGGATGGATGACGTGGTATTTATTGAATGCGTTGAGGAATCCTGTGGTTTCCAACACAGTCTGTGAGCATGCTGAGATAAAGCTCATACCAAATGTCTCATCACTCTCAGCTTGGTGGCAAAGACAATTACTTTGTACAATGATCATAAAGGAGTGGTGTGAGCTAGGTGTGCCTTACTGCACACAGCTCAAGGCGTCCATGGAGCAGTCAATAGAAAAAATAATTAGGATTCAGCTTGATTATAAAATGCATGTGAAAACAAATCAATCCTTCTCTCAAATTACTTTTGATGAAATAGTTTATGTTGTTGAACACTCCACTCCTCCCAGGGTCTTAGAGTACAAAAACCCATTTTTTGAACAAAACAAAGTGCACAAATATGCCATTCTAAATACTCTTCCTAATTTCCCTAATCATTGAAATCTAGAATCAGAAAGCTGCACCAAAGGTTTTCTGCTTTTCGCAATTCATCTGCTTCTGCATGTCTGATGCTTTGCTGTGGTTGTGACAGGATGAACCCAGGAAAAGCATGCCTCATCACAGCCAGGGTGCTCTGACAGCCACATGACGTGATTGCTCAGGACAGAGGAGCTTCATGGAAAGGGATCAGCCTACAAGGGAAATGAATATTTGCTAGGAAGAGCAGAGGGAATTATAATAACAGAAAAGCATTTCCTTTTATAAAGGATGCAGTGCATACCACACATGTTTTGGTAGAATCATTTTATGCTATGGAAATCCCTCCTCAAACATCCATTTTGAACACTACTGTAACATTGTGGGTAACTCCAGAGCCGTTTCACAGAAAATAAAAACTCCCTGTAGCCTGTGTCAAGCTGAGTGGTACTTTCAGAATTAATTTCTGAACTAGTAACCTGCAAAGGCCAGAATTAACCACCTCTCACATATTCATTTTAACCTGCAGCCAAACAGGACCATTTTTATTGAGAACTCTCTGTTCCTCACAGAGCAGTATAAATACTGCAAACAAATCCATTTATCACAATTGGTAGAATATGATCACAGCACTGCAGCCTGCCACATCTCCCCAGTGCTGATGGAAAGATGCCCATAGAATGCACAAGCAAGCTTTGACCCACATTTTGCAGCTTGCTCAAACCAGAACTGCTTCATTTAGGCACAGCCAGCTTGAAACTAAAGAGTCTTGGCCTGGCATGACAGAGGCCAACCTGACAATCTCCATTACTGAACCATGCTTACAGCAACTAAAGCTCCATGTCTTAGGCACTAAATATGATGAAATAATATCTTTTTTCCCTGTGATGGGGAAAGTAAAAGCAGTATTTAACCAGTTTTTCAAAATAATTCCATTTGTTTGTAAAATGTCTTGGTTAAACATGGTAGCTTTTGTAGACCTTTCCCACCCCCCAAATATAATCAAAAAAACCTCCCAGATATTGAAGGAATTCTGATCTCTCTTAATGGAAACAAGACTAATTTATCATTACCAAAGAGCTTTGCAAATTAATTGACTCTGCACATTCCAAAATGTTTGCAGAGGAAGACAACTTCACAAGAGTGGCAGGACAATGGATCTGGTGCAAGAAATCTCTAGGATCAAAACTCATCAACACCTGAAAGATGCTCTGGTAGGCTGCACATCTCCTTAATGTGTTATGTTACAGAAACCACCATTAAAAAAACCCAAAACAAACAGTCATTGTTCCACTTTCTTTTCAAGTCTCAAAAAAAATAAAATAAAAAAAAAAAATCCAACAGCTTTGAAGACTGGAATATTATAACTTGCTGAAAAGAGTCTCTCTCATCAAGTGCAAGGAGATGAAATTTTTATTGCTGCTCTCCATGCTGTACTTGGCCTGGAAACCAAACACCTTTCTCCAAAAAAAGCTTACCTGCTATTCACCTAAGCTGGTTATTATTTCTTAATAAAGCACTGCTGTACAAGTAAGATTGCACCCATGCAGCACAGCTATTTAAATTCTTGATGGAGGATATTGCAAAGGGGAACAATGGAATTATATTCCTACCCACCATGGGTCATAAAAGGAACCCCCAACAACTTCTCTGGTGATCAAGTATTAAATCCTTCAGATACCTAAAAATTATTATGCTGATATGGCTGTTAAGGTCAAGGTTTAAAGTATAATGTGGATCTTAGAAGAAATTCTAGTGATTGATGTAACACATCAGACACTTACCTTGAAAAAGGTATTATCCAGCTGCCTCCACAAGAAGATTAAAAGTGGGGGGGAAAGAAGTTGAAGAACTGGTTAAATGACGAGTGGTTGTTCTCAGTGGTCAATGTTGCAATGAAATTACTGTAAAAAATAGCTACTGATATTGAAACTTGCCTGAAACATCTTCTGATCTCTCTAATACATGTCCTCCAGGCAGCAGTTCTCTCCTCACCTCAGTAACCTTGTTACACCAGCTGGTTTCAAATATTAGCAATTTTCAAAATCATGTCTGAAAGATGTTTTCTGTAAACTCTGCATGTGAAGTTTCTGAAAGTTTCTGACAGTGAATCAGGCTCTGTTTTCATTTACTTGGAGCTCAAGTTACTAGCACACAAATTGTTCCTTTTTGTTTTCTGAAATTGTATCTCATTATTTTTAATGGTTGCAGAGAGCTTGTGACCACCAAGCTTTTAAACATTAAGACAATGACAACAGAGAAAAGTGGGCAGAATTTTGAAGAACACACAGAAGTTATAAGGATGTAGGATGAACCAGACTTTGCTGAAGTCTTAGTTCACCACTGGTAACAGCCTGTAGTTTTCTCACAGCCTATGCTTAGTAACTTATCAATATATATCAAATTTATCAATAGCCCATCTTCTACTTATGACAACAATATTATATATGTTTTATAAGCATTTTCATGATCAAGCCCATTACAGAACACTGACATTGTACTGATGATTTGCCCTAATTCCAGAGTTACATTTCAGAACATTTTCCCTTCCACTGTGGGACAGAAAAGAATAGACAAGGAAAAGCCATACAACATCCACAGCTAATGCTGCTCTGCTGTGACCCTGGGCTCAGAATGGCAGTAAGAGAACCTGATCCCCCTCCTCAGCAGCCTCCTCTGTCACATCCATGCCCAGAGAAGCTGGGGGGACAACAGAAACATCTGCTCCTTGTTGCTTTGTTTACTTCTAGACACAATCGACTGAAACAACCACCATAACAAATTAAGAATAATTAAGGGAAAAAAGTCTTCAATTCATATGACTGGAAAAATTCTGTTTCAGTTGAATAAGTGAATGAGGCACTGAAAATAAGACCCAAGATAAAGTGATTTTCAGCAGAAAGTTCACTTTTCCCAGGTACTGGATGGAGTTTGAAAGAATGAACTTGAAATGAAGGGGGAGAGGCTGGAGAAAAGCAAGAGCTTTGGTATCCATAGGAAACCTGCCTCAAGAATGCATCAGTTCAAGTTTATGCTGCTCTAACACCAAAGCATTACCAGACACATTGTTCCACATTAATATTTAGGGTCTTTTACACCTCTTTTGCCAGAGAGTGACATAAACACAGCTCTAAAAGCCCCTGGAGGTCTGACCCATCCAGGTTAGCTTTGTTCGTACCTGCCTGGGCGCTCGCTGGAGTTAATCCTGATTTCCAGCTGTGTCAGAGGGAGCAGGATCAGGCTCTCTCCAGAATCAGAACACAACCATGCTGTGGCCACAAGATGTGTTTATGACTGAGATTTGCTTCATTAAAACACGAACTCATAGAAATAAAAATATGAGGCACCTGATTTTAGAATAAATTACCTTCATGAAATTATGGCCTTTTCTTCGCACTGCAATATTCACAGGAAATTAATGAGGTTGTCAGATGAATTCTATGAAGATTTATGTGCTGATTAGGTGACATGTCTTAAAACAAAATAAAATAATAAAGAACCTCTTCCATTAAAAAATCAGCATATTTAATTTGAATTCAATCTTTTATCAGATTACTTCTGTTTAGTGACAAATAGTTCCTTTGTTTAAAAACCCTTCACAAAGACAAAGCCTCAGGAAAACATTTTGTAAAAGTATTCTGAAAGTCAAAGTCATTTTGACAGAAATCAAACCAGAAATAATTTCTCCCTGAAGGAATCCAGCTTTATTTTAATGATGTCTGGATTGTTTCCATTTAAATAGAGTAATGGGAATTTTGTTAAAAATTTTGATTCAAACTGTCCATTTTAACAATGATCTTTCTTGTAAGCTTAGCCAGTAATTTGTCATATACACTTTGTTCAAATGGAGAAAACAAATATTAAAAGAAAACAATTTGACTAAAAACATCTTCCCTTCATTAAGGAGCTTTATGTTCTAATGTCTGAAAGTGAAAGTCTGCTTTAATGGCTGCTGGGAGCTGGGGATCTCTCTGTCAGACACTTACCAAGGCTTGCTTTCTGGGTAATAGAGGCTATTTATGGGGCTTTTCATGACCTTTCTTCTTGGTACTACCAACAGAGGAATACTGCAGGCATCTCTTTTGCATCCACATATCTGCTTGCTCACGGATTATTGTCTCGATTGTTTTCTTCATTTTGAAGAAAAATGTTGCATGTAATTAAAACAAGATAACAGCACAGTGCTGTGTGTTCTATCACACATCTCCCCAGTCCCTGCAGTCATTACACACACTAACGTGCATTACACTGTGGAGACAGAGAGATTGAAACTGAGCTCTGTGCTTTATCGCCCCGTGCAGCACGAAGCCTGTCCCACATTCTGGAAGGTGCTTCTTCAGGAACAAAAGTGCTTCCTGGCTTTTAATAGTACAAGACAGCTCTTTTCAAAGGAAAAAAGAGCCCCACCCTGTAATTGTTTACCCAAATTGCAGAGTCTTCCCAAGTTAAATTGAAAGCCTTTACTCTAAGCAATCTATTTAATTTCGCTTTGTGACAACCAGACATATTCGGATTCAGAACTCAGTTCCAGAAATCCCCTCCACATAAACACTTGATCCTGAAAACTCCTTGTCTTAGCTTCATACAGAGCCACTCTGTGTGCAACAGAAGCATAACAAAAAAGACATTGCTCATTTTGGGGATTTCTTACTCTACAGCAGTAAACCTCTAAGGAGCCCCATCCATCAGCTCTTGTGCTGATGCTCTAGTGCCAGTTTCCAGACTCCCAAGGAGTCAAATCCCTGCATGTCACACCAGCACCAGTCAGCTCAACTTTTTAACAGCATTCTCAACATGATTTCCTTTTACAAAAAGGATTTGTACAATGATGTGCAGTGATTTACAAAGTTTGATTTTGGTTTTCAAGTTTAAGAAGAAAGTGGATTATAGTGTGTTCCACTCCAAATCCACTGGCAGCACACTTTAGGTAGAAAAACTTACACATTGCTATTCTGTCACAGTTGCTGTTAATTAATAGTCCTTTGTCTAATGACAATAAATCTGGACCCAAGTACTGAATGTCTGAACTGGCCCCAGATGTGCACGGCAGTGCTAGAAATGAGCCAAGGGTTCACCAAGTGTCAGCATGAAGCACTTGGACTTGGAAAAGGTGTTTTTGCATAACAGAACAACCAAAGCTTGGAAAAATAAACTTCCAAAGCAGCACCAGTGAGTACAACCTCCACTAAAGCAAAACCTGGTTATCTAAGCTATCAGAGTTGAGCAGCACTGGGGGTAATTGCCACGATGTCCTACAGCCCAGGTTTCCCCTATGGTTCCAATTTGATACAAAAGTTGAGAGCCATATGAGGTTCTGTAAAATAAATAATTCAGAAGATTATTAAGGTTGTACAGTTCAGCATGCAAAACTTTGGAAGCGCCAGGTAGCTGGTTCCTTTTCCAAACTGAGAGAGGCTGTTTGTGTGTACATCTGTAATGAGAAAACAGTCTTGAATTTCAAGAAATAACTGATCACAGAATTCTATCAAGCGAGAAGGACTACTCAAGCTGGAGTTTCAGAGATCTGGGTACACAGCACAGACTTCTACCTCTGGCTGTGATGAGATGTCTGGCAACAATAAGCAGACTGTTATCATCACAAGGGATCAAGTGCTCCAAGTGGGGAGGGTTTCACTGTCTCCCTGTGCTCTGGTTCAGTGCTTAACACCATAATTGTCTCTGCATTTGCTTCCTCCAGCTGCCAGGCTAAGTTCTGCGCAGTCCCTGCAGTCTGGTGATGCAGCAGGCTCAACACAGACACTTTCTGGACTGAATCCAGAGAGCTTTTATTTTATTTTCTACATTAAAACAACCAGATGAGCATAGTTAGGCTTAACACCGCTGCAAGTGCTTGTCTGCATATCCCTGCTCTGTCCTCTCCAGAGCCCTCTGCAAGTTAATGCCAAGAAACTTCACCCCAACTAAAGATGCTACTGCCATTTGCTTGCAGAGTGTTGGTCAGGTGTGTCAGAGGGGTAACAGCCAAATATAAATGGGTTGGACGTTTCTAAAGTAATTTTAAATTTTGTTTTTCTCTGTATATAAATAAAACATCAACTGCTGATTTATACAGTATGACACTTCTGGCTCCCAGTTTGAGACTCAGAGCAAACCCTGGCAATCACATGCAGCTCAGGGCCACCTGGAAGCCTGGCAATAGCACATCTCAGCCCCTGGGCAGTGCTGGATAAACCACTGTGCTCACTCTCACCACAGGAACTGTAGGCTGGAGTAAAGGAACAGTTCTGGCCCTATGGATATCTGTGAGGCAGACAGAGAGCAGATGTGGAAGACTGTGATCTCCTTGAGCTGCCCTTGCAAATTAACCAGATGTTGGATGGGCACGGCCCTGCACTGTCCCCCAAAGGCCAAGAGCACTCTCTGGGTTCCTGGGACTGTCCCAAAGCACAGCATGGGCAGGTCAAGGCTCTTTGGATACTTGTCTTTGATTGCTAAGGAGTTGAAGAAGACTGATCTCTGATAGAGAAAATCTCTCTGCCAATTTTTAAACAAAGAGAAGACAAACCTTTCTAATTAAATCATTTAAATATTTTGTTTATCATGAGGAAAAGCTAATCTCTTCCTTTCCTCAGATTTCTGTACTCTTGGATGCAGATGAACTATTTTTCCTGAAAGTTCTCTAGAATATTTAGCCTGAAGCAAATATTTGCATAAAAACTTTTAGTTTGAATAATTAAAACCTGGCAAATGAAAATGCCAAATGTTGGACTACCTTAAGAGTAAGCAGTGTTACCAACTCCATCTGCAACAGACACTTGCATAACATTTTATGAAACCCTTTAGGGCAGGAAAAATTGCGCTTTCTCTGCTGACATAATAATAATTTTGTATATGAAAGTGCTACAAATCTTCTAAGTTAGAGATGTCACTGGTAAAAAGCAAACAAGGACCAGAAAAGATCATAGCTCTACTTCCCAAACATCATGATATAGCTGCTGCACAAGAGCTGCTTGTAAAATGCCTCTGAGACCAGCAGAAAAGCAGCCTGTTTTTCAGACAGCAATCTACAAAAGAGAGATACACTTTTTTGCTTTTATTAAGAAAAAAACAAAACAATTTTGAATGAAAAGTGTAAGTTAAGCACTTATTTTTTTTATTTGAGCACTGATTTTGTTAAATGTGGATGTAACTCGATTTCTAAGTGAACAATTAAATGGTGTATGTGTATGAGGTGCATCAGAATGGTACATATACAGACAGCACTTAATACATCAGGGAATGCTACCAGAATGTTACTATAGATTGCCTAAGTTTATTATTAAAGAACTCTGAGCCACTGACTAATCATTTATTAGGTTATATAGGAATAAATAAGTTATAAGCAATGTATAAAGGTATTCTTTCTCTTAACCAAACATTTGATGGATGAAATGAGTCAAAAAAAACAAAACCCTCCACAAAACAATCAAACCGAAAAAGAAGCTGTACAGGAAGACAGGATAAAGGACAGAGTTTATAACCCAGGCCTCTCCCCAGAATTACAGGTTCTCTTTAAAGATGGGTTAGATAAATATCTTTCATGAAAAGCTTAAATGTCTTGCTGATCCTGCCTTAGGATAGGGGAGGATTAGCCAACCCCCTTGAGGTTGCCTTTCATCAGAGCCGTCTATAATGCTATGTTTGTAAAATGTTAGGGATTATCTTGGCAATAAAACTGTCTCCTGTTAGAACAAGACCTTAAAGAGACAAATTAATGACTCTGACTAATTGGATAATACAGCAAAGGATGTGTCACGTGCTGTATGGAGGTCGAGGCCTGGCCCCGTTTGGGCTGAGCAGTCGAGCACAGCCCTGCACTACAGCTGGCTCTTGGCTGCACAGATTGAGAACCTGTGGCCAGCACTGGTGTTTGGGGACTTGATCCTCCAAAGGTCATTTCCTAACATGACAAATGCTGCAGGGGGGACGGGCCCTGCCCGCTGCCTGCTGTGGGCTCTGCTCAGAGATAAGCATGGCCTATCCTGCACGTGTGGGTTGGGAATTTCAGCTGGCTGTTTGATGTGCTGTGACAGTGTGGGAGGTGACCTTTCCCCTTGCCTGCTCTTCTCATCATTTGCTCACTGATAGAGCAGCAGCCGAGTGCAGAGTGAGGAGGAAGCAGCCCTGGCACGGTGTGAGAGCTGCTGCTGCAGGAGTGAGCTGTGCTGGAGGGTGCCCGGCTGCTCCCTCACAGGGATGCCACAGCAGCCACAGCAAGAACTCTTTTTTGGTGCCATTCCCGAGGACATGTGTGTGTTTAAAGCAGACCTGACCTGGCCTCAGCCTGGCTGCACCTCAGGAACGCTCCCCCCCAACTGGGGACAGGGCTGTGCCCCTCTCAGGCTGCCTGTCACCAAGGGTGCAATTAGCACCAAATGACTGCAGGGCAGGCTCCCGTGCTACTCTCATCTTGTCAAAGTCTCAGTGCAAATCTCCCTTTTCTCTCTCCAAGTCCCAGCCCAACCAGCCTAAGCAGAGCCTGGCCTTGAGCATCCTTGAACAATTCAATATATTTCCCAGTTAGTCACAGACAACACCATGGCGCTTAACTCATCACCTCAAGGTCCTTTCCAGAGCGAGGCAGGCTTTTTTTGCAAAGATATCCATTAACATTTGACAGACTGAGCCTTATAGCAAATGTTCTGGATGGACCTCAGCAGGTGATCAAAGTCTTCCTCTCTCCATCTGCAGTCTCTGCTGGCCTTACAAACACTTAGGCAAGGACCCCAAATCTTTGCTTCTGTGCCATTATTTCTCCTGTTTTCAATAAACCAGGGTCTCAGTGGGGCTTTTTATTTCTTACAGGCACTTGATTGCATTTAGCCTTTTACCGCTTTAGTGAACTAATTTTCAATCAACTTAAAAATGAATTCCAAATGCAGGGTCCATAATTAAAAAGAAACAGTTACTCCTTTGTGACAATCTGAGTCCAAAATTATGCTTCCAAATTATTTGGACATTCATTTAGGGGAAAAAAAAAATCTCTTTCCCAAGTCTGATTACATCAATGCCCTAAAGAAACATTTCTTCCTTAGGTCTGATTTCCCTGGTGGCTGTGATATAAACCTTGAACTTCTTAAATGTCACTTAATTTATATGATTTTTCTGTTTACTCCTTTAAAATGAAAAGTTGTTCTCTAGTATTTATGTCTGTTTGAAAATTAGATATCATGGGCAATCCAGTGCTGCAGTTGCATTTCTGTTAGTTTAAGCTTAGTAAGCACTTACCATAAAAAGAGAAAATAAAAAATATGCCTACTCTTTCAATCTTTCCTTTTTT
>VZTB01003968.1:3867-96142 GCA_013397245.1 Thryothorus ludovicianus | reverse complement strand
TGCAATGGCCACCAATTTTAAACAAACTACTCAACTAACTTTTTATGGTTTGATTCTTAACAGGGTAAGAAATTTAAACTGGTTAGTACTTTGCCTTTGGTGAGCGATCGAAGGAATTATGGGCCTGCTTTTAACTCTCCATTGCTGCCAAGGGTTAATTAATTTCACTCCAGTATTTGGTCCCCAATGAACTCTCCTCCTGTGGCATCACCTTGTTGGTGGGCAGTGGCTTGCAAACACTATAATCTTTTCAGAAGACCTTTTGACAGTAATGAAATTAAATTGACCTGTGTTGCATCTGGTCTCTGAATTAAGATGGCAAAATTTGTAGACATCAGTTTGGACTGCAAAAGCATAGCCCAACTCCCCAGATCATGCTGAATTTTAAACAATCTCTTTTTCTCATAATAATTTTGCAAAGTCTTTCCAAAAGGCCGTCCCTCTTAACACAGGAAAGGCAAAACAAGTTTATCATACTAAACAGGCACATATGAATTACCTCTGTGTTTATAACCTGTGCATGTAGTTATTTTATATCAGTGAAAAAAAAGTGAGTTAATTTTGAAATTAACCTATATGGCAAAATAGTTTTGGAGAATTGTAGAGAATGCCCACATTCTATATGAGTCTTGGAAGATACAGCAGCCAGGAAGAGAATTCATTAAAATAAAATGTGAAAACATCTTGTTATTCTCACCTAAGGAGACGAGTCTTGTGTTACTGCACTGTCTGTACGTCTCTGATAACTTCTGAGACTAAAAAAGTTCCTTTTCTAAGTTTATAGCATGGGGAAGATCCCTGGTATGGACATTCCCAAAGATTTGGTAAAGAAGGGACTAAACTCAATAGCAGATCATGCACGTAGTTCTTTCTCTGGTCAGTGATCACCACTATCAAATCTCACACTAAAAGAAAATTCTTCCCCATCTCTCCATGCAATTTAAGTCTCAGACTAAAAGAAATTCCCACCAGTGTCAACCACTTAATTCTACCTGATTACCTGCTATATTAATATGATGATTTGCTCATTTGAACACATTGATCTGTTGATTCAGTTTTAATTGCAACCTTGATTTGATCACTGTGTTGCTCCACTCTTAATTACCTCAGAGATACTACCTAAGATTGGCTCAGTTATATGCTGTTTTAATTTCATAGCTCCTTGCTTATTCTACATTTTCAATCCTGAAGTGGGACACCAGGATGCAACACAGCTCATGAACACAAACAAAAACTATTTTCAAGCCACTGATGATACTTCCATATGAGCAGTCAAGTCGTTATCATAACTCTAGAAACCATTGGAAGTCTCATCTCTTTAATTTTTAAATAGGGAACCTAAAAGATCTGACTGAACCTCCTCTCCTTGGGAATGTATTTGAAAATTAGATTTCCACTATGGGATTCAAAGGAAATCCAAATTTTAGGCAAAGATTTCTGAGTTTCGTGAGCAGAAATCCTAAGATTATTATTCCTTAAGAAATTAAAAAAAAAGAATTTAAAAATTCACTTGATATAATCTTTAACTCCTACTGGATTCTTACATAACTTTCCCTTAAGACAAAATTTAAATTTCTGCTGAAACACAGAGAAATAGGAAATGAAGTTTGATAGAGGACACTTGTTGGATAAAAACCTTATGGTCACTTTTTTATGTGTAGATGCATATGAAGAACCAAACCCCCCAAAGGGCCTTACAAGACTCATAATTAACTTTCATTGTCTGAAAGCCCAGGGCAGAAAGAAATTGAACCAAGGGTAAGAAAAGAAAGGTCAGAGATAAAGTGTTGCGTGAAATGTCACACGCTACGCAGGAGCGGCACGCCGACATATTTGCCAGTTTAGTGAAAAGACATAAATGCTCATTTTTCATCTGTTGAACACAAGCACAAGGAGGAGGAGAACAGTGCAGGATAAAGCAATGAAAACAAAGGGCCTCTGAGAGATCAAGATGCCATCCAGTGTTCTTTCTCACCTGGCATACCTAAAAACCAGTAGCTAGAGCTAAGGTGAAACTTTAGAAGTTTGAGACTTGCCACCTTCCATGAACACCAAGCTATTTTGGGAACCACCAAGGGAGAAAATCTTAGAAATCTTAAGTCAAGAGCTTCAGCACAGATTCTTTTTCATGCAGCTGTGGGAGGTCCAAGCAACATACACCTCCTTTTGCACTCCTGTGTAATTCCATGCCCTAGTGTGCTGGATAAGGCAGGGAGTATCTGAGGCAGGATGACCCGCGTGCATTGCAGGAGGGTGCTGTGAGCTCAGGTCTGGTTCAGCCACACTGAGGGTGCCTGTAATAAATGGGATGGCTCTGATGAAGTAGCCAGAGATGGATTTTAATCATTGGAGGACCTCATGGTCTGAGGGCAGCTTTGAAAAGACCTGGGGCGTGGCTCAGCTAACAATACATAGAGATACCTGAGGGCAGATATCCAGTCCCATAGGCAGGACAGCGATTTGGCCGTAGATGTAGGCAGAACCAGAAACACGACCCACCCCAGGGTAATTAACCAGCATCCCCTCAGCACCCCGCCTCCCACGGCCTCGGGTTCATGCTGTCTGTGCAAGGAGCTCGGGCCAAGTTATTACCTATCCCATCTAATTTGGTTCTCATATGTGTGTATCAGTGTGGTGGAAAAATAAAATAAACCAATATTTATTTACTCCACTAAAATGAACTGTTTGACTTTGCCTTGGTCATATCACCAGAATTTCCTTAATTTTCTATATTTTTTCCAGTAAACTTTTGCGTGATTTTTCACCTCTTGAGACTATCTGGTGGGGATGTCTTTGCACTAAAACAGAGTAATGGAACCTTGGGACCTGGGGTGTAACAAGGGTCCAGGGCCATTATTCAGTTACAGGAGGTGAGGGTGAGATCTGAGTTGCCAGCAGGTTATACAGGGGCTTAACACAACATTTCTCAGCCTTCCTCAGTGGGAGTTGCTTTTGTCTGTTCCAAGATAGGCTGTGCTGCAGGAGGCTGAACTCTGCTCCCCCTGAGCACTGATTCTGCTGCTGCTGGATCCTGCAGCACTGGGATGTGCCCTGGGCTGCCCTCAGCTCACAGAGCAGCCCCCGTGCCCTGGAGATGCTCAGGCTCTTCAAAAGGAACAGAAACTGCCCCCACATTTCCTCTGCCAGGTCTGTCTCTCGCTCTGTTTGTACCTGCCTGGCATAATGGGGTCTCCAGGCACTGCGCTGCTAATAATAACTTCAAAGCACCTTTTTAAAGTTTAAGAGTTGAGCTTGAAAACAACTCCTATACATGACATCTTTTAAAGATAGCAGTCAGTGGACTAGAGAATATTGACAATTGCAGTACCAGGATAAGTAAACAAGTCTCTGTGGATTTGATAGCCCAATAAATATCCATTATTGCTTGTTGCCAGGCTATGTGCCTGAAAATGAAAATGAGGATAGAACAGTTCTTAATGGCTGATAGCAAATATAATCGAGTCTTATCTAAATCAAACTTTATTGGCCTGGATGAATTATTTTTGGCCTCCTGTAATCAAAGCTGAAAATTCACCTGTCAGGCACAGTATGGTAAAACTCATTAGAGCCTCACCATGTGCTGTTATGAAATTGCTCCATATGGCAGTGCATGATTGTTTATTTACTAGATTCAAATATAGGCAGGTTTCAGAAATATAAAAAAATAAATTATTATTTTCAAATTCCTTCAAGGCAAAAGTGTATATGCTGAAATTCCAGACTTCTGTGATGGAAATATTTCACTTGTAGAAGGAATTTTGCCTTGTGCTGCAGTGAAGCTATTGATCAGGCAATTGGCAATCCTCAAGTGTGAGGACTCATTAAGGCAAAGGTATATGAATCATTTTTTAATGACATCTCTTTGCTTTCAGCAGCTTAGCATGTGTCCTGGTTTCAGTAGATGCACTGTAATTTAGGCAAGCTGTCTACAGACTTCAGCCATTACTCTTACCATATGTTTTCTTCAAAAATTACCATGCACTGGGGCCTGCTCACTGCAGTCGTGGAGCGAGGTGCACTCACTCTGCTGGATCAGCACGTTAACATTACTTGAAAAAGCAAGAGTAATGTGCTTATAAAAAGAAATTCCCAATTAGCAAGTTTAGTGCATGTGTGTTAACTTGGATTAAATACATTCCAATTATGGGCAGCTCATTATTAAAACTACAGCCAGCTGTTTGCCAGAAATATGAGTTCTGGTAAACAAGTCTTTCCCTATTTCCCTGCAAAAGATCCCAGGTCATTTCCCTTCTCGTTGGTTCCCAAACAAGTGCAACACTGCAGTACAAAAACTGCAGCTCTGCCACACCATGCACACATTTCAAAGCAGAAACATGCCAGGAAGTGTGGTGAGTTGGTTAAAATACAAGGAAAGTCAGATTTTAAAGGCCAGCAGAGCTTGCAGGCTCGGGCAGTCTTTGGGAAGCAGGCTGTTAGCAGCTTTCCTTACAAAAAACACTGGGAAAAAAAATTGTAGTGAAACAAGGAGGATTTCATACTTCTAGTTCCATATATTTTGATGGCCACAGGTTCAAGTGGCTCATCTTTGCTTTACTATGCTTAACACCTTTCCTGTGTCCCAGTTTCTGGGGCCTTTCAGAGTGGGCTCAGATCACAGAGAAACATACATTTGTCTTAAACCTAAAATATTAAATGTTTTAATAAGCAGACACAAAATGAAACAGAAAAAAGTGAAGGAAACAAGATATGTTTTCTCATGATCCAGTTATTTCAATGGAAGTTAATTACTGTAGTAGGATTTAAATGCTTCTGAACTGCAAAATATCCTTGGAAGTTTCAAAATATGACTGGTGTAGAATGAGAGGATTTTTCTCTAGCAATTTTTTTTTAGGCATATACTTTTGGGAGAATGGTGTTATGCCAGGAGGCCACCAGTAACATTTTGCTTTTGTACTGCTGTATTTACAGGAAAACAGTGTTAGGGGAGGGTGGTGGAATCTGTTAAATTCGACTTTTTTTCCGGCATCAATCAGATGAATGACAAAATCCAGGATCTGTTCCTCACTGAACACACACAATGGAAGCAGAAACCAAGGACTCCCAGTCTGGAGATGGAGGAGCTGGTGGCTGCAGGCAAATATCACAAACAACACTTGCTTTTGATGCCTGTGCTCACCCAAAGCCCAGTTAAATCCAAACTTTAGTTTCTAGAAAAAGGATTTATTTCTCAGCCCTCTGCTTGCACAAACAGCCCGGCTGGGGCTGTGCCAAGCTGAGCCATGCCAGGAAACTGCTGCTGTCTGCTCACAGGCCTTTTAGGTCTGTGATATTTCAATTATATTTGTACAGTGCCAAAATCTAACAAAAGAAAGGGAGTAGATGCAATTAAATAGGGAAAAAAAAAAGATAAAAATTGCTACTATAGCATATTTCATTCAGATACTGCTTTAAGCAGACTCAGGGACAGGGGACACACACGGCCAGCTCAGGTGGAGGTCTCAGTGTGGTGCTCAGGTGACCTGCAACCATCACACCAGAGTCCCAGAAAAAAGCAGGAAGATTCTTCTTCACTATTTAAACACAGGAAAAAACTAAGATCGTATTCCTGGGTCCTACCCTTAGCATCCTTGGGGTTCCCTGTCCCTACCCTTGAACTGAGAGCAGTGTTAAAAGAGGAATTTAGCACATCCAAGAAACACATGGAAAACCAATGCACCTCTGCACTGAAATTTTAGGACACAGATGAACATGGGAATTTTAAAATCTTACATAAGGAGGCATCAACTTCAGCTGCTCCCAGGTGTAATTTTGGTCTGACAGAAATACTCTTATTTCCAACAGTAGATGGGTTTAACAGCATGTGGGTAAGATAGATGCAGGATCTGTCTTGAATTATGGAATACCAATTCCTTGTATTACTTGAACAAAATCCCCACAGGCAACCAACATTTTCCCAAAGCAAAAAAACCCAAAAACCAATCCAAACTAGTGATAACTGAAGATATATCTGAAGGACACCTCTATGTCTTCTACAAATCTCTCTCTGATATTGAGCAAAAAACTCTTTTCAAAGCCAGAAGAAAGAGGATAATTAAGAACGGCAAGGAAATACCCCTCATAAAATCATAGCACTTGGGGGCTTATAAAAGAAGAGAAAAATACTTTATCAAATATGTACCAAAGACAGAGCACTGGAGGGTTTGGGAAAAGACAATCCCATTGTAGGCAAGCACACACTTTCACACTGTCATTAGGAAATTCTGTTTAGTAGACAAAGAGTTTAGTGGCTCAAGGGATACTGCTATAAAGGTTTTCAGCATTGTTTGTGCATAATCTACGTATAACATTCAACTTGGGAATGAGATATGATGTAGAAAATTGCTTTTGCAGTCCTTCAAGCCAATAATTTAGCACTGCAACCTTAATTTATAAGGGAAAAAGGAAGGTAGTTGGAACATGAATTTGGATCACCGTCAGATTTAGGAATGAAAGTAATTAATGCTTCTGTGAAACTCCCTTGATAGTTATTTTTGGATTCAAAATCTTTAAAGAAAAGTTTTAATTTAGGGGCAGAAGCTCATTATATTCTCAAAAGAATCCTGCTGTACTAAATCATTCTGTCTCCAATTCATAGTCCCATATTCCCTCTGTACAGACAGCTCCTTCACTGATAAAGCAGCAAATTATTTCCCACCTCAACTACTGAAACTTTGGCTCTCTAAGTTGTTCCAAGCTGATGCTGCTTACCCTCATATTCCAGGCCCTTACCATTACCATGGAATGATGGTGACCAAAGTCTGTCCTTCCACTTCAGCTCATTATTCTCTGCTGGCTGCCACACCCCCATCTTTTGAATTTCCTAACAGCTTCCCAAGCAACTCCCTTGGAAAGATCCTGCTCTACACCACTCCTCGACTCCCCAAACCACTGCTCACTGTTGTTTCCCTCTGTAGTGCTCCCAAGACATCGTGGGGTTGTCAAAAACACTATTGAGGTGACAACTTCATGTGATTGACAGCTGTGAATTTCACCTCTCTGCTTTCTCCAGCTCCCCCCTCCATCAGTTTGTAATTTTATCTGACATTTTTCACTTGTGGATTGTATATTTCTCCAGACTGCCAAATGTTCAGGCCATAAATGGTGATATTATGATATATTAATAATAAAGGACAATGGAATTGTATTCCTGGGGAAGGGAGAGTCAAGGACTCCAGTGACTTTTAGGCTGTGGGTTTGTTTTTTGTTATTTTAACCTGTTCTTTAATGCCCTCTGTGACTAAGTCCCGGGTGATACCAACCAAGCAGAAATGAATATTTAATCCTACTCCAAATTCCTGAATCCTTCAGCTCTGTTAGTTCTGTAGGAGTCTTCATTTGCACTTAGAGCTACAGTTCCAGGGATCAGCACAGGTCCTGCTAAAGCCAGTGGAAAGGTTCTCGTTGGCTACAAGTGGCACTGAAAGAGGAACTCAGACAACTAAGCAGGGCTGCGAGTCTGGGAAAGGTTTCATCTATTTACTTATTCCCCCTTATACAAAAATCACCTTTCATCTTTGGTTATTTACATTCTCCAAAGCAAGTACTTATGACAGACAGCTGCAAACAAAACCCAAAGGTTTTGGAGCTGAAAAGCAAGCAGCTGTGCTCTGCCACTGCTATTGGCAGGGGGATGCGTGTGCCGATTCTCAGTCAAGCCTACAAGTGCTGTTCAAGGTTCACACAGGGATAACTGCAGTTTGAAAACTTCCAAAAGGCCAGCACAAACACTGGGGCCTTATCCTTGCTTTCAAGCCAAGGGGACTATTTATGAGAACAAATTTAAGCACTGAGCAAACTTTCACGGTGCACGAGCTTTTCACCCTGATATTATAATCACACACCTGAGCAGAATTGTTAATTGTCCTAATTCCTTGGCTATTTTAGTAAGAATAATGAAAGGAAAATCATATGCATACTTCAGTATTAGCCTAGTCTCTCTTCTGTTGCCACTGATAGCTCTTCTGACTTAGAAATGGTAGCCAATGTTTGCTGAAAAGTGAAAAGGATGGTCACACCATTCTCATTGTTAGCCTTGAAGAATGTATTTCTTCAAAAAAATACTATCTCTAAGATTTGGGTTTTGAAAAATGTCTCTCCTGGAGAAGTGCCATGAAGCATTTCATTCAGCCTTTTTTTTTTTTTTTAAAGCAAGATTTTCTACCCCTGCTTTAATAGGTTGTTATAGCCTTTAACATGCCATGAAATTAAATGCTTCCATTGGGGATCTATAACTTATCATAACAATAGTATTTCTAGAACTTATTGGAACTATGAGGAAAGTTGGAAGGTGGTATAATAATAAGCGTAGCATTTTAAAGGACTACAGAATTGTCACTATGCATTACTGAGCTCCCATAGTTAACACCCATGAATTAAAAGCATATAAAAGTGATAATAGCTGGGTTTCTAAAGAAATGACTGACACTTGGTGAGATTATCTCTTTGCTGGAATTGACCTGTGATCTGCTGGGAACCATAAACCCCACAAAAAATATGGAAGCACATTAATTTGATAACTGAACCTGCTTGAAGCAGGAGGTTGGAGTAGCTGACCTCCTGAGGTTCCCTCTAACCCAAATTATTCTATGATTCTAATCACTTCTACAATTTTTTTCTAGGTACCTGTAATGATACATATATTAGGTATGTAGCAAGAACAGATAACTTTCTTCTTGCTCGCATAACTTTACAAAATCTCCAGTGTAAAATTAATTAAAAATTGAAAGTCAAATTATGTTAGATATAAATGGCCTTTTAAATAAGGGGACTGATATGTGCACCTGTCTCTGGCACTGAAGAGATGCCATTTTCTACTTTATAGAAGTGCCAAGCATTTACAGTCTCCAACCAAATTTCTTTCAAGTAAGGAGGGAAGTTCTTCAACCAAGCAATGTGCATCTCCCAGAAAAGGAAAAAAATTATGTAAGAGTACTCATAACTGTGTGCTTCAGTATCTTGCCCAGAACCAAAGCTTGGCTCAGTGCTGAAACCTTCAAGGCTCCAGCAAGTAGATGCTCAATGTAGAATCATTTAGCTTGGGAAAAAAGCTCCAAGACCATCCAGTCCAACATTTAACCCAGAACTGCCGAGTCCACCACTAATCCATGTAGCAAGTGCCAAATCTACACATCTTTTACATCCCCCCAGGGATGGTGACTCCACCAATTCTCCAGGCTGGCTGTTCCAATGCTTGACAACACTTTCATGAGCCACTTCACATCTTTGCCTTGCTGGTTTATTCAGAATCACATCAAACCCCCCTCGAGCTGTGAACACTCCTGTATTGTTTGCTAGTTTGAAAGGTCTTAAAGAACAGGCTGTCACTGACTGCCTTTGAACATCTTTAGAGTCTTCAGCAATATGGACATTTTGGACCGTTTGTTTTTTGTCACAAGAGAATTTCACAGCTCCTTTTGAAAGAGTTAGGAAGATACTGACACCTCCTCGAGGAAAGTGAGAGACACATTGCATCAAACCATTTTCACAATGACTGGAGTTTGGCAGAGACAAACCCCATAAATTCAAGTAAGGCACTTGCAAGAGTAAGATTACTTAAAAAAGCGGAATCATGGATAGTGATTATTTAGTTAAGATTCTGAGAGGGAACAGAGCCATCATATAGAAAACTTCCACCAGCCTTTAAGTTTCCGAAAGAGAACAGGATTTATTTTGACACAAATATCAAAATAAAAGAGAGTAATTGAGGGTAGCCACAAGAGAGATCAAAAATCTTCACAAATAGTCTAGGGAAAATCTATTTTTACTAGAGGGAAGCCCAAATGCTCATTAATTAGCATTGCCAATGATCTATCAAGACTACTGGAAAGACATTAATTTTCTTGATCTAAACGATAAAGCCAGGTGCAAAGGAGTTTTCTGTAGTGGTGGAAATTGGGATTAGCACCAGTGATTTAATCAGAACCTGTCCATATTGGAACCCTAAATATAAAGAGAGTTTGAAACTAGACCTCAAAATATGTTAGTTTAGGTATGGACACTCCTTCCACAGATGGCTGAAGAGGCAAGAACAGGAAATCACATAACAAATATTTGCACAGTCAATTGTCACTGAAATCATTTGGTATCACATTAGAGGAGCATGAGAAGGGTGAAAAAAAAGTCACCAATTCCACCACATACAGGCACCACTCCAATATAATGTCTGAAGTTTTCAAGCCATCTAAGGATTTGCCCATCACCAGGCACAGCTGATGGCTCCACAAAATGATAGCTAGGACTTGTCAGCATGAAAAATAAGGAGTAATAATGAAATATTAATGTACACCCTGTTTAATTAAATGACAATATCATTTTCTTGTAATCCTTCTCTAACTCTGCTGGAAGAGTACAGTGTTGACATGATAATTTTATAAACTTCCTTGACAGTTCACGTTAAACCATCCTTCATTACCACAGATTGATAATTGGCACTTACAAAGGAAATGAAATGTCTGAAAAATTCATTAAACATGCCAAATATCTGAGGAGACCCAGTGCAATAGCAAAGTTATCTAAATCACTGTGTAAGCAGCTAAAGGACTGCTTTCTTTTATAAATTCTCAAAAAATTAGGAAAAAGTAATGACTTCCTATTATATTTTTAATGCAATGGAAGTGAAGCAGTTACTTCGAGACAGATTCAAGTCTTCCTTCCATCAGGTGAATTTGGCAGCAATTTCAATTAAGTCAATAAAATTATAATATTTGCTGTTAGATCTTCTCTCCCCTCCTTTCATCTTCCTCCAGGAAATACAAAAAGGAGATAAATCCTTATTTCTGCAGCTATTCCCTTAATAATCCATTACAACACAGTCCTGTCAGAAAGCCTTATTTGGATATTTCCATGTGATCTATTTCCACTGTACTGGTCATTGCATTCCTCACAGTCCATACAGACCCACCCAATAAACTGCAGACACCCTTCCCTTTAATCTACTTTGGCATTTAAATTCCTCGTGCCTGCTCTATCTGTGCAGTTTAAACTGCTTGAAAAAGCAAGAACATTGTTTAATTACAGAAAGCTGCTAAATATCTGAGCAAAAGAAGTTCTTGAGGATATGCCAAATATCTTGGCCTCTCCCTCAACCCAGGCCAGGCTCAGGAAAAAGTAAAAAGAAACTAATAAGGAGTAAAATTTCCTTTGTCAAAATTACTCTTGCTTGGCTTTTCACTGCTTAATGAAGATGGAAAAAAACTTATAAAAATCCTACTTTTTGCCAGCTACACAGAATCACAATAATTTTCCAAAGTCATACAGAAGGTGAGACAGCTTCATTTGAACATGGCCTGACCACTGAAACCCCTGTGACTGGATCATCCCCTGGCCACAACAATTCACCAAAATTCTGGACACGAGAATGGACAAGGTACAAGACAAAGTTGCCAACTGTCTGATACTTTTGATCCCATTACAATCATTTATTCTAATGAGAAATCACAGCTACTTAAACAAGCAAAACTGCCATCTACCTTTGCCTGCAAATGAAATGGCAGAACAGAGATTTTCCAACATTAACATGACTGAAATTTTCAGTTTCTCTTTCTCTAAAATGATAAAAAGAATTCGATAAATTAATTAACCTTATCTACAAAGGAACATTTTATGAAGGTCACTTGTTTCTTTTGATTGAAGCTGGATACTTGGTGTATCAAACAATTCAGTGATGAATCAGAAATGAATTTCTGTTGTCACTTCCATGCTCCACATCTCAGAAGCTTCATATTCTGGACAAGTTGCAAGACCTTTAGCATAATTGACTTTAAAATGTCTGAAAGCAAAAAAATTTTACTTTTCCTAATTTAGTTAATTATTTTCTCAGACTGTTTAATTTATGTAATGAAGCAGAGAAGGACAAACCATTACCAATATACACTCTGAGATGAAAGTTTGAATTTTTTTAAGATTTTATGAATAGACTTCTGAAAGTATAGGTGAAAGGAAGATCAGTATGGTAATATAATATAGATAACAAAAAAACTCTGCCATGATTGTCTTTCCCTGTGATTAACCACGAGCTCTTCTCATTGATAACAGGAATGTGAGGTACAAAACACATTCCTCGGGAACTGGTCTAACTTCCACAGATTTTTGAAAGTTCTATAAAAGGCTTCATAAGTCCAGGCCTCAAGGTTTATGAGGCAATAATCACAAGGCTGAGAGCTGTAGTGCAAGGATGTGTTCCAGGGGTCTGAAAATCCTCAGCAAAACCCTCGTGAGTGGCAGCAGCCGCCTCCGTGCCCAGCTCTCACAGCATCCATTTCCTCACAGGACCAGGACAAACTTCTGCAAAAAAGGCAGTGAAAGTGGCAGCTCCACACAAAACCCATGTGAGGCAGTGTGAATTTATATTTTAAGGTTTTTTTCCTAGGATCTTGTAAAACCACAGAATAAATTATTTCCATATTTCAGCTCTGACCTTACCGTAAAACTTTTGCTCTATGAATAATCCCATTTCATTATTGCAAGGTTGCATTTCTGAAGGTTGGTTGTAAATTATATCTATAAATAATTTCACAAGTTACCGTTTGCAAGTTGCTTGTAACTTTTATCTTTAGAAAGGCCTGTCCTTAGACCACCTCAATTCTGGTCCTTCACCTTTGCTATTAAGCAGAAAATCCAAAATATATAGTGATGGCTACTTGAGTTTGTATCCATGCTGTGAATTACCATTTAAATTTCTTCCCTAATGACAACAGAACTTGCCCAGATAATCTAGACCATTAAGCTACTGCTCTGGACATCATATTTTTTACTTCAAGCTTTCTTTTCTCACAGTGTGTTCTCTGGCCATTAATGGCTCAAAGGAAAAGGAAAGTTTGGGGTAGGTCAGATAACTGGATTCTAATTTTTTGTCACCCCACAAAAAGATCTAATCAGCTTCTTTGTGGCTTGCCCAAGTTCCATGGAAATCAATGTAAAGACTCACATTGATTTGACAGAGTATCTCTGCCAGGTCTTTAATGTTTCTAAAGCAAAATTTAATAGGATGCCTAATTAAAGACTTAATTAATGCCTGGATGATGTTTTCTGAAAAAGCACTGAAATTAATGCTCATGATATTCACAATTCTCCACACCAGCCTTGCGATTCTATGCTGATAAAAATCTCTTGAATGTATTATATATTTAGAATTACAGAAATCAATAATTTTAAAAAAAATCCAACAAAACAGGGCTTATTCATTTAAGAGGAGAAAGAAAAGGATTCACCTCCTTTCTCTACCTTGTAGTGCTGAGAGCTTACTATAACCACTAAAGCCCAGAGAAATTTATGTTTTTATTTACAAAAGGCTGAATGCTATCAAAGATGCAGAGCTCTCATTTTTTTTTCTTGTTCTTTTTTTTGGTTTTAGGACCCTTGTAATAAAGCTGGTGTTTTTTTTCTTGCTCTAGCCTGAAACAAAGTAGCTGATTCTCAGGTGGAAAAATAATTAGTAACTTGGGAAGCTGAATGAATTTTGAGATATTGAGGAAAATGTAGTTTGAACTGTCAGGTTTACTCACTTACCCACAGGAACTACAAAGCAGTGAAGAAATAAAACCCTCTTAGAACTTAAAGCTTTCATCGACCTATTCCCTCTGGCTTTTCTTTTCCCCCCAAAACTCTCTTTTCCCAGTGGTTCCTATTAGCAACACAAATAGTTTGCCTCTCTGCATAGTGACAAATGTCACACTTACTTCTTTTAAAAATACTGTTAAATCATTATTTCCTTTTAATGTGAGGATAGAACAACTGTGCAACCTGTTCAGTCAAATACACTTCACAGGAGCACTTTCACTGCCTGAATTGTCAGAGGAGATGGGAGTTATCAGTAGTTCAGGTATCACTGTTTATCAGGCCAAAGGGAGTTGCCCTCTGTTTAGCACCCTGACCAACACAGGTGTAGGTCCTGCCAATAACAGCAGGAAAAGATCATTGTATGGATTGGCACAGAGCATCCTTGCAGCCTCTCCCATACTCTACTGTGAAAAATTTATGGATGGAAATTGATTCTTGGTGCTACAATTACCAAAGAATAAGGAAGAGCAGCACCCAGTCCCTCAGCAGGCTGCTGAGTCTTTTGCTGTTCCTGATGTTTTGTATCTTTAGTTCATGTTTTTTGTTCTTTTTGCACCCTCTTCAAAATCAAGAGCCCTAGGTGTTTCAATGACAGGGCTCAAATGGGGGAAGCTGGAGCTCCATGCCTGGTCTGAGCTGTGTGTTGTCATAGGGATCTCAGGAACTTGTTAGGAAAACTGGAGAGACTGGAAGGGCACAATGGATGGCTACAAACTCCTCTGTGAATGTAGGAAGGGAAGAAGAATTGGTGAAGTTGCATTTTATGTAACAGAAAAATCTGAATGTATGAAGGTGAGCTGAGACCACAAGAAGGGTACTGAGGGCCTCTGGATCAGGACTAGTGGGTTCATCACTAAGGGGGAGTTTAGGTTTGGTGTTTGTTACTGACCCCCTAATCAGTATGGTGAGGCTGATGAAGCCTTTCTTTGGCTGCTGAAGAAACTCTTGGACCCACAGGTCCTGGTCCTCAAGAGTGACTTCAATTATCCAAGCACCTTTGAGAGCAGCACAGCCTGGCAGGAGCAACTCCAGCTGTGGGCTCTGACACACCCTCTCTCCCTGTTCCGAGCTCCAGCAATGGCAATGCCCGGGATCATCCCTCTCAAAGTGTCTGCTCCTTTGCTCTGATGCCTGCACTCTCACCAACATTTCTGATTTCAGCCCGAGTTTCCCTATCCCAGCAGCAGTGGTGCAGTGCCTCCCTCTGCCAGCAGCCTCTGGCCACTTGCCTGCTGCTCTGGCCACAGGGGTGTTTGCACCCCGTTGTTGTGTCCTTAGAGCTCAGTGCTCCAAGCAAGAACAGGTTCTGCTGCTCTCTGTTAAGGGCTGCCTCCTCATTTTGCTCCTCTCAGCCGACCTGCCCTGCTCCTGAGGCACTGCTTGCTCCAGGAGTGCGTTCATGGAAGTACTGAGGGAGCCCATATGAAGAGCTGCAGGATGTTTTTCACAAAGACAACAAACTACACCAGATTCCCCAGCAAGAACCACTAACCTGTAAACTTTGAATTCATTCTTAAAGGGAAGGAAATTGCTGCAAGCCTGGGCACACTGAAAAGCACAGGAGATTCTCCAGTTTGAAGTATTTGCTATTTATTTGGTAACAACTCCCCTCTTACGCTCACCCTCAGAAGAATGTAAGTGCCCCAATTCCTTGTTAAGCTGTGCCCAGTAGAAGCACCAATTTATTTGTGCATTTGCACTAGTGTTTTGTAGCTGAGCCCCTCTCCCTCACTCCAGCCTGCTTTTCCCAGGGGATGGAAGGGGCTCTGGCTGCTAATTTCACTGCACTGTGAGCCCACAAGGCTCAGTGCTGTAGCCAGCACCTGCCAGACTGGGCGTGGAGGCTCTGAGCAAAAAAACATGCTTGTCTCAGCCTAAAACAGGAGAAGAGCATGGTACTGTCAACAAGTCAGAACTGTATTTCTTGTTTTCTCTTAAAAGTCAGTATTTTATTAGCAATGTTGCTTGTGTCAATCATATTTAGGAATTCCCATTCATATGTGTGCATTTCATTAAACACTAAGGTCATGGTCCTTCTAAGAGAAAAAATGAGTTAAAATGCTGTGCATTAGAAAGAAAAATGGGGTGATTTCACTTGCTAAAATCTCACCTGATTCAGCCAAAGATATTAAAAGCACATGAAGTAGTGTTAGCTATAACCTTCCACTGGAAGATTCTGTTTATATAGAACATAGGGAAATGGCTGCATGGATGTGGAAAGTCTTCATCTTCACTGCCCAGCTGCTGAAAAGTAAAGAAATTGAAAGAAACAAGCTCCAAAAAGTGGAAGCCTACAAGAAGGACAAGAAGGAAACTTGTCATGGAGAGATTGCAGATAGTAGTCCTACCAGAAAAATGTTGGGAAAGTAATTACTCAGAGATCCAGGTCTTGGCAGATAGCAGAACAGTTAAGGGAACATCATGAGGGAACTTCTCAGCACCAGGATAAGCATCAATCCTTTCCATGGCACCACGAAAAGTGGGAAAAATAAATGACATTCCCTAATTATTTCTATACTAAAAGATATTGTTAGGGGGTGAAGGGGGCATGGAAAGCATCAAGGCAAACCAGTAATGATCCAGAGTGCAAACTCAATACTGGGCACAGAGGAGAAAGGGGGAAGGCACATTTAAGAACAACTTATTTGAAAGCTATTAAAACAGCCAATCACTGTTAAATGGTGTAGAGGAGGAAATATGCCCTGGAGGGAGTGCAAACCAGAAGACTGACTTCAAATTCACAGCTGTGGTGGAGCAATCAAATAAGTCCAATGGCAGCTTTCCCCTCAGAGGTGAGACAACCTGGGGCCATATGACCTCAACCTTTGATATACACAAGGAAAATGTAATGAGAGCCTTGCTATAGAATCTGGTGCCTAGAAGTGACAAATTGCAAGCTTTTCTGATCCCTCGTGAAGGTGAAGTTTCAAACTTTCATCAGAAAAATTGAGCAACTAAAATGAGCTTGGAAGCTGAGACATTCAAGGAAAAGAAAACTGAGTCTAACCAGAAAGAGGTTGAAAAAAGCAGCTTAATTACACACTCTTGCTAGCTAAAAGTGAGATGGCAATGGAGGAACACAAAATATACCATAAGAGCATCAACACACAATTGAGATGCCATCACTGGCGGGGAAAATCGATTTGCTTCCCCCCAAATCAACACAGCTTGAGAAAAGGTGCTCTGGTGATTTAGTCATTGCTAAATTCAGGTAGAACAAGGAAGGATCCAAGTGTTCACAATCACAAGAAAATAAATTAGATTAAACTCTCCCAAGCTGTCGCAGCTTCCAAAAAGGCTTACTTTGGATTTTGGCTACAGGATAAAGCACAGGCACAGCACAAAACAGAAAGCTTATCTTTAGGAGCTTGCATCTTTTTAATTGCCAGAATGTTAACTGTAGGAGATTGCAGCCCTGAAAACAAGTCAGTTAATATTTCCAAGTGCCAGAGATTTTACCCAGATTTCTGACACCATATCTCATGCAGTTAATAAGTTTCATGCTGATTATTAAACTGAACAATACAGAATATCATGCTGTTGGCAAAAATCCCCATTATCATTAATAAGATTAGAAATTTGCCTCTAAAAGGGAATAAACAGCTCTAAGCAATTGATCTGTGCCTTCAGAAGACTAATAATGTGAAAAAGCAAGTGATTTGTCCCATCAGCCTCTGTTCTAGCTCCTATTCTAGCAGCAAAAGAACATTTCTAACAATTAAAAATCTCTACAGATGGAGCAAATGTTAACTTTTAGAAGTTTTTCTGTTAGATCAGAGCGTGATATCAGAAACATTGTCCCTTACTGCATCATCATTGACTGCTTCAGAACAGAAAATAAGTTAAATACAATGATTCTGGGGGTTCTGCTGGAGGCAGAGCTTTTCTAAACAAGCTGAATATGTGCGTGCCAAGAAGTGAGTCTCTCTGGAATGTCAAGTTAGGTACCTGAAGGCAGAGACACCCAAAGTCACTAGTAAAGCTTAAAAAGCATAAGCATAATTCCCAACACCCACACAATCTCTCTCTCTCTCAGAAAAGCCCACACTGGCAAATTGAGAATAAATCACTCCTCACAGAAAGTCTTAAATGACAGGATTTGGCTGCAGTGCCTACAATTCTTCACTGAAATGTTACATCATGTCACTTTTTATTGTCCTGTGTGCATGCAAATGTGTACAAGATAAGTGCTGCTGCTGCAGATGAGGAGATGAACAACTGCGCTTCCTAAGCCTGAATCCTTTAAAAAAATCATTGATATAATGAAATCTAATTAAGAACAAGCTTAGTGTCCTTTTTTTTTTTTTTTTAAATTTTAGGAGAAGGGGAAGAAGCAGAACTCAGACAAATTGTGTGCCAAAAAAACCCAAATCCCACCTAGAAAAATAACCCCTTTTCAGTGTCATCATAGCAGCAAAGTTTAAGAAAGAAAAACATATCAGCAGCAGAATGCTTTAAAAGATCTCACAGTTAAATCCAGAAACAAAAACCTAGAGGAAAAGCAGATCTAAAGGTTCTGAGTAAACTCTCAAACTGAGGCCAACCAAACTGAGGGTTAATAATCAATATGCTTTAAGCGTGTCAAAGCTTCACCTTCTTGCTATAAAAAATCCAGTGGTGGATCCTATATTTGTGTGTGGAATTTTGGCAGCAGAGCAGATATATCTTCATCAGCACTTTGTGTCTGCCTGCCCCCTCAGTTCAGCTCTTATTGTCATTTTGCAATATATTAATGATCCAAATCATCGAGTGATTCCAGTTAGGCTGCGAGAGGTTCTCTGAAGTAGGCAGCACTCCTTATAATGATAGATTGCAGGAATCATGGCCTCTTCACTGAAAGCAAAACATCAGAAAACTGCCTTAAAAATGGCAGAAGAAGAGGGACTGAAGATAACAAGTGCTTCATTAGCAAGGAATCAACTGTTTGAGAGGGCACCATCATTTCATACTCGTTTCTGCAAGGCTTACCTGTGTATTAATGATCATGCAGGCATTAAACACCAGACACTCAGGAATGTAAAGTGTTAAGAAAAGATTATTAAGGAAAAGATGGACTTAAATCGTCTTAAAACTCAAGAGTTTTTCTGTACACTAGAAAAATATGCAGGGTTTTTCTTTCATTGTAACTCCTAAACACAAACATGTAAATTTAATAATTTAATTCTAGGGACTCTGGAGACAAGAAAATTGTGCAAGTATTGAAGAGATTTCTCGAGCATGACCCGGATCAGAGTGACCAGCAAGTCTTTCTGAGACTGTCAATGGAAAAACCATTGGTTTGGCATGCCTTAAACAGTCTGAAACTTGAAGTGTTAAATAAAAATAGCGTCATTCACAGACTGAATAAAACAAACAGTGCTTTTCTCCCTGCCTCTCCGATTCTCCTCCCTTTTATTTCATTTGACTTGCTGCAGAACTGACCAAATCTCATCCCTTTCAACTGCCCTGAAAAGCTCTTTAATTGCTTTCTGCTACTGCAATTAGTAAATGCAACATGGTGGCCCATTATTATATTTCCAGGCGCTCTACAGATTTTCTGAAAATAAACTAGACTGATGAAAACCATGGATGCACAAACAATCTGTAAAGTTTAATGTTTCCATTCATTAGGCTACCCGAGTAAGAAAAATAACATTAATATGGATAAGTCCTTCAACTTCCCCCATTAATAGCTGGTCTTAATTCACAGGTGCCTTTTTAATCTCTCCTGAATTCCTCTAGAACCTAATGAATACATGTAATAATAGCATCAATTCAGAATTTAATCCTGATTCTAGTCTGTCTTAAATTAGACCTCAGTCATTAAGAGATTACAGGATAGTGAATGATGGTTAATCAATGTGTTTAATTTGGCCCCATTATTTATTTGATACAGTTTCTCACATAGTGACTATAAATCTTTTCCCCTCCAAGCTTGGCCACCAGAAGCAATCCTGAAATATTGAGCGAAAAAATATTAGATTTGATGATCCTCTTAAGTGCAGGTTAAACTATAATTAATCTCTCTGCGTGTGCACAAACCTTTCAGACCAATGCATATATGCACATATGTAATTCATATATAGCAAACACTCCAGGTAAGATTTATTGTGCTTTATTTTTTGTCTCTGTTAACTCTTAGCCCTATCAGTCAAGATTTCCCAGCACTTACCACAGCATTAGCCCTAAGCATCAGAAAATCACATTTCTTGGTGCCAAGGGTTTAAAAAGATTCTAATTCAGCTATTAAACTGGAGGCAGCGTGTGCCAGCCCCACAGTGCATTCACCCATTAATTCTGTCCCCTGGAAAAAATGACTACCTCTTGCACCAGGCTGATAAAATGAGGAAACACGCTGATTATGTCTGTGGCAGCTATTCTTGACCCAACCAACAGTGACAGTCATCAAACCGCAGCACCTAGAGCACTGCAAGCTGTGTGAGCTAACCCAGGACATCATTAATTCTAAACACCAGAGCTCTCGTCCAGATACTGGAGCTCAGAGAAGCTTAAAAACAAATCCCTTTGGTGGGTGGAATTTCTGTGTGCTGCTCATAATCACTTCACTGACAGCATTTGGAAGTTATTTCTCTAGCTGGACAGGTCAAACATGAGAAGCAAAGTGCCAGTGTCTTCCACTGGATTGCTCAAAATTGGACCTTGGATCCAATTAATAATGTTAGATGGACAGAGATCAAGTGGATTGAGAGACTAGCTGGTTTCTAAGGGTTGTTTTTTTTCTTTTTTTATCAGTTTTAACAGGACAGGATGGAGGAAACAAAGCAGCTGTGAATGCTGCAGACAGGATGATCTGTCCAGCCTGGATCTGAAAGTATACATGTATTCAGAACAGGGGGAAAAAACAACACAGTATTACAAGAGCCCTTGCAACCTAATCCTATCAAGTCTTTGGGAAGACACTAACTCTTCAGAGGGGGCTTGGGCCCTGAGTTTCTTGGAAGTTAATGCATGAGATAGGATTAAGGAGGTGTCCCATGGGATTACTGTACATTAAGCTTCCATTGTAGCTTAGTGAAGGATTTGTTCCCTCAAAGAGGTGATGTACTTCATGCTGGTGGGTGCACTGTGTGACTTACTCTTAGCAGGAAAATTACAGCTTATAACACTGTAATGAGGCTGCAAAAGACACACTCTGAGCCTGGGAGGTACAGTTCTAACATTAGGGGCAGAAAAAGATGGAGGAGAACCAGCCCAAAGCCAGTGGTTTTCTCCTCCTTCGTGTGATAGGTAAGGATTTGGCTGTATCATTATGACATAGTTGATACCAAAGCCTTACCTTGAGGAAAAAAAATGGGTTCAGCACGTTTTTGTGTTCTCTTCTTGCGTAGATTCATTATGGTTATTTCCATTGCCAGGGTTAGTCATAGATCCAAAGTATTCATAAGACAGGAGATGTCTGTATAGCTCTCCCAGAAGCCAAGAGTATTTTGGAAACAAAATATGTTTTCTTGTTAAGTGCTACCCTAAATTTTCTCATTTGTACCTCTCTGCTCATCTGTGAAAGAAAAAATCCCCAGGCAGACACACATGCATTTTTTCATGGAGGTGAATATCCAAATGGTATCTCAGAAAGTATTTAGGTTATGGACAAAATGCCATGGACAAAATACCATGGAAGTGCACTACACAGTCTTCCAGTTTGTGTTTCTAAGGACAAACGTGCTAAAAGCCATTGGCTGAGTCCTGCATAGAGGAAAACCACAAAAATGTTTGTGAGTATTTTCATAACTTCATCTTTCCTTTCAGGCATAAAGGAAGTAACCAGAACTTCAGTAGAGCTCAGGATATTTAGTTTGACAGACTGTCCTGAAATACTGGTAATAAATATGAGCTAAACAGCACTAAGCTCCCACAGTAACTGCTCAATCCATTCAGGGCCCACTGGGTACCCCACCAGTTTCAACTCTGACTTCTTATTTCAATAAATACATTCTGAACTCCTTTGAAAATCAGGCTGATTGGAATGGGAGTGGAATCAACTATTCAGTACAGAAACATCTAAGGCAGACAAATGGTTTGAATTTGTAATAATCCAGTTGTTCTCCTTTAACCAAAATTTTGGGGTGCTGCTTTCCAGTAACAAGTATTTTAGTTGTGGTTGAAATGTTATTCAGATTTTTTTGTTGATTTTTCAAAAAGGAAGAACATGTGTTGCCTTAGCAATGTAATTTCATGCTGTGTTATTGTCACAATTTCTGCATTCTTATTTACTTGCCCACAGCAGCAGAGCTAAGAAATTTTTGCTTGCTCATTCTCCCTTTAAGAAATTTTACTAGTTAATAAATAAGGCTTAGCCTTGTTGCAGGGGTCTGTCCCTCAATAGTTACTATTCTCTTTCTGACTCAAAGACCAGCTGCAATGAAAACAATGCCCTCTCATTCCTCCCTGCACTTAAAAAGGTTTATAGATCTCCAGCCTCCTACAACTCAGCAGAAAACTGCTCGCACTTGACAGTCTTCAGAAATCAGCATTGTTTCCACCCTCACTAAACCTGTCAGGCACACAAGGTCAGGAAATGAGGAGAGCTGATGTCACCTGAATCATTACCACCTCTGCTAAGACCTCTCACCACACTCCTCTCCTCCAAAGAAAGCCGCTATACCCAAGAGGATAGACTTTGAAGTCTTTTAAAACTGTCATAAAATAGTTTCTGGAAACTGTTTGGAGAACTACAAAGAACTCAAACGCTTCAAATCCGTAAACTCATGAATACCTTCTCACCAGAGTTGTCAAACTGCAACAGTGCTTTGCAACAGGCTCATGAATATGGCACCACTGCAGTAGCCTCTAATAGGTGTTTTTATTTTCTGGATGTGTTTCTACAAGGACAGCAATAATGAATTTTTCAAAACTATCTAGACTCTACCTACTAGTTGTGCTAATTAAAAATCACTGTGTAAGTCTGCGAGGCAGCTCAGAGCAAGCAGTTTGCTCTCTGAATAACATGGTATGTGCTCCTAAAAAGAATGTTCGGGGGAAAAGAGGAAGATTAATTCCATCATGTGCCTTTGAGACAGAAACATTGTTTCTGTTCTGTTTTAAAAATCATAGAAGCTCTTCATGACAGAATACAAGCAAAAGGCCTTTAGTGAACCGAGGTACTTTCTCTGATCCCTGTAGGTAGCTGAGATGACCCCATGGAAAGTAATCATAGTTCCAAGACAATGAAGCAGTTCTAATTAAGCAGGAGCATGCAGCTGCATGCCACTGACTGCCACAGCTGTACAAAATGCAGTTACAGGTCATATCTGTAAAATCAGACACATTTATATATATATATATTTTATATATTCCCCTGGTCCCCATCTCACAGCAGCACCATTATTCACCTGAAATCCTGAGCTTTTCCCCACCAAGCTTTCCCATCCACAGGCTGTATCACTGAGACCTTGCCTTTCACACAGACACGGCGTGGCTGCTGGGTGTCCCTGTGCTGTGCAGTGTTAATGTGACAAAGCAAAGGCAGAGCACAGCAAAGGCTGGTCTTAGCCCCTGTGCCTGCACTGTCCAGGCACAGGCAGCTCCCCGTGCTCGAGCTGCAGGTCAGCTGGCCACAAGCCACCCCTAAACAGGAGCTATTTGGTTGTGGGATTGTGGTGCCAAGCCCAGGCTTCCAGAGATGAGTTTTCTCTCAGCAAGGCCCAGTGGGTTGAGTTTAGCATCATGCTAAACCCAGAACATGCACCAAACACCAGCTCTGGTCTGGCATCCCTGAAAACTGCTCGACTTTCCTCTTAACTTTACTTTGCCAAGTCAAATCCACATGAATTAAAATTCTCCCTTTCTTCAACAGGGGGTTTTGAGCTGATTTCAGCTGTAATAAGTTGAGAAACCCCATGTATTTTCTTTGGTCAGCTACAGTCCTCCCCTCCCCACTCTAAGCAGACCACTTTATAATGCATTCACCCTTTTGTTAATGATAACGTTAAAAAAAATCAATGGCTCAATTAACAATCAGGAATGGAGCTTCCAGGCAACAAGCCCCATGATCAATAACTTATGTTCAGTGAAATTAAAGGTACTTGTTAAGTCAAGTGTTAAAAGCTGCACACACTTAATATGGGAATATCAGTCACAGTTTGGCAGTTTAACTTGAGAAAATCAGTAAGTACAAAGTTCCCATACTATGTTCCACACCAATGAGTAATTATTGAAGCATAAATATTCGCACAAATTCATTTATGTAATAAATTTTCTAATCCCCCAATACACAGCAGTAGTGCTGAGTTGACATAAGCTTTCACTTTTGTTATGAGTTACACTTTTAAAATATGAATCCAAAATGAAGTTGGCAAAACCAAATTCACAGCTTGCACAAAGGTAGTTCCCAGTGGTTTGAAGTAACGTCAGTGCACGATGGCCTGGCTGCTGCAAATGACAAAAATTTCTATCAGCATTAAGGGACGTGATAATATTTCTTCCAATAAATTTCTCTGAAGCTGCCAAAATATGCTCAAATGAAATAAAATGCCTTCATCTTATGGGACAGGTGAAAGCAAGGACTTGCATGGCACAGGATAAGTGACATGAAAATGTTTCAGCCCTTTGGAAGAGTCATGAACATGCATTGTGATATTGAAATCAAGAAAGCTGTACAGATGTAATCTGACTTATCCTGTTACTAAATTCCTACCACATTTTGTAAGATGGTGGTTTAGGGGGAGATTTTTCAAAGGCATGAAAGACAGTGAAATGCTCAACTCTCAGTGGAAGCCTGGGTAAATCAGATGTCTCATTCTCATTTATGCAATCTAAAATCTCCCGCTTAACTTTTATACATCTGCTCTCTGTAGAGCTTTTCTTTGAGAAGAGAACATTTAGAGCAATGTCAAAACTGACTCCTACATCAAGCTTGTGACAAAATTCATCTCATGGTCAATAGCCTTGTTTTTAGAGCTCCACTGATAACAGATGATTTAGCAGCATACTCCTACTCTGGGAATAGCCAAATTGAAGGCTGCTCTTCCGATTTTACTGAACTGCTTCTACTCAAAGTAGGGAATATTCAGAGGGTAATTTATCCTTGTTCAAAACTTTAAAAAATAAATAAAATGAATGAAGAGAAATCTTTGCATGGCTCATTTTGCATATCAAGGACTCTTTCTTACTGCAATCTGGTGTATACCAATCCCTTTTCCAAAGGGCACAGAAGCCTCGTGAGGCCTGAATTCCTCAAGCAGTAATACAGAATATGGGGATGGGTGTGTGATGGTGTGGCAGGGTGATTCTCTTCATTTAATGAGTTGCCCCTTTCTTCAGTGTCTTATGATCATATCCTGGCCACTGCTGGCTGCACTTTGATGGGTACTTAATCAATGAAAATCAACCATCTGAAATTGCACAGACAGCATTCCATCTCCATCAAAAATCATTTTCCTCTGGAGCTCCATTAATCTCCTCATCATTGTTTAACTCAAAAAGAAACTTCTGTTGTAAGAGATATCAGCCTTTGGTTTTAAATTATAATTAAAGCTGTGCAACGTTCACTTTGCAGGAAGCAGCTAAGGCTACGGTAAGTATTTGGTTTTCCAGGACGATTTTCTCATGCAGAATTAAACAATGCACCTTGACTACATGCAGAGAGATGAGCAACTGATGAATTTGAGTGTGAATAACCCTATTTGCTAACAGAAAAACACCTTACATTTTGATTCTCAGCCCTCATGAACAAGCCTCCTGCCTTGAGGGAATCAGAATCCCAACCCCAACTGTTCCCAGGCCAGTCTGGGAGGCATATCCATGGCATATGGGTGGAAAGCTTCTTTTCTACAAGCTACAGATAAATTTTAGGGTAGGAAATAAAGACTCCTATTTCTGAGAGTACAGGTCTTTCATACCTGCTTCCCCAGCAGGTTCTTATAGCCCAGCCTCAGCACCACATAAACTTTTGGCTCAACCTGTTTGACAGGAACATTTTGAGCCCTTATTGCACCCTATTCTATTGCCCTGGCCACTTTAATCCAAATCCCACAGTCTCTAATCCTCCCACTCATCCTCCTCCCCAAATCAGGCATGCAGCAAAAGACATTTCCCAGGGTGGGTGAAGTGTGTTAACCCACGAAGAGGGTGAAAGAGGCACAGTGGGCACTAAGAAATGCATCCCTGCTGGCTGGGGTGTTGGTGTTGCCTGCTCCAGAATGCAGGGTGAGTCTGTTCTCCTGAGGATACCCTGGCATGCTCAAATAGAGAAGATGTTTGGAAAGCAGGTAGCAAAAGACCCAGAAAATGGCATATCTAGGTCAGTAGAAAAGGCTGGGAGAGCAGCAGGAAACCTGCTGACAGCAGGGAATAAAACCTCAGCTGATGGTTGTCATGATCCAGCAGGAATCCTTGCTCTGCCCAGTGGCTGCACTGCAGCCTCTCAGCACAGCTGCCCTCCCTTTTCACTGTGCACAGGTTGTCCTGCACAGCATGGGGAATTACCCAGACAAAAAAGAATCCTCCAAAAATTAGGATTCCATAGCTAACCTAGTGGAGAGAGGTACTTGCTGCTGATCCGCTCCAGATTAACACACCCCAGATATGTTGCCTGCAGTGAAGATTTACTATGGCATGGGCTATCACCCACAGGGCCAATTCTGACTGCAGCAGCTCTGGAAAGACAGTATATCACACAGAAAGAAAAAACAGGCTTGTGACACAAAGCCAGCAGTGGATTCAGCTGTTGTTTGCACTGGGAGCAACACTGATGTTTCCTCTCGTGCCTCTTCTGCTAACAAAAAAATAGGACTGCAGCAGGAGTTATTACCTGCCTGCTCTGCTTTCAGAAGCATGGGACAATCTGTGAGCTGCATAACTCTCCACACTAAATATTTAAAACAAAGCTAAGCCATTGAATGAACGAACAAAAACACTGTAAAAGAAGTGAAACCTAATTCACAATGACTGGATCTAACAATTTTCTCTGTCCTCAACTCCTTCACAGCACTTTCCTTTTGTACATGGAACAAATACAGGGATGTTGCACATCTAAAGGTGAATTGAAGACACAAAAAAAGAAAAAAGGCAAAAAAAAACCCCCAACAGCCAAGGACCATTGCTGTTTTGGGAAACAAAGAACAAAGGACTGTCTTGAGTGAATCCTGGTTTAATCTTCTTTATATCATCCAACTACAGCTATTTGACTGGAAACAGAATTTATTTCAACCATATATATATAATATATATATTATATAACATATATGTTATATATTTTTTATATCCAGGACTATATAAGTTAGGATCACTACAACAGCCTACTCTAAGCTTAAGTTATTTAATCAACACAAGACAAAGTTTAGAAACACTTGGGAACAAACAACAACCTGCCTTTGTCAATCCTCTACCACCATGATCAACAAAGCTAAGCCAGACCCAGCTTTTGTGGATCAAGCTAACCACAGGATCTGTTTTTCAGAGCTGTACACAATATCTTTGACTGACTTTGACAGCACTTTTCAGTACTCAGTGTTTGCTGATGTACATTGCAATACCTGCTCCAGAATTTGTCATGTCTGATAAACTTTCTGGGAACAAATCTCTCAAATGTGCCCTTCCATCAAGGCAAGGGAGAGGTAATTTCATCTCAGGTCAAGTTCCTCCTCATTGTGCTTTTGCAAGATTTCTCACAATTGTCATTGCTTAACTTTCAAGATCTTGGGAAACCAGGGTAACCTTCTCTTCCAATCCCTGTGGCCCTAGTGAGAAATATTACCCAGGTGTTTTATGCATTCATTTTCATGTTTCTCCCAGGAAATCTGAGGGAAGGCTAGCAGATGCAAAACTTGAGCAGTATCAAACCTTTGTATGGTCTGTTTTACTGCCTGCCTTGCAAACAGCAAACAGCAGAAGCAATTTCAGTTTTCAAAATCACAGCTGCTCTTTGGGCTTGTCAACACAAGATGGCATATACTTTACACACATCTGACAAGCATGATGGATGCTGGAAAGCAAGAAGGTTTTTTTTGTGCATTATTTTCACATTGCCCCTGTACAGAACAGTCTTACTGGTGTTATATAACTTGTGCTCAGTTAGAAACTGGAAAAATAGATTATCAAAATGCATTTAAAACATAGAGAAGTCCCAGACTCAAACAGGTCCTATTTTGGCAGGGCCTTTTCCCAGCCCTTTGCAGGACAGTCCCAGGCTGTTGGCATAACAACCTCCTTCAGGTACCTTGAGAATGAGCAAACATCATTCCTGGCAAACCTCTAATGTCACAGAAACAAATCAGGATGTCAGTGCAGAAAATTGGGACCCAAGTGCAGGAGCCATAAATCTGTCCCATCCTGATTGAATGAGTTGTGCCCTGAAGGATTGCAGAGTGCTGAATGGTTCTTGCCTGTCAGCTCTCTGATGCAGGCTGAGGGGGAGCAGAGTTATGGAGAGAGGGTAGAGGTGAGCCCTCTTAAGGGCCCAGTGGAGAGAGGAGATGAAAATTCTGAGTCTGGACCAGACTAGCAGAGGAGAGAAATCAAACAATTGGACTGACTGGTATATTACTCAGTATGATATACTTTGAGTTGGGTTTTTTAAAAACACTTAAGGATGTAAATGCATTATGGAAAGGCCTAAAGAAGGAAAAGAGAATAATTTACTTCCCAGCAGAGTTAAGCAGAATTGGCTGAACAGTGAAGTCTCCAGAAAGACAATGTGGCAATGCAGCTGTGAGTTAAAACAGCAGCTTCATTTTTTACTATGGAAGAGGTATTGCTTATTTTAAGCCACTGTTCAGTAACTGATGGTTCACAGAATGACAAAACTGCTTAATAACAAAGAGCTTCTAGATATCTCCTGAAATATTTAGTGGGGAATGCATGTAGAATGCAGCTATCTGTTCTGGTGTGGGTAGTCAGAGCAGATCATTTATTTATTTAGAGAGTAGGAAAAGCAATTTGGATCTGGAGGAGAGAATGAGACTCAGGTTTGAAAATTCTTGCATCACTTTGGAAAATAAGGCTCAAGTATCTATGTCACATAAGGCAAAGCTAGACACACTTGTGCAGCCCCACTATTTCTACAGCTGATGGCAACTGCCTGCCTGAACACTCCCAGTGTCTTCCAGGGCAAAGCTAGGCATTTTATTTTAAACTTTGTTCTTAACTGGCTCAACCTAATCCAGTCTGACAATCTGTTATGGTGGCATAGCTAATAGGGATTGTAACAAACAGCAGGGGGTTGTAACATCTTAAACAAATGCATCTGTTCCCAAACTGTATTTGCATGTGATATTATTATGTTGAAAAATTGATCTTGCAGTCTTTGTTCATGTGGCTTATGAGTTTCAGAGTTGATATTTTGTGCTTCATGCACAAAGTGATGATGATGCACTGAGTGATGCTGGGCTCTTTGCATTTTTCTTTTCTACAAAAGCATGGAAGAAGGATCCAAGAGATACTATTTTTACAATTTTAAGAAAGTTACCTCTCCTCCAATTTGAAGCATTAAGTAAAACATGGCAAGCTGGTATTATTTAAAATATTCCTAGAGGGAAATACCTCTGGAAGCATCAAAATCTCAAGCTTGTTTTCATTACAGGTAAGAGAAATTTTGCCATTGACTTAACTAGGCAAAGGAAGTAGATTCTAGAAAGGCAAAAGGGATGTCATTAGGCCAGGCATTCCAGCTGCTGTGTAATAACTTGCATATGTCTAATGGACAGCAGAACTGGCTGGGAAATACCTCTGAAAGATAAGAGATGTTATATCAGACTTATTGGCTCTCTAAAAGTGAAACAATTCTGGGGAGCCACTGAATTTTCACCAATGCCACTGCAGTTCATAGAAGTCTTTTTCCTACAAGCTCACTCTCTGCATGGCTCCTTTCCCAGACACATCTGTGGAGAATAAATCCAAGATGGGCATCCTTTGGCCTCCTAGGAATTGAATTTCTTCAATTTCAGAGAGCCAGGTGTCGTTGAAATTAGCTATAAGTATCTCCAGTATAACTTGCTGTGTAGAAAAGCACAGAATGTGGGATCTTACTCTCTGAGAGCTTAAGGAGTCTGAGGAGCAGACTGAGCAGTCCAAGGAACCTGACCAAAATGTTACTTGGTACATTAATGCTTGGGGATGAACGGAAAAAATAACACTGTTTAACACTCATATGTCACCCTGCACACATCCTCAAGCTGCAATATTCTTGTCAGGCTCCTCTTATCACCATCAATCCTTTCTTGTGGGCTGAGCTCCAGCTGCAGTCACCACGAGGTGCAGTTGCTGCGCAAGCAGGATGAACGGGGATTGTTTTTTACCAGCATCTTGTGAAAACCTGTTGGACTGCACAAACTCTTTTCCTGGGTTGAAAAAAATTAATTGTCTTGACTCATTCTGCATTAACAAGGCTGATTTACTCCACACGAGCCAATTACAGGGCGCAGTAACAACAGTTCTGCAGTCAGCCCACTGCCTCACTTTCTGCTCACGTTTCAGTGATCCTCATCTCCTCACACACGACTACTGCAATAAGATTAAAATTGGAAAGCAAAAATCTGGCTTTTTGAGAGGACAACGTGCAGAACCATCTTTGTGCAGTTTCTGCCTTGCTCATGGAGGCCAAAGCCTTGCAAGGTACTTGCCAGAGCTTGAACACTGTGAAGGTGGGGCTGGGAAAAATTCAACAGAGCTGAGCACTAAAACATTGACATGAAGATAATATTCCTTACTGTGGTAGCTTTTCTGTTTTTCACTTTCTTCTCTACTTTTCTTCAGCCAAAGATGTAGAAAGTTATTTCAGATATGCATTTCTAGTTATTTTATAATCAAAAAGACACGGAATGAATTCTTGTTTACTCTCATAAATTTTTAACTTGACATATATGCAATTTTCTTGTTTTGAGTGGTGGAACAGAAGAAAAGATCTGAAGTGATGAGTGTGCACACAAGGGAAAAAGAATGGACAGAACAAGAAGATCCCTCAAGGCCAAAGGACTCTTCTACTGAGAGATATTATCTTTGAAAAGCAGGTCTTACACCAAGATATTTTTATGTCACTTTGGCAGCATAAAGGGTTCTCAACACAAGGAATTGGACTCCTGAGAACAAATCCTACAAGAAGAATGTCAGTAATTGATGAAGCAATGTCTGAAGTCTCCTCCAGCTTTGCAGCCAGTACAGGAGTTGGATTAAAATGAAATCTGAATGTACTGAGCTAATGGCTTTTCTTCTTCCCTGGTAGCAAAATTCCAGCAAAGTGGCAAAACCAGATGACAGGCACTGAGATATCAGAGAAAAGAAAAGCTTTTGTGTTTTTTCACATCCAAGTTTGAAATCACAGCGCAGCATTTTGGTTTGCCTTTGCTCTTTGGCCACAGCACTGCAGCAGTGCTCAGGAACCTGGGGCACAGAAAAGCCAACCCCATTCCAGGCCCCCTCCAGCTGCACCTCTGGCCTTGCCATCTCCAAAGAAACTAAAATTCTGCAATGCCCTGCCTACGGAATATATTCAACAGTGTTACACAAAAGGATCTCATAAACTCCCCAGAGACTGTCCCTGTACATGGACCCTGCAGAAGACTGGAGAAAGAACACAGGAGAGGCAAAAGAAGAACTTGCAATACCAGCAAAATGATTAAAATTTAGAAGAAAATGTCTATAATTATTTTCTTTAAAAACATCCAGGATAAACAACAGATGCACATAGCAACCTTTGGAGAACTGCATTTTCTCAGTTTTATTATTGCTTATTCCTTTTAAAGAACAACACACATGTCGAACAAGATCTTTTTTTTCGTCTTCTCCAATTCACTAGCAAACCAGAATAAACCACTTCCTTTCAATTAGATTCAACTGACCAATAAAAAAAAAATAAATATACATGTATCAAGGGAAAGTTGGATTAAAAGATTCTGCCTTGACTTTTGGAAGCTTCATTCACAGCAAGTACCCAGAAAATCCAAAGTGCTTTTCTGCCTCAACTAACCTCAATTAATTACTCCTCAATTCCAAATATATAAATATATGATGAGAGAGGAACATGAAGGTTAAGGTACATCCACCCCAACCTGGATACAGCCAAGAATCTGAATGAATTAAAAGCTTCCTTCAGTATGGAAGTTATAACTTAAACCAACAAAAGTATCTTTGATCTTTTCCGGTCATGATATAATTATTAGAACACAGGCTCTGATTCCTGTCTTAGTTACACTGATTCATACCAGCAGTAGCACCACTTGTTTTAATTCAAGACCTGAAGAATGCACCGTAGTTTTTTACAGAATCATGGCATTTTTGTGTTTGGAAGGTGTGCTGGATATTTTCCTATGACCTATAATTGGAGAAAAGCATCAATTTTTATGATACTGCAGCTTTGAAAGAGATTCTAAGACTCACAAAGGTTTTATCTGTCATTGCATGGAGCAGGAAAAATCACTGAGGGCTGGTGGCCGTGAAAACACAGCTCTCACTTGTAATTTGGTAATTTTTTTCCTCCCTGTCACAGAGCTCCTACAAGATGAAAGATTTTTGGCATCAGTTTTCTTGGTGATCACCAAGGATATTTTTTTTTTGGAGAAGATGAAGTCCACGGGGGCTGTACTCTGAATATCATCACAGAGAAACATATTCCCTGAAAAAACAGCCCTAAAGATCTCCAGCTGGGAACACAGAGTTGGTTGTTATTTCAGTTTTTGTCTAATTTCAAAGTACATTTGCTGCCTATGTCTTGTGCCTCTGACACCCACTCTTAGTTGGTGTCTTTCAAACATGAGACTAAAACAAATGGCCCAGAATGTGCCTCATCTTCAGTCCTAGCCCCATCCAGCTGCTATCTCAGCAGGCACCAGGGCCATTTATGTCAGATGATGAAAATTTTCAGAGTTATGCTTGTGGTGACCATCTCAGCTCCATTTGCAGTGACTTCATCTCAGAACAGCTGACCATCTATCTCAGAACAGTTGTTTTCCTGCACCTTTCCTTACTTTCTCTTTCTCCTGGAGAAGTGTAGTTTGTGTGTTTGTGGGCAGGTAGAGTCAGTGGGTGACTCCCAAGGTTGTTTCTGGTTTTGTTTTTTTTTTTTTAAGATTCTAAAAAAGCAGGGCTTTTGCATTTTAAAATGGCCTTTTTTGTTAACTTCTGTAAGATATGAAGGGAGCATTTCAACCACCTCAACAACTTTCCTCTTCCTAAAATGTGTCTGTGTTATTTCTTCTACAGAAGAGCTACATCAAAACTTTCCCTGAGCCTCTTCAGAGCACTTTGCTCAGAAAAGCAGCTATCAGATCAAAAAGGACTTCTGTTTATTAGTTCAATCTCCTTCATTAGATTCCCTCTGTCATGTGTTTTCCCACACAAACAGTGATAAAAAAATCTGCTAAAATCCACTGGCAGCTGTGGCTGTGATAGACTTTTCCTTAATCCGATTAGCTGCCGCCTCCCTGTTCGCACCAGTTTCTGTGAGCAGTTACCATATTACACTACAATCTGCTGATTTCATCTGCACTGGCATCAGGCAGCATTCAAAGAAAGCCTGGCCTCGTAATAACAGGCTTTGAGAGCCAGGAATCTCCTCTCCACACATACGCAGAGGCTGCTGTCTCTCAAATTGTGAAAATCTGACTGATCCAGGAATTCAGCTCTGAATGAGCAGGGCATTCCCACAAACAGCCACCTGAAACTGCTGTCACCCAAACCATTCTCTGCTCAGGCTTGTCTTTTTTTTCAGCTCTTGCATTGTGATGCTTAAATTTGCTGAGATGCTGAAAGAAATCTCATCCTCGTTCTGTCTTCTCGTGCATGGAAAAAAAAAGGGAAATGTTTCTTCAGATTGGAAAGGAAAAAAACAGCTTATGTTTGAACACAGAAATCTTGTTCATGTCTGCTCAGCTCCTCACTTGTGAGTGCTTGCACTCACATTTCTTGCTCCCAGTAGTCCAAAGGGATACACTGAGTGAACCAGAAAGGAAAGGCAGGTTTTCAAACTCCTTCCTGACTCCCAGCCAGATTCTGGGGGAAAGTTGAGAAGAGGGTAGAGCGAGAGAGAGTGGAGTCAAACAGACCTTGACCCTATGCAGACTAGGGCACATCTGAGGAGATCCAAGCTTAAGCAGAATTTATAGATTTAAGGTGGATCTTGAAAGAAAATTCTTGTCTTCTAATCATAATGATTTTGTCCTTCCGACCTTCAGCTAAAAGTCACAGATGTGGCTCCCCAAAAAAATGCTGCTGAATTTCCTTTCTCCACCTACTAATTTTGAAACTTTTTTTTTTTTTTTTAATTTTTTGCTTGAAAAAAGAAAAGAAAATGGCAGGGCACCAAGTCACAGAGGAATTTTTGGAAGAGATATGGAAATTAGGGCTCATAATACAGTATATAAATGCTGCAAGATGCCAGGTTAGGAAATAGGCATTGAGGGAAAAAGCAATGTAGTCATTGTTCCTGAATGGAGTAACAAAGATTTTTCACCCTGTACATGCCCTTGGTCTCTGAACAAGTTTCTGAATCCAAGGAGTATGGCTCTGTCAATGATCCTGACATTACAGCATTTGTATTTCAACCTGTCTGAATTTTTAACCCAAACCAGGAAAACAACAAAAAGAACTACAAAAAGAACCAAACCCGTTTAATCTTCAAAGCTAGTTTGAACTTCTGAAATTTTTCGAAATTATCAAGGGAAAAGCTCCACTGAGGATGTCCCACATTGGCCATTCCAATGCTAGAAACAATGGGATGCATTTATTGATTCTGGGCAATGCCTGGGCCCTGAGCAGCCGGATCCCCAACATCCCCAGGAGTTCAGGTATGGCAGTGAAGTGATGAAACTCTTTAAATCACCACTTGCAGGAGAAGAATAAGAAGAATAAGGTACAACTACACTCAGAGCATCATTTAACATTAACTCTCTTCTGCCACTTTCCACTTCTTCCACAGCAGTCCACAGCTCTAAAGACATTACAATTCAGGTCTAAGTATTACATCTACCAAGCAGGTTTAACTCTGTCAGCATTTCCCTTGTCCTAGTTTTTTGCAGATGGAGAATTTCAGCACATTTGATAACTTAATTACCATTTTAGCTCTGATAGAAAGGCAAACTCCAGCAAAAATGGCCCACCAAAGTTTTTTCCAGCTTGGTCCTAGCTGGCAGGTTAAGAGCCTTGAAATAAATAAATAATGAAGTTGAAATATCACTATGATTATATATTATTAATAATATAATATACATTATAATAATATATTGACTATACAATAATATAATATATGTTGTTACAAGAACATAATAACATATCATTACTAGAATAATGCCTTATTTACAGCAGGGAAATGCATATAATGTACCACTATAACTCACCAAGAATATTTTTACTAATAACCAATTTAGACTTGACACTGAGAATCAAGAATAGAAAAAGAAATTGAAAATTTCAGTTACATAACCTGTTGTTCTTGGAAAAAGAAACTCTTATGAGCTTGTTTTTTGCTCACGATCTAAAAGACTCATTGAAACAACACCAAACATGTATTGGAGTTATTGTGAGGGCAAAAAGTAGAAAATTGGATGCTTATGCCCCATGGGAACATGGGAAACAAATGAGAAACTCAGAAATAAAAAGATATTATTACAAAAACTAAGTACTAAAATGAAATGCTCTGACAATGGAAGGTTTGAAAATCATTTGTTATTTTTTTAATTCCATAAAACAAATTTGTATTTGAGAAATGAGATTCTCTGAATAATCCAAACAAGTCTTTCACTGTAGCAATGATTATTATCCTATTTAAATAAAAGACCTATGTTTCTGTAGTAATTATCATACCATATCCCTAATTAATTATTACTCAAAATATCTGTTAAAATTCTTGCCAACCATTTAGAAACAGGCACAAATTATTCCCTTTGATCAGACTTGCATTGCTAAAGGCACATTAAAAATACAGAGAGAGTCTGGAAAAGCCTTACAAAATTGTCCATAAAGCCAGAATTATGTTAAATACTGCAGCAGCCCTTACTCTGCATATTCACAATTTGATTGCATATGAAGACAATTATTGGTTTTGGACAAGAGGTCAACCCACACTCTCAACATGAGCTTGTATACAGTTCAAATGAAAAAAATTGCCCTCTAATTTGAATACATGACGAAAGAAATTAATGAGAAAAAAGCCCACAAGATTTGTGAGCTTCAGACTGTGCTACAATTAAATAAGTGATAACAACTGCCCAGATTCTGCAAGGCTGAATTCGACCTCTGGATGTTTAGCACACTGCCAAGTAGCTAATGAAGAGAAAATCCTGGCCAGAGAATGTGATGCTCTGGTCCTGGTCCTTTGAAAATCTCTATGGATGTTTAATTCCCATGAACAGAATCTCATTTTTTAAATTATTCCTGTGAAAGACCCATGACAGCAAAGAGAGATGCTTCTCAAAATTCAAATTTGTGATGCTCCTGGACTTGGTTTCAAATCTCTGATGTTTCTTTCACTAAACCTCCTCTGGAATTGCAATTTCTATGTCAGGATCATAAATTTTAAAAGAAATACAGGTATACTCTCTGGGCATGTTTTCACTAAATCTTTGAAACCAGTTTCAGAAGGCACTAAACCCACAGAAGCAATAGGTACTGTATGAGAATTCAGTGGCATCAGCCTGTCATCAACTTAACACCCTTTTTGTAAAATTATTTTGCCAATTTCTGTGTGTATGGTCACAGGTTATTAAATAATTTCTGATACTCTCTCAACTAAGCATAAGCAGACTAAATTGAAACATGAAGCATGCTAGGGATGTATTGATATTGGAGAGCAGTTGCATCTACCCAGGTCAAACTCATTTAAGTTTGAGCTTAGAGAAAAGGTGAAGGCCAAACAACCAACTTACAGAAAAGTTGGAGATGTTTTCCTGCCTCTGAATAATGCAGCTTGTGAAAATCCAAGAAAATATACTTTAAATCTTACGTCATGCTATTCACAAGAAAAATAAAAAAATTCCTTCATTTAGCACAGGTAATCAAAAATACCCTTGGAGTCTCTCACAGGTTAGATAACACTTAAAAACATCCAAAAGTGTGAAGAGTACTGAGCCACAATGATTCCCATCATTCACTTGCTATATACTCAGATCAAAAATCTCCCACTAATGAAAATACAACCTATGGAAAATTCCAGTGAGACGCAATCCAAGCAACAAAGTACTTTCCTTTAGTTTATTAGGCCAACTTTTGAACTCAGCAGAAAGAGCTCTGTCTTGTATCTAGTTCAACAAAACAAAGCCAGGACACCTCCAAGGCTCTCTGGAGGTCCTGCTTAATTATGCAGATATTTCAGGCTCTGTACTTGAACTGCACAGGAGAGCTGCAATGGACAGATCCCTATTTTAAACCTTGAAAGAAGATGTTATCACAAAAGAATATTTTAATCAGCTGCTAAAAAAGTGAACTGTAAAAATAACCAAGTAACAATTTTAGAAGGGATATTTTCCTCTAACAACTGTTGCAGTGCAATAACGAAGCCATGAGATTTGTTTCAATATCTTTATCCATATGAATCAGTCTAGAAGTAGGCAGGATGAAACTGTTTTAGGCAACAGCCCTAAAAAAACCAACCAAAAACTATCAAGAAAAAAACACACCACAGATTAAGGAGCTTCTCCCTCCACCCTCCAGTATGTAACATGTGATGCTAAGGGAGTTTTGTGCACTTCAGGAAAAGCATAAAAAGTAATTCCCATATGCTGCTGTTGCCGAAGGGAATTTGTTACATTCACTCATGTTAAATTAGGCCATTGTGTATACACTTCAGAAACAGAGGCAGGCCATAAAAACTCCTACATGTTATTATTTGAGCATTCCTTCCTCAGATTGTCTCTTTGCTGATATTAAAGTCTGAATGTTGTTCATCAGAGAGTGACTGATAATAAAGAAGTGATTGACAAACTTATTACTTGGCTTTAAAAATAAGTTCTCCCAATTCAAAAGATTCTTCTCAAGTCCAGGGAGACGTGGCTTGTTCTTTGTAGCAGAAGGCTGTAATTGGAAAAAAATATACATAGAGGGAAAGAATAGACTTGGTTTGTATTTAAACTGTGTAAATAATGGGATACATGGTTCTTAGCTGAAAGTATCCAGCATGGCTTAGAGAGAGCAGTAGGAGCTGGGGCTGGGGAGTTCCTTTCCTTCATATCAGTCTGAGCAAGTGGGGTCACTCCATGGCAGGTTCTCAAGGAGCTGCTGTGACACTGAAGTCAAACGTGTGCAGTAGCTCCCTGGGATGTTCCTTGTCACCCAGGCATCCCCTGGGGCCCATAATCCCTGTGCAGTTCCTTATAAACCCACCATGACAAAAGCAGTGATCTTCCCTCCCAGTCCTGCTGCTTGTTCCCAGTCCCTCTCTGCTGCCAGCAGACATGGGAGCTGGATGGGCTCCCTGGTGCTGAGTGAACACTGCTGAGGGCAAGAAGGGCTGAGCATGAGGGTGTGCTGGGACCAGCCCTTGGCAGCAGCAGCAGCAGCACAGGTCCATGCCTGACTAATGTGATTCCATCCACGCCTTGGGGGCACTTCCCAGACTGTGTGTGCAGCCTTAAAGGCTTCTTCTGGTCATGATTCTGTCTTTGGGTGAGGACAGGACCCAGCCAGCAGAAAACAATTCCCTAGTTATACTACACTTATTTTACCACCTTCTTAGCTCTCTGAGCGTCTATGGCAAGGTCAGAGAAGCAACAGTGCTGTCACAAGGAAGCAGCAGGGGCAGAGGCAGCTGCATGAGCTGCAAGGCCAGCCATGCCTTCCTTGGAGCAGTCCCAGAGCTCCGACTGCAGAGGTGCAAATAATCCTTCAGTGCCAGGGGCCTGATTGAAGACTGCTTTTTGATTCATTGGGCTCCAAATTAAGGTCAGACCTGCTCATTTTTTACTTTCAATGAACTTTTAGCCTCAGGTACCAAGCAGCCAAGAACAAGATGTCAAGCATATAGTCTTAACTTCAGCAGCTCCTTCTCTAGAGCAGCAGCTGCTGTTGCAACAAGGTCACTGATATTCAGAAAAAGGATGGACAGCTCTGACTGGCAGAATCCACAGCCAGAAAATGCAGCATGTGCATATGTGTTTGCAAAAGCACAGGCAGTCTTTGAGTTTCCTGACCTTGAGATATTTTCCTAGAATATGCCTCTTTAAAACTGTAAGCACTTAAAAGCAAAACCAGCTGAAAACAAAATCATATTATTAGAAGTTGCGTGAGGGAATAATGCCAGCTTATTTCATGAGCTAAGTTCTATGCTTTCATTCAAAATAGCTAAGTAAACAGTCTTTCTCAAGTGTCTCCACTACCTCCCATTTTCTTTTAATTCTAGGCCAAGCCCAAATCCCCTGTCAGCCATGTGCAGCTAACCTGCAATTTCTGTCAGCGTGGTTTACCATGAGCCTGAAATCCTCAATCATGAACATACACACTGTTACCTGAAGCAGCTGCTTTTTTTCTAGTTAACCTTTTAAATGATCAAGTCTCATTTTTTAGTCAGGGTCATCTTTCCTCTGCTTCCCCTTCCGTGATCTCTTTTCCTCCCTCACCCAATTACTCACAAGTGAGCTTAAAAGCATGTTTAATGGATTTATTTTGCTCACCCTCTTTGACTCACCAGCCTTTAAATAAGCAGTAAATGTTTTGTTATTTAAGATAAACCATTGCCTTTCTGCATCTATTTGTCTACTTATACAGCTGCATTTTAAGTTTGGATTATAATTTACAACTTGCAACCTGGTTGCATAGCAAGCACTGAATCCATCTTCCGGCTTGCTCAGGATTCTGAAGGAGTGTTGCCAATGGCCTTCCAATAGTATCCTGCCACATCCATACACAAAATTGTAAAGCACCTTCTATCACCTCAGACTGCAACAATAGAAAAGTTATTTCTAGGAAAGTCTACAACAATGCATTGCTGTCTAGGACTCCAAAATCCCAGCTACAACTCAGCAGTATACTTCAGATTTTATTCATTTAAAGAAGAGCTAAGCAATGGCACAATGCAGCCTTTTGTCACTACAAGGTGTGGTGTGAACAGGATTTCTGACAACCAGTGATTTAGCCCCAGAAAAGAGTTTAGTTTTAGCTTGAAAATCAGCACAGATGAGTATTTTCCTTTAATATAAGTTAAATAAAAATATACATATTTTGAAAGAAGTAGAGCCCTTCTCCTGTCTTATTCAGAAAGGAAAAAGAGTAGACAGGGTTTTGCTTGAACCCTTGTCCAACCTCTGACTTGTCTTTAGGTGACTTTCATTGCTCACAGTAATAAAAGGACCATTATCTTGAAATTCAGGTACATAATTGAGATATTTCCAGATAGTTCAATGACATTCAAAATAAGTGGAAAAATATGCATATTGATTTTCCGTTTTGACAGCATTAAGATTTATTTACTCTTGATGTTGCAGTGACCTCTAGTTTGTCTTGGTCAATACATACCTCAAGGGTTGATAAACCTTAATATTCACCTCCACAAGAGTCAATATCCACTTTATAATATAAAAGCTATCCCATGGGACAAACATTAATATTGTCGAATAGATTCAGTCCCTCACCTCTTTCTTCTCTTAATGTGAAAAATGACCGAGCTTGGATCCTTGGCAAAATTGAGGGGAAGGAAAAAAAATGGCAATGAATTCTGACAAACTAAAGAATGTGCAAAATGTATCATTGACCTTTATCTAAAAGGACTCTGGATGAAATAATCATCCAGATTCAAGTATTAGAGAAGAGTCAGGCTGGTTTTTACAAGATAACTTCAAACTTATTCTTGTAGAAATATACCTACAACTAAAAACTTGAGATACAACTTGCCTATTTCTGACTGACTGTCTTCTGGTGATGCTCTCCCCAAAAGGCACCAACAGATGGAAGGGGGGGATGTGGATTTCCTTCCCAGAAGACAACAACAGCTGGATGGGATGCTGCTTGCCTAGCACCAATGTTAACTTCTGGCCGATCCTGCAGCTTCCAAAAATTCATTCTGGCTATCATGAATTATAATTACTAGTGCATGTTTGGGAGTTTCCTACAGAGACAACCGCAGTCCAGAATAAAATATAGGAATTTTGTTCTTTAGTTCTCTGCACTAAGGAGTGAGCCTAGGACCCTGGGGAGCAGGAGGCTGAAACCTTAGACTTAAAATGTCAAGCTGCTGCCCCATGGCTACAATTGGATACCTGCCCCCCAGATAAACCCTATATCCAGCCAAGTTAGCCGTGCCCCCTGGTCTTTGGATCCAGGCCTCCAAACCTTCTCTCTGGAAGCAGCTCCAGGCCATGTGGCCTGTGAATGTCCAGGGAGCACACGGTCACCTGTGAATGTCCAGGGAGCACACGGTCACCTGTGCATGTCCAGGGAGCACACGGTCACCAATAAAGAACAGCACTGGGCTCTCCATTGTACCTGTCCCATTTTTTAAGCCACGCTCCCTGGCCAAACTGGGTTTGATGTAGCAGGAGGAGTAAACCCCTGTTACAGGTAGTACATTTCTTATCAAATGTTCTTGCAAATTATTTGAGGTATTTCCAGATTTATTTTTACCATACATGTTAAATCAGATAATTTATTTCCCAGAAAAATTAAAGAACTAATGAAGTTTTCAGGAGGTCTATTTTAGTTGCAATCTTACTCTTAACTTCCATTAATAATACAGGGCATGAAAGTCTTCAGTTCATCTTTATGCTGATTATGGCATTTTGTATTCAATGGGTACCTCTTGGTCAGCAATAATGAAGACATAACAATAGAAATGAAATAAAATTCAGTGAGTATTTTCAGGTATGCATTCTTCACTTGTAATTAAAGCTCCAGTAATCTCTTTTAGAAGAGTATTACCTGCAATATTGCTAGCACCTCACCTAAGTAGAAGAGCAGTAAATCAGATAGTGAAGCAAATCTCATTTTAAAACTACTTGATTCTATGTAAAGCTATTCACTAAACTTTAATACATTGATTCTTCAGAGCAAGAAGGAAAATAATCAAATCCGAACTGCAGTTTAACAGTAAGTCCCACTGGACACAGCTGAAGCAAAGTCTTGCTTGTGAAAATTGCCAAGCCAATGCACAACATTTTTTATTGCCAAAAGTTTGGGCTGTGCTGTACTGCTATGGTCCCTGACTGAAAGCTCTTCCAAAAAGCTATCCTTGTGATTAGGAAACCTCTGTTAATCTCCAAACTAAAATCACTGATAGCCAGTACAGATTTATCGATTCTTGTTATCAGCATTATTTGGTGCAAATCCTTCTTTCCTGGAACTGACTCTGAACTGTTCTGTAGGGTTTTAACCTCAATGCCTTAATTCCTTTACTCTGCACCACACCAGATTTTCTAGTGTCAGAAAGAGAGGCCATTCACCCTTTTCTTCTTGGAACAGCATCTTGGGCACCTCCTCCAGCAATTTCTTTTACTTGAGAGTACAGCTGCTGAGTCACAGGGAGAATTCCTGCTGGATTCTCCTCCTTAACATCAATTTTTACCACCAGGCTTCCAAAAGTGAGGGTTAATCTCTGTCCCTGTGCCACCTATCAGACACAGACACAGCAGCATCAGAGCTCTAACACAAACTTTCCATCTGCTCCCCTCCTCTCAAAGCACACCTTGGAATTGCCTGTATATGTTCACTCTCCAGTGTTGCTAAAGGTGCTGCTGCTTTTCTGTTGAAAACCAGGAGTGGTTTTCTTGCTGTCAATGGTTTGCCATTGGACTGGGCTTCTTATGTGAACAAACTTACAGAAATTAATGAATCTTCTCCTAAAGTTAAAAATAACTACCTGCTTTTCCCTGGAGAAATCAGCGCATTTGTCTCAAATACAGATTTTGATTTTGTGTTACTTTGGAAATCACCAGGTTATACCATAACTTCGAATTTTCTGTGAAGTTAGACTTGTCTCTTGAATATCCAGTAGCTCAAGAAGAGATGATATTTGGTGATTTGGCTCCTTTTTGAGACACAGAAAACTGGAGCTCAAGGGTTTACACTGAAACTGAGTGAGAACATTTGTAAAGTATGACATTTTTCACGGGATAAGATGTCATTTCCTGTCCAGATCCACTTCCACATTCTCTTTTTGGCACAAGAATACAGGAGTCTGAAGAAACACTTGTAGTTATTTTTTGTGATGTGTATTTCCGAACACAAGCTGTGACATTAATCTAATGTATGTCTCTCTGCATTAACCAATCAACAAATTCTTGAAATATTGTGTTCCCAAAACTGTGTGCTGGAGGTTAGAATGTACCTAAAATGTCTGCTAATAATTTGTTTCTGCTCTTTTGCTTGGGTGGATGAAGTCTAAATATTTACACTATTTGGTACATAAATTGTATTGTACTTGGAATCATTATGAAGTTCTGCAGCCCAGATTTGTTCTAGAAAGTCATGATATTCAAAAAAGTTTACAGTCAAACATTAAAACAAACTAAACTCTATATATATATATAGATACAGTATAGATTTTGGTTGTTGAATGCTGGTGCTAGTGGCCAAAGTGTAAGAAAAAGCATAAAAAGAGAATTTTCTTTTTCCCAGATCACTTTAACAAAGGAGGAGTTTAGAAACCCAGTATTCCAGAAACCTGCTGCCTGTGTAACTGGTTCCCCTACAGATCTGCTGCAGTCTGCTTGTTCCTTTCTCTCCTCTCAGAACAATCTTTAAGGATCCAATAAATCCAAACACCTCTGAAAACAGCCTCTAACCTCATACTGAAGTCAGAATTGTTCCCAGGAGAAGCAGATTAACAGGAGAAGACAAAGGTGCATGAAACCTTTGCACTCCCATGCAGCATCTCTGTCAGAAAGATCAGGAAATGGGATCAAAATCCCACATCTAAATAAAGCAGGCATTCTCACTCACAGTTATCATTTACACTCGATAACTAACAAGATAAAAAGAGCTAAAATAAAGCAAGATAAAAAAAGAGCTTTTAGAGAATTCACACATGGCTTTCCATGGTGTCTCCTTAGAATGGTTTTCAAGACTTTCCACCACAGTTGCTCAGTGCTTTAGAGCAAAGGCACTACTGAGGGACAGAATTTCAGTTTCCCATCACATTAATGTTGAGTGTGGCTCTTCCAGCAGCTAAATGCCATGGAGGGATGAAGATGGCAGTAATTAAATTCTCATCCAAATTTCCAGACTTTGTGCAGTCCCTTCGTGGCTAAAGGCTTGGGGCAGGTTTTGGAGGGTGCCCTCCTGCCCAGCAGAGAGCTGGGGGAGTCCTCTGTACAGCAGATCCCTAACCCTACAGTTGCTGGGAAGGAAATGCAGTAGCCTGCAGGGCACAGTGCTATGGGCAGCTCTGTCTGCAGCATAACCTACAAGCGGGACAAGAACTGGATTTTTCTTTATAAGGAAACAGCCAGAAATCTGCATTTATACCACGGACCCAAATGTACAAAGGTGGCTACAAGACACTAAAACATTTTTGATTCATCTTCTGGAGGTGTGATTCAGACCAGATTAAAATGCTTACCATTTTCTTTAGAGGACTTTCTAAGATACCAAACTATAAAGCAAAGTAGCTGACATTAAAAAAACCAAGAAAAGCTCCTAAACATCCTTGAGAACAAACCTGGAAGAAAAATATTGAGAATCATATTCAGTATAGCAGGCTGAGTTCATGCTGGCACCATCTCTGCTGAATTATAAACCTCTCAGAAACCAAGGCTATAATTACAGCTGGGTGACACTTGAACTTTCCATGGCCAAACATTTCACAGGACATAATTTCTGCACGAGATTTCATGGCACATTGTAAAGCCTTGAACTTCTTCCATCATAGTGGAATTTTGTGATCCTCTTTTGCCAAGACGGAAATGAATAATTATTGGTGAGTAATGATAAAAAATTAATTACTTTCCTTTTTAGGAGCAGAGTCAGTAAGAAAGCTCTGTATTGTTGGTGCTGAAGCAGAGGCTAGAGAAGAGTGGCCAGCAGTGTTATCTGCAATGTTTTGTTACAGTGAGTGATAGCTCCTGGTTTAAAGGAGAGGGCATTTCATATCTTCTTTTGCTTTCAATCACATCTTTTCATTAGTGATGGCTGAACCTCAAACCCAGCTGGAGATGGTGCAGGTGAGCACTTATAAGCACGAATGGTTATCTGGAGCTTATCTGAACAACTTTTATCAGCAATATTGCAATGGGAATTTCACAAGAACAGTTTTTCTGGTTCTTTCTTTTCCTGATTAGGTACTGCAAGAGCTTGTCTGCTGCTGCATGCCAGACCCAGCCTGCTGCCTGGCTGCAGTCAGAATGGGAGCTAAACCAGTTCATTTCATCTGGTGTCTTATGGAATGCAAAATTAGCACTGAGGAAACATTACAGTAAATATAGCTATTCTTAATTTCCAGGCAAAACTCAGAAAGATGAAGCTCACAAACTCTAATTAGATTTTTCTATCTCTCCTCCCTGCTCCCCTTTTCCTTTTTATGTCATAGAACTAGGAAAAAGCAAATTCAGATCAGGTAGGGAAACAGCTGCTAAGATTTAGCACAACTGGATTGAAAAATATAGAGGAAAATGAAAGCCTGGTTATTTGGGTCAGTGGAAATTGGACAAAGCAAATTAGTGGAAAACAGAATATAGAAAGAACAATTTTGAACTGGCTGGAGGGTAAATACAATGATTGATGCAAGCATCCATTTCCAGCGTGTTGAATTCCCCTGCACAGCAATCAGCTTTCACCAGCATCAATGGAGACAACTGGAAAATCAGATGCCCAGTTAATGCTGGTTCCCCTTCCTGTGGCTCTGCCCACCAAAAGCTGCTCCATTCATTCATGGGTGCTGCCAGCTGGCCCAGGTTTCTCCGAGGGAGGAAGGGGTGAGGCTCTGCATGTCCCTCCCAGGGACCAGGCTGCTGCCACTGCCACTCCTGGCTCAGACACGGCAGAACCCCAGGGGCTGCTCTGACCTATTTCATTCCACTTGTAAAGTCAGCACAAAGTGGATCATGCCTCTGACAAACAATGGTAATAAAACTGTTTTCCTAAATACTTTTAAACAGGTTTAGGTCACCTAATATATTTATAAATTAAACACCTTGTAGTACTTCCTTTTTTATTGTTTTTTTTTCTTCTGTTTTGTTGTGGGTTGGTGTTTTCTGAGGAAACACATCAATTAACAGATACTGCCGAAGGCAGACTTTTTGCTCAACAGCTGTTCTTTCACTCTAAAAAAGCAGCAGAATATATTGCACACAGGAAAAGTCTCCCTCACTATAGGCTGGAGTTAGATAACAGAGACCAAAAAGAAGTTCCAAGTGTGATCAGCCTGATACTCATTTTGCAAAAGTTCTTTTCCCTTTACATTGATTTTTCTCCTCTGAAATGTGGAATGTAGTTCAAAATATCCCATGTGGCATGTCAACTTCATTTACCCACTGCATTTCTAATATGTTTTCTCCATACTCTTCTATCCCATCGCAGCAATTGCTGTGTGCCACAGCATGCTATCATGTTTTATGGAGAATTTCACAGTGAATTCAATGGTGACTAATGCTTAAAAAGAGCTGCCACAACGTGGTCCTACCTTTTATTACAAAAGCACCTACTTGGGGTGTGAGATCTGGCTTTTAAAGAGGAACAGTCCCCTGATTTCTATCACTCATTTCCAAGCATGGAAGGAGACCCGCAACAAAACTCAGTACCAAGTACCCATCAAAGAGCCACATCCAGATCAGAATTTAGATGCAAGATTTAGAACAGCCTCTTAGTTTTAAGCTGTTCAGAACCAACAGGCTGCATCCAGCCCCATATCCACAAGTGCAGAACAGGTACAGCTTCCCTGGCAGGAAAAACTCGGTGAAGTTCCCACCATGAAACAATGTCAGCCCCTCTAACATCTTGGATGACAAATCCCACTTCAGTGGGAGAAGCTGTGTTACTCCCCTGTGTAAAGCAGGAGCTGAAGATCTGTTGCTCATCAGTTTGCTGCTGGTTTTATCTGCATTCCACTAAAATCTGAGCAATCACAATTATACCCCATTGACACGGCCCAGCACTGCAAATGATACAATCCCAGTTTATAAAAATATTAGAGCTATTAAGAGAACAAACATTTTCACATTTATTAATCCCATCCAGCAAGACTTGCAGCAGGGTTTTGCAACACAATAAATATTCAGGAGCTGGGAACTGGCCATATTACCAGCTTTGCAAACACTGCTCCTTAGAAAAGTCCTTTTGAATGGGATGTAGGTGGCAGTGTCTTTTCTTCTTTGACTGTGAGGGAATACAAACAATTAGCTCAGCTGCAGATGAATCATCCTTAATGCTTCCAAACAGGAATTTGCCAAATTATATACAACATTGATTATGTTTCCTACAGTAAGAAGATACAGTTTTAATTATATGACAATTTTTCATTCTTATTGCACAAAATTGTTGCTCCAGACAACTGCTATTGTGACATTCCCTAATTCTTGCCTCTTATATTAGCAAAGACCCCTGAACAAGAGGGAGAGTGACTACTTGACTTTTATTTTAGTGCAGCAGTATTGAAATAATAGGTAAAATTTAATGCTAACTGAATTTAAACAGTCTCAGAAGGTTGATAGCAGTCAATCTCTGAATGTATACCTTTCTACACCAAACTTTAATCTAAGGATCAAATGTAGTTCCTTCCTTGTCATCTTCTCTCTCTCCCCCCACTTTGACAAAACAGAAACTAAGTTAAAGCTACATTATTTGGTCTGCATCTGTTCTGGATGTGTGTGGGGAGGCAAAAGCAAAACTTATGGGTTATTCATACATTTTTATGTCTTTGAGATTTTGGAATCAGCTGCTCTGCATGGAAAATAACAGCTGTCACCATAGTTCACTTTGTTGGCAGGTAAATTGCATTGTTTGAGTCTGTAAGGTCAGGAAAGGCTGATCTTCTGGACATCAGAGAGGGAAAGTGGTGGCCATTATGAGCAATTGTTTGTAGTAAAAAAAGAAAGGAGGCATTGTCTGCATTCCATAAAGTGCAAGTAGATTACAGGGTAGAAAGCTGCCACTGGCATCTGAAGATGCAGCAAAAGGAAGACACAAAGAAATGAAAATTCCAGAAGAATGATATTAAAGGAAGAAGAAGTAATTTGATTAAAGAGATAGAGGATTGAAAAACCCAAAACTGAACAAAAATGTATGCAGCAAGAAGATGTGATCCAGTTCTAATTTGGGCTGTCTGCTGCTTGTATTCAAACAAAAAGTGAATTTACTGAAGTTTTTACATGCCGTTGGATCAGAAACAAGGAATTACTATATCAGACATATTCACCCATTCTTAAATTTATTAGATGGGCTCAGATTGACCTTCCAGTGTCAAAAGCCACAAGGTACACATTACTGGCATTCCTATCTGAAGGTGAGGACACATGTAGGTGGCATTCATCATGCCTTGTTAGCTGCAGTTGTACTCTCCCCATGTGATATCAATGTCTGAACTCCCACAGAGTTTGATGGGAGCAAGATCAGGTCTGCTATCTGTCACATCAGTAATTGCTACATGCATTAAAAATTAACAATCTGATTTGAAGGAGTGGCTTGTGAACTGAAGCTTTACTGGGTTAAAAGCAGCACTTCCAGCAAGAAACATGCTTTATCTACTGCTAAATCCACTGCTTCCCAGTACTGTTCAAATGACAGCTCTCTCTCCCATCTGCAATATGTAATCTACAAAGTCCCTGATCCAGTGATATACTCTTAGAATTGAAAGTTTAGACTGATGTTTTGCTTGAGATATTACAAAGCTTTCTATTCCCATCAGTAGTAATTCATGCCTTGTCAACACAAAATTGACTATTAATGTACTCAAATAATTTAGTTGGGAAAAAAGACAACTAATGCAATTATCCCTGAATGGTTTAGATATTAATGTCTCTGGAGCATACTAAGTGCCCTAAAAGCCAATTGTAGCTTCTTAGAAATAAACCTTTAATCCTCTGCACCCCTCTGTAAGAAAGAAAATCCACCTGGGAGCTTAAAAAGAGAGAAGAAGCCAAATTTTTACCCACATTACTAGAGAAGAGCTTAGTTTACACAGGCTATTATTTTTCTCCTTGTTTCTGAAACTCAGCAACACACTCAGAGGTAACAAAATGCACTGACCTTTTCCAAGACATTTTACAGCTTCATGACCATGCCATTCATACACGCAGATTACTAGTCTCTAATTAATATTCCCAAAGCAAAATCAACATAATCATGACCTAAAATTTTTATTCCCTTTCTCTGGAACCGCTTTATATTGCTGTATTAAAATTAGAGTCTTGGGATCAGAGTAGAAGCTGGAGTGAAAAAGGAGGTAAATTAAGGTCTTCCTTTATATTGCTGATACCCTAAATGTGCACCCACGTGCTCCCATGTGCACTTGGACAGCACTAGCAGCTGTGCACAGATATTTAAAATACAAGCACTGATGCCTTAGGTTTTAGCTTTTATATTTTTTAAGATCCTGTGCTGTTTTAGTGGGTAGCTTTATGTTTCATATTAAGTGCTACTAAGCTCCTTTACAGAGTAGAGAGACAAGACAATTCCTTCTCCAGCTTGATACCAAGGACAACTTTTAGGCCCAAGAACGAAAGCAGCGGTGAAGTGAGAAGAAGAAACCAGGAGGATGGAGCTTCATAACCTGAAGCTATGGTTGGACAATTGATTCTAATGTGCTAATGGACCAGAAGTCATAAAAAGTGTGGGACCTTGTGATCAGGTGTCCGTTTTGTGACCATTTTGGGGCATCTTGGGTGTGGTCCAGCTGGACTCTTGCGTGGCCCAGGTGTGCCCAGTGAGGCCTTTTAATAAATCCCTGCTTTATCCTCTTGCTTTGTCTGGTCTCTGTTCCAGGTCAGCCTCCAGAAGGCATCACACCATACCTCTTAATTTGCAATAGGCAAAACAAGGTGGAACCAGGCTATGTGCAGGTGGTTTGATTGAATCAGCTGCTAAAACTCACATCCAGTTCCCAAACTGTCTACTTAACACTGCCTCCAACAAGCCCTGCTGTCCCACAGTGCCGTGCCATCTGTGCCTGCTTAGTGTGCAGCTTTTCCTCCTCCTCCCTCACATGTTTTGATTGTACCCCAAAGCCTGGATTTCCTGGCCCTCCTCCCACAGTAGCTTCTTGTTGCAGTGACAGCACACAGCAACAGTATAAAGGTATGTCAGCCTTGTACCCAAAATACAATTTCTGCAATGAATATGTTTCTTCAGGCAATTCCCTACTCTTAGCTGCTCTGCTAGATTTTAGGATTACTATTTTAAGTTGCAGTATATTAAACTGTCACTGAAAAAAAATCCTAATGAAAAATGAAACAGCTGAAATTGATGAGCAGTAATAAGAGCTCATCACTGTGGAGATTAAAAAAAAAAGTCAGTGGTAACACTGGGCTGCACAGAGAATACTCCAGCAATTCTGTGCCCTTGATTCCCAGTGCTGTAGGTGAGGGGAGAGGAACTCCAGATTTGATCAGCTTCTTGAACTGAAGCAGCCAAGGAGGTGAGGATTTCTTCACCTGCCTTACACAGTTTGTATCATAAGTCGTGACTACAGAGTTTTTATCATCCTCAAAACCCCCTGACATGTCATGCAGGATGTATTGCTCTGTTTCCCAAAGACACAGGCATTCATAAAGTCCTTATGCTTCTAACATTAAGATTTTTGGAGACATTGGCCCATCCCAAACAAATTTGAGAGAGCTCTAAATGTTTTACGGATACAGAAATCTGAGTAGAGAAGAGAAATCTAGCAGAGCATCTACAGGGTATATCCATGCTTCACTGACTCCAGAAAAGTCTTCAGCTTCAGGCAGAGCTTACCCCAAACCACAATTTAGGCCCAAGGCAGAATTCCATAGGAAACAGATTTCTGTCAATGTATGTCTTGAGGTTGTGGCCCAGTGGAAAACAAGTGGCTCCATGGATCAAGTCTGGCCTCTGAAATTCCCAGAGTACCTCTTTTAGGAAAAAGGAGTGGTCCATGGGATCCAAGAGAATGAAAGTTCAAATTGCATATATTGTTTTTCTAGTATAATTTTTCTTTATGTGCAATGCTCCTGTGGCTTGAAAAAATGTTTTGGTTGACCACAGATAGTAAGGAAATAGTCTCTCTGAATTAATCTTGGGTTCTTCCTTCCCTTATAGTTTCCTGCTTTTCCACCAGCAGTATTCCCCTGATTACTAAACACGCTCTGAAAACTCATTACTCAATAGCAGCAGAAATTTTATCATTTTACAGAACATAGACTGAGGAAGTGCAGACTTCTCAATAAGGCTAAACAAAATATCAAAACAGATGAAGGCTATTCTGTACATGCAAAAAGCCACTGCAATAACTGTGTAATGCTTCACATTCCTGAGTAATGCCAGACTTTAAATTCAGGCAAGCAGGATTCTGAAATACTCAAGTGACTGCCTGTGGACAGGTTTCATTAAACAAAAACAAAGTGTAAGGAGAAAACCATATGCCTGGAAGACATTTGATTATTCTATAAAACTTGTAAGTAAATTTGTCCATGAATTAAACTTGAGTGTGTTTTAGGAGTGGTAACTTGAAACAGAACACTTATTGACCAAACTGTGTTTCCTTAAAATCAACAGTGGACACTCATTACAGCCAATGAGAACAGATTGGGATTAAACCTGAATATTCCTGGGGTTTTTTGTACGTGGATTATTACTTGGCTGAATAAAAATAAAAAATGTACGGGGCTATTGTTTGTTCTAAATATACTGAGAGTTTTGGTGGCAGTTTAAACAAAAGAAAATAGATTTGTTGCCCAGACAGCTGACATCATCTTGAAGAATAAGAGTTTAGGCCTTCAGTTCATGTAAGGGGCAGAGCAAGCAATCTCTTACATAACCTACCCAACCCCCCATCAAATACCTTCTCTCTAAATTTTTCTTGTTAAAGGACCAGGTATTTATTGATAGCTCAATGACTTTGACTTGGGCAAACTTAAATAAAGGTGGTAGGATGCTAAAAGAAAATGTCATATCCCAATCCCCAAAAAGGGATACAAACTGAACTTTTAATCACACATTCTTTAAAACAAATGCTCCAGCTGAGTTGGGGCCAGCCACTAATGCTAAAGAGACAAACCAAAACGTTAAGATTGTGTGAAATTCAGCAGGGGAAGTCAGACATCTGAAATGTATTTTTAGTATAAATGTAAAGGAAAGCAGAGAAAAACAAACCATGTAGAGCCAAAAAACTCACTGTACCTACAGCAAGCTATCCTAACCTTGCAGGATATCAAAAAAAACAAGTAATATCCATTCTGTGCACTGCCTTATGTTAAGATTAACTTTATCTTGCTAAGGTTGCTACTAAGAGAATGCATTAAACCCTGATGGCATTTCCATGTAACTTCTTCATGCACACTCTGCTTGAACAACATGGTAGTTAAGTTATTCTTCTTTAATGCTATTTGTGGTGTTTTGGGGCAAAAGAAAAGTCCTCTGAACTCCTCAGCTAAACCCAAAAAGACAGGGGTTCTTTCTGGGACTTTTGCTACATTAAGGACAGCAGATATCCCTGCTTGAGGAGGTCACTGTCTGATTCATACCCAAGTTCCATTACAAATCAGTTATATGAAGAATGAGGTATTGAAAGCAGATTTTAAATCTAATTGACCATAAAAGGTTTGCCAATTTCCAAGACTGAGCTGAATCATATGAAATTCAACACCCACTAAATATTATTTCTCTCAACAGGCTGCAGGAAAGAGTTTTAATGATTTTACTTCTTTAGACTGAGCCAGCAGATATCCAGAAAAGATCAGTATAATTGCTATTCCTAATTTAATATATTTTAAATTATTTCAAGTATTAAAATGTCTTTCACGTTGACAACCAGAAGATACAGGGCAGAGGGAAGTTGAAAAACAAGATCCCCTTTGTGAACACAGGTCCTGATTCTTTGCTACTTTGCTCCTAGTTCTGGAACACTAAAGGGAGAGCAGCTCTGGTCAGCATCACTGAGGCCAGCAACTAAATATTGGTCACCCAAAGACAAGAATCAGGGGATTCTCAGATTCACCTTTGCTATCTCGTGGTTGGCACAAGGAAAGTGAGTAAGAGTCATGGAAATTTCTGTCCAGGGCTATCAGGGCTTTGGAAATGCCCAGTCACTGGGAGCCAGCTCTGTGGTTTGCTGAGGGCTGCCTGAGGCAGCACAGGATCCATGAAATCCTTGTCCATAATCCTTTCTGGGAGCCTGGAGCCAAACAGGCTGAATTCCCTTGGAATATGACTTAAGTCCACCAGGAAATCATGCTAGTCATACTGTTTGTATGAGGGCAGGTTTTAATTAACTGGAAAGTCTGAGATTCAAGATGTTCTGATTTTTGAGTCACTTCTGCTTGTAACTTAAGGCATCAGCTTGATAACATTAATACTTAATAAGCAATATGCTTATCATCCCGGGAAGAGTGAAAATGGGCAGTATTCTGAATTTCTGCTGCCTATTGTACATGGGAAATATATGAGAACTCATCTTTTTGCTTATGGCTCTGGAATTGTATACTCTGCTCGGCACTCGGTATTTCACTTAGCAAAGGACAGCACTTTATAACTATTAAATGCACTGCCTTAGGGATGTGGTAACCCATTGACTTGACAAGTCTTTTAAAAAATGCTATAGTCAAACAGCAAGGCAGGATACATAGGATTTATCTGATAAGCTGAAAAGTCCCTAATGACCCCAAACACTTCAGGCGACACTAAGTATAAAAGTCATTTTGATGAACCTGCAAATCACATATAAATCAGGAGAGAATTTTTGTGTCCAAATATTTTTAAAGGCATATATTTCCACTGTGTCTTCTTTTTCACCCTCTACAATTCCTTTAACATGAAAATATAAGAAATCATTGTGTTAACTGATCTGAATTAAACATTTCTTCCACTTTGGCTCTCTACCTCCTTTTTTATGGTTTCAATGGAAAAATGGCAGCCTTCACTCACTTTCCTTTTCAATGCCTTTTAACAAGACATGTTTTTCTGGGTTAATTTAAATTTACAAAGGGGTAGACAAAGATGATGCTTTCCCACATGACCATGTGGATGCTGTGCTAGTCCTGAGGATAATTTTAGCTGGTACATGCAGAAGTGACAGGAATAAGTGACATGCTCTGTTCAGGGTGCCAGTGCCCGCCAGTCTGCTATTCCAGCAATATTCTGTAATTAATGTTGAGTGAGCAATAAAGAAAAACCCAAGAGAAAGGCAAATCTGCTTGTTTTCTTTTCATTATGGATGACTACGCAAGAGGAAACCAGGAATATTCTGACAGTGCAGCTAAGTTCTGGAAACTGTACATCTGTTTTGATCATTTGGATCCCAGCATTCATAAAGATGAGCAGTTTATTATGCTCAGTGCCATTTGTCAATACATCTTTCCCTATTTGTCCCTGCTGAGATTATGGCTGCTACAAACTTAACAGCTGGCACTAACACTGACAGCCCAGGGCCAATTTATGGAACTCAGCTGTAAAATACTGACCACTTGTGACACAAAAGAACGTCCCTGTCCCAGCCATCCAGCTCTCTGTCCTTCTGGTGCCTCCTCTGCTCCTTTTGGCCAGGCTCTGCAGAGAATGACTCCTGCCAGAGCTCCCAGCTCCAGCAAACCAGCAACATTCCTAGCCCTCCCACCAGCTTGGAGGCTCTTTGCCACTCACCCCCTCAGTTTTCCTTCTGGCAGATGGGCTGCTGCAGCTCAGCTGAGTTTTGTGCCCTGACTGCACCACCCTGACCCTCAAACTTCCCGTTTGGAATGTGGTCAGTTGTATTGTGCTGGGAGCAAACATCCTCCTCCTCTTCCCTGCCTTAAGAACTACATTTAAAGTTCCAGCCTTTTCCTGCTGAAGGAGCCTGGTTTACAGTTGAAAAAGGAATATTATGCTTCAGAATGTCTTTTTATTCTCAGCTGAGCAAGCCTAAAACTATTGACAGGCTTTTGCCCCTCACAGTCCCCATGGGTGGAGTTTCATTGAGATTTTGTATTCAGGGTGAAAAATCATCCATTTTTACAGCTAGCACTGCCATGAGGGTCATGCAACTCATTTGTTGCCAAGAGGACAACTTGCTATAGAGAGCTTTACAGCTCTGTGTGTTGGTGGGATTTTATGGTGGCATACAACAGAGAAACCCTCAGTTGTGCCTGTCCTGGTCCTTCCAGCCTTCCTGTGTAGAAATTGTAACAGGCAGTCACCTGCTATGCTCCACCTTCTGTGTTCTTGTTTTCTACATCAGCATCTTGTGCTTTCAGATTCCCAACACATCCTTTGTTGGCACACAAGATACACCACATGCCCCTGGCTGGCACGGTTTATATTTTCTGTCTCCTGCATTCCAGCTGGAGCTGTGTGTATTAACAAACCAAATCCCAGCATTAGTCAAAGTCTACGGGTTGGATTTTTGTTATTTAAAGTCTACAGCTTTCTTATTAGGTGAAATCTTGGTCCAAGTGAAGTAAACAAGAACAGTTTCAATTAGAAGCTAGGAAACACTTGTGGGCCCCGTGCCTGGCATGGTGCTACTTCATCTCTCTTTGGGATGGAATTTTTCTTGTTCTTATCACTGCCAAGGCAAAAAAAAACCTGACAAAATTAACTACACATGAATGCACAAGTCAAGCTCTCAGGCCTTTTCTGCCAGTGCCTTCTCCTTGGTGCATTTTTGAGTAAAAAGGGCAGAAAGAGACACAACTCCTCTCATCACAAAATTGTTTTATATTTGCACTTCACCTCAGTAGATAAAACTTTCTGTAAGGCAATAGAAAATGGTATTGTTTAGTGTAGCAGGTTTCTGTTTCTTGTTTTATTCCCAGGGAAGGAAAGTGCTCTTACAAGGCTGATGGGACCTGAATCCCTGTTTGCTCCTGGAGGATCCCAGGTCTATGAAGAATTTTCAGTGGAATTGTGCTTGTGACATCTTTGGAGCTTTCGGGAAGGTTTCACAAGCTCAGCTGTTCAATAAATGATCTGTTGGAGCCACAATAGTGTTCAGAAAAGCTTTACAAGTCGGCAACTTTTTATGTAGTGCAGTCACTCTGAATACATTTTAGAAGCTGAAGGTCCTGCTTGGGCAAATAAAGTGTCATTTTATAGAAAAATGGTGTAAATTACAGAGATATACAAATTTTTCAGAACCACTCGTTTTTTATGTGGTTAAGTCTACCAAATGCTTCTAAGTGAGAATGTGCAAGTGAGGCCTTTTGTGCAAGAGAATACAGCTTGGATCTACAAAGGATATTTCACAGAATTGCATTGCAGGCAGCCTGTGGGCTCTTTGTTTATATGGATTGTTTCAGTTCTGTAGTTACTTGAACCCTGTTTCATCAAGAAGGATTTACTTTGCCCAGTGAGGTACATTACAAACAAGATCTCACTATCCTCACAGAAGAAAATCAAGAAGTGAAGTTAGGCTAATTTGTCTCACTAAAAGTTTGAATTTTCCTCTTAATTATCTACAGAAAAAAAAAAAAGTAAAACATAGCAATACCAGACTATTGTCAACCCAGACTCAAAGTTTCAAACTGTGTCCAACAAGCATTTATACTTATTTATAACTCACAGTTTGTCTCCTACCAAATATACCTAAAAATTATTTTACACTGATGTTGTTCCTGCATCTTACAATCTATGAAACTTGAAGCCTGTTGGAACCTTAAAATAGATTTCCAAACTGAGCAGTTGAATCACAGAGTAAATGTATATGAAAATCTCAGGCAAAATATGACAGATTTGCTTTCTAGGCTTCACAGAAAGATCAGTCCATCAGTGATAATTAGCTGAGGTTAATTCCACTAGCACTTGGATTGTAAGACAAAGCAAATCACTAATTGAAAGATGAAACTGGATATAAGCATCAGCAGTGCAGTCTTTCTGAATGCCTGCTGAAGAAGAGAATAAAGTAATGTGTTAATCTATATGAAAACAAAAGCCACCTTCATCAGTGCTTGTTTCAGGAATCACTGTGTGACACTGCCATCGCATATGAATGACTGAATAAGGCTGATAATGCAGCAGGACCAGATTCTACCCTGTAAATGAATTCTAATCTCAAGTCCAACAGCCTAGAAGTTGGTTATTTTACACCTTTCATTATTTATTACCATACAAGAGATAAAATTATATGTCTGAAATTTTTTTACTCTGATATTTTAAGAACTGCAAAAAAATTATTTCCCCTCACCATTGCTTCTCATCTGCTGCCTTAATTTGGCTTACAAACTGCCAGCAGAAGGTTTGGCAATGCAAATTTTTAGTGGCACGCAGCTGCACCACAGGTAGCTACAGAAACAAACAGGTAGAGCTCTTTTCACAGCAGCATTTCTGAAATTATTGAGATAAAAATATAGCAAGGATTCAGGTCCAGAATCCAAACAGCCCGTTCCCTCATTACAGCTGTTTTTCACATGAGCAGCCCTGCAGACAGCCGTGAAGTTCCCCAGTACCCCCAGTATCCAGGTAGCCTTGGATGTCACTGCACTCCTGGGAATTGGTGTGCATGGGGCAAAGGGCCACCAAACAAGGCCCTCGTCACTCTCCAGCACCAGCGCTGGACAATCCACTCCTGCCTCCCCCAGCAAACACTTGGCAGAGCTGCACATGTGAAGCATGACACTGTGCATGCAATTTTGCTGTTGGGACAACAACACAAACCCTTTGTGACAGATGGGAGTCGTGCTGCTTAATGCAATACTGGGAGCTGCTTAGTTACACACACTTAGGATACAGTGACAGAAACAGCATATGGACCTACGTACAATGGGAGAGGCATTCAGCTTAAAGCTTGAAGCATTTCCTCTGAAATCTGTTCTATCAGATATTTATTAAAGGCAGAAACATTGCTCACACTGAGCCCTAGGAAAGGAGTTGGTAATTTAGGGGGGGAGGGGGAGGAAGGCAATTCTGATGCATGCTTCCAAGGCAGAAGTGTACAGGCAGCCTTCAGATTTCTCATGCTGCTCTACACTCCTGATACATCTCCTGAGCTATTTTTTAAATGTATGTACATCTTAAGGTCTAAGATCTAACATGAATAATAACTGAAATGATACATAATTAAACATTTTGCACATCAATGTGTGATATTGATGGTTTAAATATTTCATGACTAATATGTTCAGTTAGGTTTAAGCCAAGCTACTGAGTTATTTCTCCCTCACCTCCACTGCCCTACATCAGAGGATATTGATATAGCTTTCACCATAAGTTGAAAAGATTTCAAATCTACTTCCTAGAAGGGTAGCTAAATAATTACTGTCATGCTAAAAAAAGGAACCCTTGCACTATATAAAGGATAAGGCAAAGGCATCTTTTTCTACTAACATGTAATCCTCAGCATCTCTCTCGTGCTCAGTTTCCAGCAGCATGAATGCTGGTGATGGAGCTCTTCATTTTCAGGACTAGTAGCCCAAGGTACCAGCCCTGAGAGCCCCTGGACCCATATCCTATATGTCATAAGACATGGTACCTTCTGCAATGCCAGCATTTATTTGAACCCGTTTACTGCACTCGGGTTAGTCATGTCAAGATCAAGGCCTCCAGCCTGAATAAATCACTGGTTCAGCGTGTTCCCTCTCTATTGCTCTGCTGCCTGGTGCTGAGTTACTAGAGAGAATTGCTCCTTAGGCTCAGTGAGTGAGATCTTTATTTTTAGTGTTGAGGACGAGAGGATCTGTCCTTGCTGATGACTCATGTCTGAAGGTTGTTACATTTGCAGCTTGTCAGAGGATGTGCTACACATGAAGAGTAGGGGAAAGAAGTCCAGTGACAGCAAAACTCCTCTTCAGGTTGTCTGATGTTTTTAGTTCTATTCGGTGGAACTTTTCCTAGCATTTCCTTCGAGCTTTTTTCCCTTCTCATGTTGCATTTTCCACTGTCTTTAAACTTGCAGTGCACTTTGAGGCATCACTCTGAAATGCTTTTTGAACTATCATGTTCATTATATATCATTGTATCCAAAGCACATTTCCTTAGTTCACAAATAGAGGCATTTCCCCTTTTTTTGCCTTTTCCCAGTTTTCTCCTATAAAAGTACCAGCCCCAAACACATTCACAAGAGCTTCTCATACTGTCCTATAAAGTACAGAGGATGTACAATATCGATACAAATTACCCCTGTTACAACATAGAAGATGCTGAAGGCCAAACCTCAGCATCCCTTGCTCCTTCTACAACCCTTTTCAGAACCTCAGTGCAAGGCAGACTGTTGGGAAGATAAAAGTTATACCCTGAGAAAGCAACCAAAGCCACAAAGAACATTAACATCACAGTTCTGGGTAACTTTGTATGCAAGACTTTATACTCAAGTCAAACTGCTAATCCCAGGGGTTTTGAAGGCATTCTAATTCCTTTGGGAATAGGATTGAGGAACTTAGTCCCAATATCAGTACTTTTATGTCACCTGAAACTCCCCCAGGTACAGCCAATAAACAAGGAAAACCACATCAGACNTATATATATATATATTCCAAAGGGACTAACAGGTCTGTGATCTGCTGCCAGAGCTGGTATCATACACACTGCATGCTGTGCTGAGTGTGCTGTCCATGGGTGACCATAAATATCTGTTGTAATAAGGGAGATACAGTCAGTTATACAGCTGGGATAGCAACAGAAGGGCACATTCACTGAAAAAAAATCAATTTTAATTAGGAAGACAATTATATTTTCTCCCAAAGGTTGCCAGGGTCTCAAGATTTATCTTTAAGGTGATGGAGAAGTAATCTTTTGCCATTCTATATCTCCTGGGTAGCACTGAACTCTGGAACAATTTCAGGTCCAAGGAAAGACCACGAGGTCCCCCAAGGTCTTATAAGAAAAGGCAATAAAAATCACTGGCACATCATTAGCCTGTCCCTGCAACAGCAGCTTATGATTACATCCTTTGATTTCTCCTGGCAAAGGTTTGTTCAGCTTATTCCCAAGCTCTGTAGCAGTGACTGGACCTACATTGCTGCCTTCATTCCAGTCCAGAGCTGAGCTTTGTGCAGGTAGGTGGCTCTAGGTTAGCAACAATCTTCCCTAAAACAGGGACAAACCACAGAAACTCTCAGATGGACACAGCTGCCTGGCCACTGGGAGCCACTTTGGGACTTTTATTAAGTTCTAGTAGCTGAGACAAGAAGTTATCCAGATATTTCTGAAGCAGCAGCCAATTACTGCCAAGACTTTCTGGAGTAATGGGGAGAAGATAGCAGTTGAAATGGACAGTAGGTACTTGACAAATGTTTCTAGATGTCAATGCTTGCCTTTTCTCTACTGCCAGTTCCTTGCTTTCTCTGCTCCTCCATGATCTCTCACTTTGCTTCCTGCACAAAATGTCAACAGCCACTACAGCCTTGTTTTTCTTCACATCCCTCCCTCAACACTCACCTCTGCCAGGGCAACTCCCTAGAGCTCCTCCGTCAGATTAATGATGTAGCCTGCAAATATCAGCCAGTCTCAATTTTCTTTCTCCTTCTTGACTATTTGCACCCTGTATTTAATTAACAAAGCTGGACCCATGGGCTCAGGATCACCTGATACAGTCTCATCCTTGACCCTTTGCCAGCTAAGGTTTTGCTCTGTGGCATTGCCAGGCCACATCTTCTATTTTGTGTGGGTACACAGTACTCCACAGCCTTGGTGCAAGGTACTTTTGCATTATTATCCCTAAATTCCAGGAAAACTACTGAAAAATCATAGTTGACTACAGACACTTCAGTCTACTTTCTTTAACACCAGCAGTTGTAATAAAAAAGATGAGCACTGGATCCTCCCATGCGCTACTGGAAAAAGATCTGTCAAACTACTGCCAATGCTCACATCTTCCTCTTCTCTCTACAATGGATTTCTATTACAGACTTCAAACATGCTCTGCTCTGAAAACAGCCCCATTGATGTCAAGATGTCTTCAGCATATAAAACATGTGCAGGGTACATAAGAGAGAGGCACAGCATGGCTCTGGAATTTTGCATATTCTTGCAGCAGTGTTCTGCTTTTTGAGATGTTGGAATTGCCAGTGAGTGGCCCAAAGCTGCAGGACCTTCCAGGGTGATCAATCTATAATTTCCACATGTCTTATTTTCTCTCTGAAATATATCCCATTATATATTGCCATGGTGATACTGCTATGGTTTTGTTTCACATCCTAGTCAAATCAAAGAGGAATGCTTCAGACGCAATAAAATATTCCCAAGGCTTTTTAACACCACAGCAATTTTAAGCTGTACAATGCATACTCTGCTATTCACTCATCTCCCAAAACAGTGAAAACCTTCTTGTCCAGCTGTCACAAATTTGATCCTGAATTTGCAAACTATTAGCAGCTCAGGAGGGCTGAAAACTCCTTGCTGACACTGACACAGCAGTAGTGGCTCAACACCTGAGAACTTGTGATTTGTGTTTATCAAAGTCAAAGGTCCAGCCCTGAGCAGCATCACTGTGAACAGCACCTTGGAGTAGTTTCAAACCTAGCACTCCTCAGTAAGTGTAGTGCAGCCATTGGAATAAATGCAGAACATCCCTATATTGATAAAACACATACAAGGAATTAATATCTGTCTGAATTCTAATAAATAACAAAATAAAGCTCAGGACTGAGACTAAAAATGCAGGGATTTTGTTTCTTTCCATCTTGGTGATCTTGGAGTGTGCAAAGTGTTGTGAGAGCCATGGAAGTAAATCTGTAGAGGGAACACAGACTTCAGAGGGACATTTAAAGATTAATTTCAGTTGTAAATAAGAAACTTGCTTATTCTTTTCTGCAGAACACTAGAACAAGCCTTTTTTAAAATAGTGTTTTATCACTATAAATTCTGGAAAGCTTTCTGATTAAATGCAACTACATTCGGGGATGTTTTTATTACGCGATTCCAACAAACAAACTTGAGAGTAAAACTCAATTTAATTTCAGGAAGCAATGAGACAGGGTAAATTTAATAGGAACATATTGTTCCAGGCATGCTCTATGCCAGCCTGCAGACCTTGAGCAAAGCCAGCCATCTGAGAGCAGCAGGAGAGAGAATGAGAGAGACAGAGGGAGGTAAGGAACGAGAAGGAGGGGGAGGACAGCACAGAGAAAGAGACAGATATGAGAGGAAAGTTCCTGTCAGACTTTTCTGTGATGAGAGGAGTTGAACACTGTGGGAGAAAGAGATATGAGGGAGACTCTGAGCTGACTGTGTATAAAATAATAACAGTACATACAGCACAAGCCCAAGACACTTTCCAACTTTTACAAAGTCAGTGGAAAGACTCCTCTAATTCATCTGCACAAGCTGCAAGTAAATAAAAGCCAGTGCCAGTCCCTCTCTTCTCCCTGTTTTCACAACAGGAAGGGGCTGTGGAACACAGAATGACACTGTCTGATCCTCCCTAATCAAAGCCATCAGGTGACAGGGAGGGAGTTCCCCCGGAATTAAACAGGGATAGTTTTTAACCAGGTGTGTCCCCCATGCCCTGCTGGCACACCCCAGAGAAGCAGTGGAACAGGAGGCAGTGGGGCAGGACTGAGCACACCCAACCAAGAATATTTTCTCAGAGCAGGTTGTAAGATTTCAAGGTCTTCGTACCTCACATTCTCTATCAAGAGCTTTTCAGCAAGTTCTAGTGAAAAGCAGAAAACAAAAGAACCCCTAAGCCCTTTCAGGGGAGACACCAGCTTGTGAAAAGAGCTTCAGTGCATCAGCTGACAAACTTGTTGCTGTGTTTTTGTTCTTCCTACCTTCAGCTCCTGTCTCCTGATCACTTTGTATATTGAACCAGATTGTAAGAACTCCGGTACAAACTCTGTGACATGGTATTTAAAAACATGCCATACGTGTGTTTGGCTTGAACAATGCTGCCAATGAGAATGTTGAGCACAAACACTTCACCCTGATGATTCTCAAAACATAGCTGAAGTTCCTGGGATGCAGAATGTTCAGTCTGATATACAGACATGAGATGAGAATGAATTTTACAGCTGAGCACCTGTAAATATCAGTTGGTATAGCAATATATGCATTGAATTCCTCAGCATGAGGGGGCTCTCTGCCTGTGGACCCAGTTTGTGTTTGTACAGTCAGTGTTGGGCTGGCTTGTGGGACAGTTTAGAGTCAGGATCTCTTCATATCAAATCCTAGCTCTCACAACCTCTGCATATGTGAATTTAGACAAATAATTTAAGATATGCTCCTTCTATTCATACTATCATATATTATTCTAGTTGTCCAAACCAAACACAGCCAGGTTATAGAGCCCACTTTTGCTCAGAAATTGTTTTGGTAAAAGGCTTATAAGAAAATCCATTTTCTCCTTAGGATGGTGAAGATCAACAAACTTTTATAACTAAAGTAGCACATTTCTAAATAATATAACTCTGACATTTATGTTGATTTAACTGGAAGGACATTTAAGGCAGTTTTAGATCCTTTTGGAAATCCCTCCTTCAAGCAAGGAAACTTTCAGTGCAGAGCTGGTTCTCTATTAACACGTTCTCAGTTGCTACGTGGTTATCCCATGATGTACAATGATTTATGAACACAGATAGGATTAACTCTGACCTTGTGAAAACCAGCAACTTCCCTCTTCCTTTTCTCCTCACCTGAATAACTTACTGGACCCCTTAAACAAATTAAAGAAATAAGTAAGAGTGACTGGAAACACTGCTGGACTATTTAAGTAAGCCTCAGAGAACTCCACTGGATAATTTATTCTTGTGAGAAACATAATGATCACCCAACAAGTTTGGTTAGGAAGGTGGTTTATCAGGCCACCTTGATATACTAGGGCAAAAAAATACACAGAACACCTCCTGATGATGGATTGCAAGATATATTAATACAGAAAAGGATTGAGATTTACTTTCAATAGTAGATTAAGGTGCTCCAATGCAGCCGAGACTAGTTCTTTTAAAACAACAGGGACTGAATTTCTTCTAGATAAGGGCTTAATTTTTATTGAAAACCTACCACCTTCAAACTGCTCGAAAGTTGAGGCACTATAAAACTGTCAAATAGCACCATTATTAAAAGCTTTATTTGACAAATCTTCCACTGCTGAGATAACTTGTGTGTTTGCCTTCTCTCTCATATGAAATAAAATCATTCACTTATGCAAACTGCTGACAGGAACGGAAACAAATGGGGTTCTCAGCACAGGGTGAAATACACTATCCCCTTTCTGCAGCTTAATGGAAACCAGAGTTATTTATAAATCATAAGGCACTCAGACCAGAGAGCTGCTCTCCTGCTGGTTGCAGAGTACTTGGGGAAATATTTGGACTCAGGAAGCTCTGTGTGGTATTCTGGAGTAGCTGTGATTTTTCAGGAGCACCATCTGCATGAAACTGTCCAAGAGGAACAAAAACGACTGAATAATATCTGACAACCAAATTTAGATTTATTTTAACCTCATAACAAAAAGGTGTGAGTAGTTCTGCTAGATGGTCTGATAGTTAGCCTTTTATCTGTGCCCAGTGACCTTTTGCTAGCACTTGCTATTGATTCATAGATTTTTAAGGCCAATGAAGACCTTTACACTTTTCTAGGCTGATCTCCAAATTAACATAAGCCTCTGTGAGCTTATTCTTGTGAGCACCACCTTAGAGCAACTGAAGGATAAATACCTAACAATTTACCTGCCATGCAGGAGGGATTGCATTGCAAGTGGGTCATAAGCATTTGAGAAGATTTGCCAGCTCCAAGCACCGATGAATTACTCCCAAATATCAGGAATCTTTGCATCTAGAAATGCCTGAGGAGGTGTCTTTCTGCTACCTTTTTAAAATAAAAAACAATTTTAGATTGCTAGCCAAACCTCCAGGAAAATGGCAGGATGTGTCTTATTAGGCAAGTAGGCAAATTCCTTCCTTGGGAGACCTCCCAAGCACCACATTTTTTAGTTCATGCTTTGCCATGGCCAAGAGAGTTGCCTCCCCCAGGAGGGAGGCATTCAACACACATATGAATTTTGTATTGTGGCAGCCCTTATGTGATGTGGAAAATCCTGGTGATTCCTTAGTAGTCCTGGCTAAATTTCTTGTGGTGCATAAATCTGGGGCAATGAGAAACAAAGCACCCCTGAGCTCTGGGGAGTCTCCAGCCTTCCACAGGCAAAGGCAGAGTGAGAGCAGGGGAAAGAAAGACTTCCTCAGATCAGGCTGTATTTTAAATGGGATTTAATAGAGAATTTGAACTAGTAAGGTTAGGGAAGCTAAACAAAATTCATTTTCTCTGTTGCCATATGAAGACCAGGAAAACAATTAACAGTCAAGGGTAGAGGGGATGTGAGCTCAGTCACACTCAGAGGAGTGAGGCTGGAAGTCCATCTGAGCCACTGCAAGAGCACTAGAACTCTAACACACCTTCTGTAATGAATTCTGTCAATCAGAGCAGAAAGTCCCACTTGAAGTTAATGTTCCCTGAATATTTTCCCCATCTATTTTAAACTATGAAGCCTGGACCACTCCTTGGAGATCTGGGAAACATTCTACCTATCAAAAACATTATTGGGCACAAGTGATAAAACACTGGCAATAATAAAATTACATTTTCAGGACCCTGTTTCACAAACCTTTGCCATGTTCTACTGCTGCATCACACACAGAGTCATTCTTATTGTTTAATACATTGACTTTAAAATTTAACATTTACTTCCTTACCAAATAATAAGTCATTATTTTTTTTCCTATCCTTGTGACAGGCCATTCTGCTTCTGATTGTACAGAATTAGCTGTAATTTCTATTCAGTAATTGGTAATCTAGATTTTATTTCTGCTTTGCACTGCATCTCTAAATAAAAACTGAGTTGCTTTCCCATTGCACTAGATTCAGTAAGTTCTGCAGTTTTGATAATATAAAGTACAATTCAGCCCAGAAGATATTTTTGGGTTTGATTAGCAGAGAAATATGTGTGCTCTTAAACTCTCTCTGACCATGAAAGCAGGAGAGCTTGTGGGCTATAAAAGCATGATCACAAAGGTTAATGCATGGTAATGGCAGATTAAAACACCCCTCTCTGCAGCATTTCATGAAATAACCCACATCTCTGCTTTTCCCCTTTCTTTGGTTCCCCTAAGCTTCAAATTCTCTTCCCCAGAATTTACCAACACAACTGCTCCAGGAACAGAGTCAATGTAATACAAGTGATTCCTCTCCTCTTAATATTGTTTATTAAGGATGTACAGAGGCAGGTTAGGGGATGGACTGTCTGATTTGTAAGATTGACCAAAAAATGGAAAACATCACTGAAGTAAAATCTTAGGAGGTCCACCATTACTTGATCTAATGAAATCATATAATAATATGATTTTTAAAATTAAAATAACATTCGGAAGCACCAAATGAAATCAAGCCCTGTATGGCAGGCATTCAACTGTCTCTCAAATGGTGCACAAGTTACAGGAGAAAATACAGAAAGAAAACTGAGTGTGGAATAGGAGGAAGGAAGGAAAACTGAGATGCAAAGGGTTGCAAGAACTCAGCAAAGACAAGGATAATAAACCAAAGAGATCACAGATGTCCTTAGCTCCACCACAATGAGTCATCCTTTTTCACACACCACTGAATAAGTTGATGAAATTAATAGACTTTTAAGAAGATATTAAATTTGTTGGCACAATATTCTCCAAAAATTACTTAGGAGAGAGTATTTTGCCTCAAATTACTAATCATTTTATATCTCTTCTGGAATGATTATAACCAGATTATTTTTCCTTTGAAGCAGAGCTACCTCTTGTCTTCTCTACTCCCTTTTTTCACCTCAAGGATCCCCTCAAATATTATATGTTTATTGGCTGTATTTCACTTTTCACTGCAAGCCTGAAAGGACTTAATTTTTCTGTAAATCACCCCAGCCTTCTCTGAAAAACACCAAGAGTGGTGTCATCTACCCAGTGAGTAATTTGAATTGTGGCATCCTCAGGATCCCCACTCTAGTAGGTGATCTTGTTCTGTGCTCTGGAAATACATGTACTTTGGAAATTCTGGTGTGTGTGTGAGAGAGAGGGAGAGAGGGAGGGAAAGGGAAAGAAAAATATATTCAAACATTAAACTCCATTATTTTGACAGACCTTTTCACCTAGTCTAAAGTTTCAGATGAAAATAAACAATGATGGAGTAAATGAATGTGAGAGGGAGAAGCACTGTGCTATGAAATGTTCTTCATAGGAAGTCTTACTGGGGCAACCAAATATTTTGTTTTTTCATTTATTGCAGACCCATGAGATCCTGTGGCACTTCAGACGCTTGATTTTCTACCCCTTGGCTTTAATTGAGCTCACATAGGTTAATGCTTGCTTTGCCTTCCACATGTGCCTGCACTGGGCTGAGCACAGAAACCTCCTCCCTCGACCTGGGAACAATCAGAGGCACCTCAGCAGGGCCTGAGGCTTTTGCCCCAGGATGTGAGGCCAGGATTTCTCCTCACACACACAGGAGCCTGCCAGGCTAAGGAGGCAATCAATACACACTGAGAATGTCCAGCTATCTTCTGGAGCCCCACCAGCTCCTTGGGGGATTTTGCCTGTGGTACTCCATTGCTTATTCCTAGTGCTGCCAAGCTTGCAGAGAATATAGATTTTCTCAGCCTGATAACAGAGATGGAATGGTAATAGGTATTAGGAGATGAGAAAGTGCAAGAGGAGTAGCATTTTCAAGAAGTGCAAACTTAGCACGATTTACTATGGTGTTTCATGATGACTGACTGAAAAGTCTCACTCAGATACAATGCCCCGTAAAAAGAAAAACTTGTAACAGCTACAGCATTTCTGGAATCCTTTTGCCAAGTTTTGTCAGGGGTTGAAAAACTTCAATTGGAAAAACAGGAAGGAAGATTTCCAGGTAATTAGTGTTGCCAAAAATAGTGGACTACAACAGCTGAAATATTGGAGCAGAAATTCCAGACAAATTTTTGTCTCACAAATAATATTACAACTGGTACTTCTAAAGAAACAGACTGAATATTGTTAAATGGAGAGCTGTATGTGTGAAACAATAAAAATGTATTGTAAAACGCAAAAGAAATGGATGCTTTTCTGCTGGACCTGCATTCAGCAGTTTCTGAATCTCTTTTAACATTCACTAAACTTCCACTGCAACCTTGCACCCAGTGTGCTCTGTGGCTCTAACAGAACATGTCTGTAAAATCAGAAATTAACATACAACGATATTTTAGCACTAAGAGCATAAAAGACAGCTTGAGTAACAATTCTGAAGTGACAGCTTCTCACCTGGGTGGGTCTGGCAAAATGCATAAACCTGGCTTGTTAAAAACTTCAGCTACAAAACTGAGGGCGCCTCTGTATCCAGCTAAAAGGAGACAGCTCCCAGATATCAAAGGCTGATAGCTGCACACCAAAGTGAGAGACCTGGCCTTTGGTGGGAGAGGATTATTCTCTGAACAAGGATCTTGCAAAGCCATCCTTGTCATGCTGCTGCTCTGCAACACCATCTGAAAGGATGGCAAAGCAGGGCCTGACATTGCAGAAAAAACCCTTTAGCACAACTCACATCTTTTTGGTCCAGACTACAGCACAGCTAATACTGAATTGTACTCTCTGAGCCAGGCTTTGCTCCATTAGAAAACATGTGCAAAGTAGAAAACATATCCAATGCAAAGGAATAGCAAACATAACTAAGGGAAAGAAAAAAAAATATTGCTTTTCGATTCTTATTTTCTGGAGTGGAGAAGGTGGAACTTGTCAGTCATATTCCAATGTCTAATTCTGATTTAAAAACAGACAATGTCTATTGATGCAAATATCTTACAAATTTTCTTTCTGTCAACAGATAGGTAATGTTGGTATTTCCTTTTTCTTCTTAACTGCTAATGAATGCTATTGGCCGTAATTTGCCTCTCAGCAGAAAATGAAAGCAGCACCAACATACTAAAGAGCTGATAACACAAGCTTGCACTTCTGTGTAAATGTATTTACACAGACATGTATTAGTACACACTAAGCATCACAGACATCTCTAGGAATTCCAGAAGATTCTGTATTTTATACATTATTTTTCTTCCCTAGGAAAATACCAAAATGGAATAACTTTCCCCCTGACTCCCACTCTTTTCCCAGTCAGGATTCCATTGTGTTTTTTCCCTGTCTGCATTGTACAGATCAAACCATTCCTACACCAGCCCAGTGCCTGTTTGGCTCTCAGTGACACGGGCAGCTCCACTGGGAAAAAGCACTTACGGGTGCCACATTTTAAGCCCCATGTCACCTACACTTACTCTCAGCAGACTGAATTGATGTGGTTCTGCAACACAGCTCCCAGGGCTTCTCTCACTGCTGCTGCCACTGAAACCACCATACTTTTAGCAAGGATAAGAGCTTTGAGGGCATGCCCAGAATTTTACCAGCTTGGTAAAGCTTTACTGAAGATTTTCAGCCCTTGGGTTCCCCCATGTTGATTTTGAGAGGGAATGTCAGTTGTTCATGCTCAGTGCTGCAGACGAAGATTTGAAGCTGAGAACACTCCTGCCTTTGTGCTTGGACTGCTAATCTGCCACCCAAAGAACAAAGAAAATGAATATGATGGAGATACTCAGCAGGTCAGCAATATCTTTGAAGAGAGGGATTTAACTTAGACATTAATCAGTGCATAATTGCTTATGTAGCATGCCTTTCTTCACTATTAATGATTTAACATGATGATTTACCAAGGCACTGAGAGAATGCCTGGATGGAGGGAGAAAAAGCACAGAAATATAGCCTGTGGTATTCCCTGACGGAGAATGAATCTGCCCATGCAGGAGTGTCAAATTGATAATGAAAGATAAAATGTATGGGGAGCCCAAGAGGCTACTTTACATATTGCAGTGAATAATGCTGCTGCTCTCTCTGCCCATTACACTGGATCAGCTCCTTGCAGACACAGACAAAAAAAATATGGTGAATCCACTTCATTCACAGGAATTGTTTTTCACTCAGGATTCCCTTTCCAATGAGCAATTCCTTATCTAGACTCATGCTAGTGAAAAAAAAGGAAAATCAAATAAAATACCTCTTGTAAATAAGATGTGAGTATACCAAGATTTCCTCTTTTAAAGTTAATATCAAGGCCCTAACTATTGGCCTTCCTAGAAATTGCTGTATTGCTGGTTTGGCTGAATGATCTGATGAAAGAAACTTCCTATTTAAACAAGAAATTTTTATCTCTTGAGACTATCTTAACCAGTAACAGTGGTTTTCAGGTGGTTTACTCTTGGGCAGTGGAGGATTATTTGTAAATAATCCATAAAAGCAAATCAAGAAACTCAAGCCTACTATCAATAGGTTTAAATTTCCTTACAGGAGTTTGGATCTCCAGACTACAAAGTTCTTAAAAACCATATATCAAAAATGCTTGGAAAAAAAAATCTGAAAATACTATGTACAAAATATGCCGTTAAATCTGCTGGTAACTCAGCAGTAGGATAGTTTGCTGTATTTTGGGATTAAGGCATATCAATTAACAATTAGCATCCCAAAATTCTGTGGAAAATATTAAAAATATTCAATGAAAGCTGTGAGAAGAGAAACAGTCTTAGGATTTTTCATTTGGATCACCACAAAATTCAAAATCTCTAAAAATTTGCCCTCATTTGACATTAGAATTATATTGAAAAAACAATGTTCAACAACAGCTTGAATTTTTCTGTCACAAGTACCATTACATCCATTCTCCCCATTTCTAGCAAGGGGAACAGGAGCAACAACAACAACGTTGAATAACATTTTAACTGAGAGAAACAGATTTCCTTCTCTATTTGCATAGAATCAAATGCAATTGTATTGGTCATAAACTCTGTGCTCCCATAATCCACATCAAAATTAATTTTAGGATTGAGCACACACTTTTGGTGATTCAAACCCCAAAAAAACCACCCAGAATAATGAAAACAAATCAAAAAACCCCCTAAACTACCATCTACCATCCAAACCATTCCTCAGCTTTAGCCCCAGGTATAACCATAGAGGTATTTTATGAGAAAATACGATTCCACTGTTTATAAAATTTTAGTTTCTACTATCATATCAAAACAATGGCTTGAAGAAGAAAAAGTCACTATTTCCAAGCTCCTTTCTTTGCAAATTTGCATTCTATTTGCATTTATGGATTAAGAAGCACAAAATTCTAAAGTAAATGGGGCAAAATTGTTTATAATGAGCTAAGCTGTTGTAACATCCTCCTGTAGGATGTTACTGTAGGAATTAATGGATCTAAAAATTGTGAGCACGAGGCAGTAGGTGTTTCACACCATCTCAATTATCCGTGGTCCAGTTTCTGCTCAGTGGAGCAGTACAAACTGTGTGGGTTATTTTCTTCAAAGACAATTAGCTTTTAGTTCCTAACAGCGGAATTTTTCTAAGAGCCCGCCACTGTGTTTATTGAATACAGTCTGAAATCGCTACTCAAAGCATTCCAGTCGGGACTGGAGGACTGGCCTTGGTGCAGCAGAGCCTGCACAGCTGCCCTGGCCCTTGGAGAGGGGGGCTGTGCTGCCGGGGGGTGCAAGGTCCTCAGGAATGCTGTGCTGACACAAACATCCCATTAGGGAGGTGCTCGGGCATCAGAATGTGGAGCTCAAACTGGGACAGTTCCCTGGACAAAGCTGAGCTGAAGGGATCCCTAATGAATTTATCCAATCTGGAACCTGCCACGCCAGCAATCCAGGCTGCTGTAAACAAGGGGGATTTTCCTGTGGACTGAGCCTCTCCCCAGAGAAGTTGATATGAAATGAGTGGGGCCTTCTCTTCCATGAATGGGTGCAACAGAACACAGCAAATGCAAGCACCTCACGCTGGGCTCCACAGATTGCCTGAGCACTGGTGCTAAATCCCTGCTTACAGGCAACCTAACCTGCACAAGATCAGCTCTAAAAACCCCCTGCAAACACAAACACAAAGCCACAGTTCATGTCAGTGCTGTGGGTCTCTCCCAAGAGACTGAAAGAAGCCAGGGAATAGATCAGAGGCTTTCCTGAGGCTCTGGATGGCACCAGGTTCAGCTTGCACTGTTCCTTTACACAGGAATTTGCACTACACAAAACAAAGTAGAATTCTTGCCTGTGCAAATGTTGGTGCTGATCCTCACTATGCTGTCACAGATAAACTCAGTGAAATTTCACAGTTCAGCCAAAGTCATCCAAACTGGGCTAATAAATAAGAAGCCCACGTGACCTGGGAGAGGTTCAGGGATTATGGGCTTTGCTGGCAAGATGGAGCTGATGAGTTTAGCTTTAGGTAAGAAATTACAGTGCTGGAAGTCGCCCTCCACCACCTGAGAATGCTTGAACTACAAGAGCATTTGACAGTTAACTCTGGAAAAGACATGACACAGTGAATAAAAGCATCTGGCCAAGACATGGCCCCTGGTGGCCTCTTCCTCTGTTAGACTTTCGTCTCAGAGATAGGAGGAAATGGAGAGGGAGAGAAAAATGGATATAAAACTGCTGACGCTTCTCAGAGATGATATTTCTAACTTATGAAATACTAAAGCTCCTTTCTGCTAATACACTTTGCAGTGGTTAGCATTAGATCCACCTGGGACAATGGACAAAAAAGAATTAACAGAGCTGCTTCTTATTCCATCCACGCAATCTGTTTCCATTTTAAAAGCAATTTTGTAAATTTCTCACACTCCTTTTATTTAATCAATTCTGATGTAGAGTATTAATTTCTAAATTGCATGAATCTTAAGTATTTGAATACCCCTGTGGTCCTAAACCCTCTACATCAGTCCTGTGCATTTATCTTTGTTAGTAAATGACACAGTGCATAAAGAGTACAGTTAAAGAGTAGAAAGATCACAGCTGCTGTCGTATTAATATTTAGAGAGCAGATTTAATAAATACCATATCTCACGCTATGTTATTATCTGCATTAGTGCTATCAGGTTTTAAGGGAATTCAGGAGATGGTTTCTTATCCATCAGGTTGTCAGAAGCAGACAAGAGGAAAATCAAATGTTCATTTATTCACATCTGGTGTTCCACAGGGATCCATGTTTAGACCCCTACTGTGTTTATCTGTATAAATGGTCTCTATCTATCATCTAAATCAGAAGAGTTTATGTGTAGAGCAAATAACATCAGATAAATATCCTTATCCACTAACTTGGTATAAAAGTACAAACCAAATGTACACAGCACATTGTAATTTCTGCTGTTTACTGAGGTTATAAAACCCTCTTCCCTCTTCCACTTTTATTTTTGCTCGAGGTTCATAACTTGATTTGCAACCAATTATTACTTTCCCCTTTTCCTCATGCCTTTTATCGCTACACTGGTACACAGTTTCTCTTCCTCTTGTACCGTATCAAGGAGCTGGAAAATCGGTTTTAAAAAGTGTTATAAATAGGTAACACTGAATGGAACATGAAAGAAAAGCAGATGTACCCCTGGAAATGAAATATTCAAACCAGGAGATATATTGCATCTTGCTGCAGGGAACCTGTCAGGGAGGACAGAGGGGCCATGGCAGAGGCAGGGGATTGTGCAGTGCTCTTTGCTAATGCTGCCATTATTATTCTCCTCTCTCTACCTGATCTTTTTACGATGCCAGCTTCCTTCCCCAAGGAGGAGCCGGGAGATTTTTTTATGGGAAGAAAGGAGCAGAGAGAGACCATAAGCAAATGGATCTTTGATATCAACAGCCATTTTGGCTTACAGGCTTTTTTACATGAGTTACCTAAATTGTTTTACTTCTATGCAAATCTGGGTAATTAATGCATAAATATTGAGACCATGAACACCTGTGATTTCAGTTCCCATCTTAAACAGCTCTATGGAGCTGCTGCTGCTGCTCTCTTCCCTTCAGGCAGCCATATGAGGTACATATAAGAGCCATATCCTTCTGCAAAGATAACTCTGTGAAGGACATTTAGGTGTTGTCCCCATAGCACGAGTCTTGCCCAGCATTAATGCAAGACCCAGCTCTGTTAGGAGGGAGAGTTCTAATATCCTCTGTCCTCCAACTCTAGATAAATAATAGTCAAAAATATCCTTTTTCTTAAAAAAACAACCAAATTCCTCACCTCCAACCTCACTTTGCTCTCTTTCTCTCTGCCCTCTGATTTCTGTACATTAGACTCATTCCACGAGCTGCAATAACACAAGACCCTGGATGTGGCTTTAAGCAGCAAAGCAGACACTGCTCTCTAAATAAGAATTCCCTGCTGATTGCATCATATCAGTTAAAATAATAAATGCATAATTCATTGTTTTCTGCAATCCTGGAACACAGTTGTACATTTGTTCTAACATTCAATTATTAACAGGAGTGCTATCTGGAATGTCTCATCTGACTTATTTAAACAGAAAATAATTATTAATCTCCCCCAGTAAAATACATATACTAATAAGCAGTCTGTGGCTTTCTTGAATCTTATTTTAAGACTGGTGTAGTTTGAAATAATTAGGAAGCAATAGATTTTAAGACTGCTCTAGATAAGAGCTCCACATCTGCACATATTTTACCCTGAATAGTTCTGTGCAAATCCAAGGAACTCCTCAACACTGGAGTTATTCTTACACTTTCCAAAAAGATGAGTAAAATCATTTGACCATCTATGCGCAAAGACCTTTCAATTCACACGCTGTCAGTAACATTTTGCTACATATACTTTTGATTATTATCTTGTTGGAAAGCATTACAAAATGAACAAACAAAATACAGAACAGAATAATTATTATGCAGAGGATGCAGAAAGAGAAAATGCTCTTAATATTACTTTCTCTCTGCAGAGAGAATGAAGTAGAAAATGTGTTTATCTCAGCAGGAGAATGGGCAAATGAATTAAAAAAACAACATATGAGTGAGGCTACTACCTGTAGCAAATAGAAAGATGAAGACCCTGTGACAGATGATGCAGGGAAACAGAGCCCACGTCACAAATCCGTTCTAAGGAGAGAGAATTTTATCTGCTTGTGGTCTAAGATGGCCTTAAGAATTGAAAATGTACTTTACAAACATGCTTTACAGGGTTTCTTGGCCAAGCTAACATGCCAAACCACAAAGTGATGTGCACTGCCATGGGCTTGCATACTCATGATTTTACTGAGAGAACTAAGATAAATTAATGCAATTATTTCAGGGAAAAATATAAATTGTTCAATAATTAAGATAACACAGCTTTTATTCTATCATTGCACCAGTCAAAGTTTACGACAGAATTTTAAAAATCAAATTTTGAGCTTCATTTATCTTCAAAATCCACATCTGTGAAGCCAAGCAATGCTACCAGCTCCTTTAAAGTGAGCAACAGAGGCTCAGGAATGTAAGCCACTTGACCAAGATCCTTACAGGAAAATTCAGAGCAGAAATCAGTTTCCAACACACCAAACTTACAACTGGGCCTGACTGCCCTGTTCTACTGACATCCTTTTGTCCTCCATGGCCAGGAAGTTCCAGTGAACTTTCCAGGGGAGCGTCAAGTGTCTTGTAACTGGACTCAGGCACTGGTAAATAGCAGGAACACTCCAAAAAGCATCAAGGCTAAGGCAAGCTTCTTTATGTGTATCCATACAAGCAGACACAAAGGTTCATTTGAAACATACAGAATGCTCAAAATCAACATTGTTCCAACAGAATATTTTGTCAGATATTTTATAATTCAAAGTTATACCACACACTCCACACATTCTTCCTCTCTGATAGAGCTGAATAAACATGATCCTGAAAAGCCAGTTCTTTTTTAAAAGCAATGTACAGATGGCTTCTTTCAGTGTGTACTCTCAGAAATAAAACCCCAGTCCTCACATATTCTAGATAAGAATAAGAAACATATAACAAGTACATTCTGTGCATCATAAATCTTACTATACATTAAAAAAATCCATTTTCACCACACTACTTGGCTTTTGAGAGTGGGCACCTGTGCTTTACTGATGTCTCTTCCCAAGTGAGGCACTTCTCACTGGTATTTAGCTGGCCACACCTTCTGCTCTTAAAATTCATACAAGAGTACAATGGAAATGAGTCTAGATTTTCTCATTTACAATTTTCTTTCCTCAAGACTCATGAAAATTTCTGTTTTCCTTTCCAATCAGTGGCATCAACTGTTTCAAGGATACTGCAACAAAAGTTAAAATAAATATGCATAAAGCATTAACCAGTGAAAATGACCTGAGATTTTAAAAAAAAATTACATGATGAAATTACAAGATGAAATTACAGTTAGCGTTAAATTAAATACAAAACAGAGTGATGGTGCTTTAAGAATTGAGAAGGATTTTATCACAATAAAATGCACAAATCTAAAGTTATTTAAAAGCAGAGCATAGTAATGACTGCAGTTACAAATGGTTAGGTTTTATGCTATATATTTGATTGAACCTGTGTTTAGCGAGGTATGGATCATTGCTTTTATATAATTGGCAAATTTCACTTATATTTGGAGTTGCATCTCATTTTTGGGATTCTGATGTATTTTACTACTGTTTTTTCATGTTATGAAAAACTGCTAAACTTTACACTAAGCTTACACAAGAGGTGTGGGATTAGCCTTGTATTCAGGTGTATCTGGCACAATATCACTGCACACAAAACATTTTGAGCAAACATTTCTGTTGTCAATAATGGAATTGATACCTGTATTTCAATTCACTTTATGCACTTCAACGAGCTCACTAAGGTCTATCTGTTGGCAGCATGCAAAGCACATATTTTGAATTCCACAGCAATTTGCAGAAATACCAGACTGCAAGTGTCATCTCACTTCTTTCTGAGCCAGGTGCTTGGGTCAGGCATTAAGCAATGAACAGACAGAGTGGGTCCAACTCTGCTGAGGCACAAACAAATCCTCCTCATACATTCATTGCCTGACTAGAGAGTTGCAGATTTAGATATTTGCTACTTAACCAAGAGAAGGCACAGAATTTTTCTATGGTGTGAGCCAGGTTACACCAATTTTGAGTGCCTCTGGAGCTTCCCCCAGTGGTGATTGCTCATCTGGAATACTCAGCAGCAGCAACAGCAGAACAGTTTAATTTCCTCCCCCCAGATTCACGTGGGATCTGTCACCAAAAGCAATTCTGACAAGCACTGGGGAGGAGCTGCAGGAGTCAGAGCCAGCAATTCTCACATGGCTTCATTACAACCCTGCTTAAATTCACACTGGGGACACCAATGTGAGCTGCTGCTCCCGAGGGAGAAACTGCATTCAGGGGATCTTTTTCCAGGGACATTTCATCCACCCCTCCTTGAGAGCTTTAAAATAAAGTTTTCTTCAGAGGCACATCACATCATACATCAAGGAGGCAAAGTGGCTTTGCAGTCTTGCAGTAATCAAAAGCAAGACTCGATGGTGAGCACCATCTCTCATGCACTGATAAATTCGTTTCTCTCCTGTTTTCATTATGCATTACTGGAGTTATGTTCATTGAAGTTAATGGGAGCATTTCTATGGACTTTGGTGTGTAGTAGGTCATATAATATGCTCCTCCATATGTTGTAGTCTGAGGGCCAGAGCAGCACTTACTCATTTTAAGCACTATTTTAAGATTTGATGGATGGCTTAGCTCTGTTTTCCCAGATTTCCAAGGATGCAAGGCAAAAACAAAGCCAAATATAAAACACTTCATGGCATCCTCCCTTTTTTCCTTGGTTGGTTGTGCTGCTGTTGGGGGAAAAAATGAGTATTTTGTACAGACGATAAATCATTTTGTCACCTTAATCTTTTATTGATCTCAATAAAAATTGTATTTTGTTTCTTAACAAAAATTCACCAAGAAGGACATCACAGCCAGAGATGTGTATAATGTAGGAAGTGCTCATCATTTAACATTCTTATTTATGGGACAAGGTATGGATTTTTGTGGAAAAATCTTCAACTGTTTTTGTAAGGTGATGCATCATATTTTTAAAGATGTGCTTGACTAAAAGGCAGGTTGTTTACCAACTACACTAAGTTGTGAGTTTTTATAAAAAGAGATTAGAAAAACATTTTTTCTGAAGCAGTACATGGGAGAGAGTAGAGAGCTTTTCCCCTCTAAGCCTGTCCTGTCGCTTCAGATTGGTACATCACAGTTACTTCTTCTTACTTTAGATGGTCACACTGGGAAATCTCAGGGAAAGAAAAAGAAAATAAAGGAAAAGTGATTGCTAAGGAAGCCCTACAGTTCCCCATAAGGATCAGTGTGACACCACACTCCCATGGAACACCCAAGAAACATAACAACACCTTGACTGTATCCCGTGCTGGCACTTGCTTTTGGATCCTCTCTGAGAATACAAAACCCACGCTGGAGCAGCAGCCTCAGCACACTGGCAGACAAGGGTTTCCTGTCTCCAGCCTAGCACAGGATGCTCTCTAGAATCCATGGAAAGGGGGACCAATAACTTTTGCACAATCACACACCAAGTTACTGGCTACAGACACAAGGTGCATCAGTCTGGCACTTTCCTATGTCTCACCAGAGATGATCTGTAATTAAGTCCAGTTATTTTTCACCATAAATGCTTGAAGAATCTTCAGGCCCTTCTCATTTCTACAGTCTGGCAGCACATTTAAAGAAGGCTTTAGTGCACCATAAGTCTGTAACCAGAATTATTATGTGCTTGCAATAATTGCTTAATAAAGGTTTCACTACAGAGTAACCTAAATGAGGGCCAGAATCTTTCCCGTTTCATTTTCATAACCTACAGGACTACACCCAAAACTGGCTCCAAGAACTGACTTGCACAATCTGCAATATATCCAGGCTGCCTTCCTGCCAAGAAAGGCAAAGCACAGGGAAAAGGGCTCTGCAATTCCTCTTTGCAATGGAATTAAAAAATGCAGTTTGAAAAGTCGCCAGGACTCTTGGGCCTGAGATTTCTATCCATCAAATCAAGACAGAGTCTGCACCAGGAGTCCCCTTAGTCTCTTACAGAAGGAAACTGTGTGGTCAGATAAGCATATCCTTAACATCAAAGATTCATTGCTCATAAAATTATCATCAGAACCATCTCTCACGTGAGACAATCCATTCAGCACAGCAATAGCTACACCTTTGATTTCCTCCAATTACGGGTACGGGCTGGTTTGGGAGGGTTTCAAATCCAATATCTCCAACAGCACCAGGCTTTCTCAGCATATACTGCCTGCATAGAGGATATTTTTATTTTTCATTTTTATGCTAGTCCCGAAACCATTTTTGTATCATACTGTCATTGTCAGAAGATTAACCTTAAGCTGAAACAAGGACTATTTCTCTTTTATCAGACTCTTGAAATTCTCCAAATATTCATCTAGATTTAGAGATGAAGATAGAAAATCCTCATGTTTTTCATGTTCTGCTATTCAGTCTTTGCTTGTTCATAGTCTGGGCACATACTGGTTTTAGACTTTAGAGAAAAAGAAAGTTCCACCACTGCCCACGATAAACCAGAAGGCACTTACTCCCTGCTCATTCCCATAAGAAGTGAAGCTGAAGAAACACTTTCTCTGTTCTTTATTTGTTTTTCAGGGTCAGAAATTCAAGGCACATTGCACAGGCTTCTTATACCATGGCTAGAGGTCAAATCTCGTAATACATGACTTGTCAGTATCTTTTAGCACAATTGATAGGAGTGTGCTGCTGACTCTTGCATTCCAGACTGAGAAGAAAATGTCCAGAGCAACTGAGGTTATATGATAGATTTTGTAAAATATCACCAAGTCTCAGCAAGAAAGATGGTGTTGGAAGCTAAGAAAAAGGGCTGCACATCAACCTTATAAAATGCCAGAGTTTTGATTGATGTTCAAAACTGGTCATTAACAGCAGTGACTCCTGCCAGCCACAAAAATCTCTACCTACTTTAGGAAGAACTCATATACACAGCACATGCATTGACAGACAGATGCCTCATCTCAACTCAAATAAAAAAAAAAAAAAAAGAAAAACAAAAAAATTGCTCCTTTATTACAGTTTGTAAATATGTAGAAAATATAAAGGTGAAATTCTGGGCATCTTGGAGTAAATGGAGAAATTCTTTCTGCTTCTGTAGACACACAACTGTACAAATGCCAGTAATGAGGGAGCAGGAGGAGCCCAGAATGAGTCTAATTTTCATAAATAAAAGGAACTGATATGTCCTCTGTTAGCACGGAGAACTGGCTTCCAGTAACTTGCAATTGATCTACTCTCTGTTAATGTTATGAACAGAAGTGTTTCCAGCAGATCTATGAAAGGGAAGGTAAATGCAATCAGCAGATGTGGCTGCAGTCAGAAACAAGGACTGGGGAGGGAATCTGAGATTTAGTGCTGGGAAAAATGATGGCCATTGTTTCTTGTTTTGAACTCAGCTTCAATTAACTAACGATAATAAAATCTTTTTAAGATTCTGAAGGCTTACTAAGGACATATGAATACCCAAAAGCAGGTGTTCTTCCATTAACTGCTCCATCTATTTCCCTAGCAATCAGTGATATAAATAAATCTCTCTCTCTCACACACACACACACACACTTCAACAAAATCCTCTCCTCCCCTGATTTTTTTCCGGTTCTGCTCGGGTTAGAGCACAAGGGAGGATTGTAAATAATCATCAGGGAAAGGTGAAGCTACATACACACAAAACCAACCCATTTTCCACAGAGAAAAAAAAAAGGGGTTAGAAAATTATGAGCAAAATATTAAGTAAATTACTTATGGGTATGGAGGATCAGGCATTTCCCTTTACCCTACTGGAACCCTTCACTTGCATCAGGACAGCACAATATTGATTAACAGGAAAGGAGAGATCACTCAGCCAGTCACAGCAGGGAATGTTCTTCCATGTACCCTGCTTAGTTTCCAAACAAACAATCTTTTGGGTGTTAGGCAAAGTCTATTATAATATTTGACTACATATTTTTATTAGCATTTTCTTTGCCCTCATACCTAGAAATTCCAAGAGAAGGTTAATTTTCATTTCTGCATCTTTCCTTTCACTGTAATTCCCACTTAACACAACTTTTCAAGAAATTACTTTTTCAGCCTTCCATTATTCTTCAAGGATGCCAAATTTTCTTACAGATTACATTATCAAATATTATCAGTGGTATCACTTCCTGTCAGTATAAACAGATGAATATAAGGAGATTTTACTTGATTTAGCAACCTTTTATATTTAATACATTTTAAAAAAATATTCCTAGACACAAAATGGAGACCACTTTTCCATTTCATACACAGTAGAAAAAGATTATAAATAAAAATATGTTAAAAAGTTCCTACATTTAGATTAGAAAAGGTATGCAGAACCCTTCCTAATTTCACAAAAAAAAGTTATATTACAACTTTTGTCACATGACTCCAATGCAGTTTTCAACAAGTTAAATGTGAAATGGGAGCAATGGAAAACAGGGTGAAATCCCACAGCCAACTCAGATCCCTGTCAAGCAGTCAACAAACTCACACTACATGGCAGAAACTGTTAAAACACCAAACTTAGGAAAATATCAAGGTCCAAAAAGCATCTGTTGTGCCACTTGATTATGGTGCACATCTACTAGCACTGCTTTTACCAAAATTATGGGTACAACGCTTGCGAAGATCAATCCTTGGGCGGTTCTTTATGCTATGACAAAAATTATACCTCATATTAATTGCTTTATTATAGCCTTCCAACACAAGAAACTTACATATTTCAGAGCAAAGTTCTTGTGCTTAGGTAATTAGGAGGAAATACATATAATGCTTTTTTATAAGAACACAATTAGACAGTAATCACACTTTTGTCGTGGCTGACAATTAGCAGCCCTCCTCCCCCAGAGACATAATAGAGCTATGTCATTATCATTACCAACACCTTAAGCCCACTGAGGGAGTATTAGATCTATGCAGAAAAACAGGTTGGGAGAAATCCTGGCTCCACTGAAAACAATGGCAGAACTCCCATTTTCCCAGCTCTAATTAGCTATGGTTAAATTACAGTGAACATATAGTGAACTCGGCTAGAGCTGATGAAGGAAGAAAAGCAGATCTTAATAGTCAATGTTTCCTCCTGAGCAGCGACTCCAAAGAAAGAAGTTCAGAATACTTTTCTGAGGCAGCAATCCTAAATCATCCATAGTCTCCTCCTGGAAGTCTGTTGACTTCAATTCCCTGATAAAAATGACAGAATCAAGGTAAAGAGAGGGAAACAGTTACACAATCAGGCAAGCACATCAACACGTGCTCATAGCATGTTTTTGTCGTGTGCATTTTTAACCCTCTAGTACCATGTATCTTGTATTACCCTTCTCCTTCACAAGCCAGGCACCCCAAAAGCAGAGCAGCCCTGTTCTGCTCCATCCTTCTGACTGATGAAGGAAGTGGCATCAGGCTGGGTTAAAGGAGCCAGTCCAGCTTGCTCCATATTCCACCCTTCCTGTTACCTGATATTGCATGAAAGGCATTAGTCCACTGCTGGTGCACAGAAACAGAGTGGGACCACATTCCAGCATCATAAACACCTTGATAATGCTGGTATTGAACACTTCCAATGTGCACTCTCCTAGTAGACAAACCAGGAAGTAAAATCAGAATATCATCATATCATTGTGCTGCCCATCTCCAGAAGAGGAAAAGGCAAAGTTGTCGAGATTGCAGAGGAAAAAAACAAACTATATTCACTTGAACAGGCACAAGTGCATATGGAGGAAGCAGAAAGGAAACCAGGACTGGTTATCAGGATGACAAAGAAGACCACAGCAAGAGCAGTGAGAGTTCTGACAACTTTCCTTCATGACATAACTCTCAACTCTTCAGTTTTAAAAGGTTTTATTGAGTTTACACTTTTATAGCTAATTTTCCACATCCTCAAAGCACCAGACTCAAGAGTTTTCTCATTGGTAACTAGAATCGGCAGAAATCAATAATAGATTTCTGCTCCTCATAACCCACAAGATGCCATGTTCATCTATCATTTTTTTGATAGAGATGCATGCTGAGAAGATTTGATTATTCATCTCTCTGTTTTTAAATACATCAGCTAGTTAGCATGGCCCACTGGTCTATCCAGCTGCAAGTCTAATATGTTCTGGCACAGAAAAAGGAATAAACTGGGCCCAGCAGAACCTCCTAAAAGAGTCTGCTGCCTTGTCTGTCCATTGGGGAGAGGAGTGACCCGGTCACGAGGCTCAGGCTGCACATACAGCACCGTATCAAACTGGAGAAATGCCACTTTGTGAAAGTGTGTTAAGCCCAGCCCTCAAATACTCTGTTCTGTGTTGTCCAAGCAGATTTGGATGGTTGCCAAAAGACAAGAGGCACAAATTTTGGCAAGAAGCCAAAAGACAAGAGGCAATTGACCTAGCACTTTTCTGTTCTTTCCTGGGAATTGCAGAGCTACAACATGCCACAATTGCTTACAAATGTTAGAATTGTTTTCTCTACCTGTGCGTTGTGTAAAGAGATTAATATGCTTTGACCTGCAATTTGCAAAGGGGTTACAACCACCATGGGACAAGCAAAGCGTAGTGCGTAGGTTCAGAAGAACTCAGGTGGAAGAAATGGAAACAGCTGAGTTGTTCCTTGCTCCTTGCAAGGGATGTGATGCTCTGAAATCTTTACTTGTGCATAGACCCAACCAAGGCTGGCATATATAAGAAAAATCTTGGACTGATTAATGAACAAGCTCACATAAAAACCCTCAGAGCACCTGGCCTCTGCTTCCAAACAGGACTGCATTTGTGTGACACCTGAAGGCCTTTGAGTTTTCTCTGAACAAGTTCTTTTTTTGAGTTGTGATACAAATGGACTTGGGAAAAAGGGGTGCTCAAACCCTCTGCTCTGTAAACAGGAATCTGGGGGGATTTCATCACCCAGCAGTGGGCACACAGGCAGCTCAAGCTGTTGGGAAAAGGGGCACAGCAAAAAGGGCAGAGGACACTGAACCAGAGTAAGCAGCCAAATAGACAAAATACTGCACAGACGAAATACTGGCCCCAGATATTTACCTTCAAGGACTTTTATTAAATTCATTCTGCCCTCAGCTGTGTCAATATGTGGGTGCAGCTTCATAGCCACTTGTCCCAGCACTGTGCTCTGGAATGGCTGTCAGGAAGCAGCGTTTGGAATGGCACCTTGGGCTGGTGAGGAGCTCACACACACAGAGTGCAGGGCAAGGATGTCTCAGAGCTAACAGTGAGCACAAGGCTTTCTCAAATAATTTGATTTTGTTGCCCTTTTATAAAATGCAAATTAAAAAAATTATGAAACAGTAGGCAATAAAACCTGAATTTTTAATACCAAGCAATCACTGAACCTTTACACATGAGTATGAAGGACTAAATAATCCCATTCTTTCTCACAGCACAGACCCAGGAGAATTTCTTTCTCTATATTGCTTTTTTAACAGCTATCTATCTTAGTCTGGTCTTGTTGATATATTTTAAGGCTTTTAATTTGGAGGCTGTTATTTGCTCAGATGTTATCTTCAGCATATTAAGTACAGTAAGCTTCCATCAAGTCATACACTGGGCATTTGAGCTGGGGCAGAATTTCTGACTTAAATATCCATGTACAGTGGCAGAATAAATAAATAAAGAACACCTTCAAGGCCTCCAAGCACCTAGTAACAAAATCACTCTAACCTTACAATAATGCTCTGCTTACAGTCCTCCCAAAATGCAAGTCATTTGCTGTATCCCAAATGATATTTGGTTGATGGATTGCTGGTGATTTCTACATCAGAGCACCTTGGAGCCCTAGTGCTAAACCCCTGACAGCGTTAGCATAAAAGATTTACATTTATGTTATGAGGGCCACACAAGAATAATAATTTTAAAATACATTGCCTTGGCTGCTGGTGCACCATGGGAAATCTAAGAGCAGCAGGCAGCATTCCTGTGCTGTAATTACAAAATGGCAGCACGGGAGAGGCTTTTGAGACGAGGAACCAGAGACTGCAGCCATCTGCATGCCTTGGCGAATTGAAATTACAGTAATATATGAAGACATTACCTGAAAAGCCCAGCACCATTTAAATGATTTACTATTACGCCCCAGCAAGCTTTAATTTAAGGATAAAGTCATTCAGCAAGCTAATCTGATATAGGAAGCATTATTTCACACAGTTAAGTTAATTTACACTAGCTGATTGTTGTTGTTGCAGTTGGCATTATTATCTGCACAAACAGCCGATCGGCCCTGACAGAAGCAATATACTGTTTAATACAGCGTCTTAATTCAGCAGGCCAGCTATATGTGATAAAGGTTTGTTTATAAGCAATAATGGGGAGGAAAGTCATTTTGAGGCTAAGCTGATAACACTGATGAGAACTATGTGGGGGTTTTTCTGGTATGAAAACAAGCAGGAGCCATCCACTCATTTGTCCATCTGTCTCATAACAGGAACATCCTGACAGATTTCTCTTACATAGGTTTTGCTTTCCCACCCTAACTGCAGAGTGGATCTTTGTCAGTGTTTTCTGCATATGTTTCCTTTGACAAACAGCCACCACCATCCCAGCGCTGTGTGATCACCATCACAGCTCCGCTTCCCCGGTGAAATACAGGCTTCAGGAAGATCTCCACAGCTAAACTCTGCAACGTGAGCTGGCTTTAAAAGCCCCTAATACATCTCAGAAAAGGCAAAACACACATGACACATTGCACAGTTTTGGCTGGCTAACCTCCAACAGCTAATGGTGAGAGGCACTGTGATACTCACAGCTGAGTAAGAATCCTGTGTTATAAAATAATCTGATGGAAAGGGATGCCAGGGGAGGCAGAGACAGCGAGTGCCTGGGCCAGGGATGGCTTTGTGCCTCTTTTTAAGCAGGGTTTGGATCAGGTTAGTCTGACCCCAATAGGTATTTGTAAGCACCTTTATTCATTAAGAGCTGTAAAAGTCCTTACAAACATCAGCATTGTTTTCCTAATTGAAAGCAAGCAACAAACAAGAAGCTGTAAGGGAATTATTTCCTGTAGGTTTCCCTTCTCCATGTGGCAAAGTCATCTACTGGATCACAGACACTAAAAGTTGCTTGATGGAATTCCTTCAAGTTAACTGTCCTCCTCCACACAATATTTAATGCTCCAGGAACATGCTTCTTGAACTTGCCCCTTTTCCCCAAAAACCTATTACCCAATAAAAACATTTCTCTGTTCATGAAGCCAGATTGAAAACAATGGCAGTGTGACCTCAAAAAGAAAAAACAGTCAACCTGCCCTGAATTTTCAAGCAGACTTTCTTCATCTTTCAACAGAAATATGATATAATATTCTGTAATACTGGCTCAGGAGCAGTGACAATAAAAGGCTGTTTGGTGACTTCGGCATAAAATGTATCTTAAAACCAGATCATCAAAAGCAGTTAGAAGGCTCTGTACCATTTACAAGCCACATCCCATTGAGTCGGAATCCTAAATATTTCTGAAGCCTCAAGCGTTCAGATGTTTCTGAAAAACCATCTTTTTCACAAAACACTTTAAGTTTACACAAGCTGCTCTAATACCACTAAGTCCCAAGTCTGTGGTCAGCTTTTTAGGTGGTCTAACAGCACTCTCTGAATGTTTGAGTCCTGTGGGGTATCAGCAATTTGCACCTCCCATGAACAGAAGCATTGCTGCACCCAACCACACCTTTGAGAAGCTGTCCTGGCAGCTGAGGGGATGGCTTCTCCTTTCTTCAGCTTTGGGGCACAGCAATAATTGCCCAGGGTCAGTACAGAGGGGTTAAATTCTGACAACCTTTCAGCACTCTGAGCCCAGTGCTGCAGCATCTGAGGCCATCAAACAAGCCCTGCCCAGCTGTAATCTGGAGCTCACTCCCCTTTGAGCTCTGCATTGCAATTCACATTTAAATCTCTCTCACCAACCACTGGATCAAGTCACAAAATCCAGCCACACTTCCCTTGGTAGCCACCAGCCCCACACAGCTCCAGGAGGAAACGACTGCACGTCTCACATGGCCTCATTCTCCTGGGGTTTTTTGCTACTCACAAAGGAACAAGTGTCGTAGAAATTATTTTTTCATTGCCAGGTCTTAGATGTTCCATGTTTTTCAAGCTCACAGAATCTGCCCTCGTTTCAGCCACTCCTCAACTAGTTCTAACGAGAAATGGGTGGAATGGAGCATGAGAACACACAAAAATAATATATAGCAAAAACAGTTTAAGGGATTTTTTTCCCCCATGTTTTATAGTAATAACACGATTTTAATTACGTACTTTTTTCTATTAATTTGATTTCTTCATTTCTGTTTTTTCAGCCATATTTGTTTATGAATGTATGTAAATAGTGCAAAAATAATAATGAATACAAGAAGTTTAAAAGCATTCAATTAGAGCTGTTGTTACTATGCTATAGTCCTTTCCAATTCTATTTTAAGGAGCATAATTAGAGCCTTAGCTGTGTGAAAACAGAATCCTACCTGAAGATTACTCCCTGTTCCAACACAATAAAGGCAGCTGAGTGTGTGTGAGCCATTAGAGCATCTTAACCAATGCGTTAGGTTTGACTCCTGTGTAGGTTTACATTTGAGTATCAGGGTTCTAATGCAGAAGTCTCTAAGAACAGGATTGTAATGGAAAAAGAGGGAGAATAAAAAAATGCCCATTTTTGTGGTTTTAGTTTGAACAAACACATTCAGACATGCAGAAAATAAGGAGGAATAATGCAAATTAATTTGAAATTATTTGGATGAATTAGGCTTATGGTCTGATAACTGAATGATGCAGTTACATATGCATAACATAGCCCAGTATATGGGAACCTAAGGGAATGAGACTAAAAGCCAAAACATAATCAGATATTAAAGAATAAAACGGAGGCAATGCACTTTCACAGATCATTTGGGATAAATTCAGGATAAGATGATAAAACAGCTGAAATGTTGCAAATGGAAAACAGATAGCAAGAACACAGGCTGAATAAATTATTCATAATTAACTCACATACATGTTTTCCTTTTACAATACTCCTTACAGGGAAAAAAAAATAATTCTTCTTTTTGTAATAATTTAAAACAGGGACTAATTTTATAAATCACTGAAATTCTATGACAAAAACATGGGTCCAGCCTTGCAGAGCCAGAGAGAGCTCATGTCCAAATTACTCTTAAGGACTTTATTCTATGACTTGACTCTTGCTTCTCATTTTTACTCCACTGTGACTGGGTAAGTTGCTCAATATCTTTACTGCTAAAAGGAATAGCCTGTCAAGGATGAATTTCATCCACATGAAGGCTGAACCTAAGAAAATATTTTGGGTTTCTTGCATGTCTCATGCAATTTCTATTTAAAAATTAAAATACAAATACAGAGAAAGCATGGTGGCACTATACATACACACATAGACAACTGGGAGTATTTCTAATTTCATAACTTTTATAACTTGTTCTATGTCATTACACTGTCTTACTCCACCTAATAAAATTAGTAACATTTATCATCTGGGGAGAAAACACTAATTGACTTTGTCTCCTGGACACCCATACCTCCTAGCCATGTTTGGGTAATTGTATAAAAATGTAGTGTACAGTTAGATAATGCATGGAATATGAAATGAATGGTTGAATTCCTCATGCTTGATCCATATTTAGAAGGAACCATCAACCCAGCCCCTGCTCCCTTCGATTCCAAACTGGAATTCCCTGTTTGGAGATGGCAATAAATGTTACTACACTGGGTGGAGTAGAAATGGCAAAGCTCCCACTCAGTCAGTTCAGAGATGTGTTTCTACTGAAGTAGGGAAAAGAAAAAGAAAAAATTTGTTTAGTACAGACCATCAATTTGTGACTTCATTTCCTGATGATGGCTTTATTCTTCTTGGTAAAGAGAAGACTAAAAGGAAGAGGTAATGGCTTAGGTTGTACATTATTAGAACAGCTAATAGTGGACTTCCACATCTAAACAAAACAGGATGGCTTTTGGATTGGACTACAAGATTAGGACACAAAAAGACACAGGTCTCAAAATTCAGTTTCCTTGAATAATCTCTGTGTGAAAAATGGAACAATGTCAGGCTGTCAGGTGGGGGCCTGCTTGTGTCTGGTTCCAGGCACCCACCCAGCCACATTTCACCACCCTCCTCATTGAGACCAGGGGACAAAACACCACAGAAAAAGTTCATGGGTCAAGATAAAGCCAGGGACACTGGTTACCAGTTACCATCATGAGCAAAGTAGGCTCAGCCAGTGTGAGAAATTAATCTGCTGCCAATTAAAATGGCATTAGATAATGAGCAACGGGAACAAAGAATAACAAAAAAACCTTTCCCCACTTTGAATTGTGGTTTAACTTCATTTTCTCAGTCTGAACTCCTCCGCCTCCTGTCCCCAGAGCAGCAGAGGGATGGACAAGGGGCTGTGGTCATTCCATTCCAGCATCTCTGCTGCTTTTTTCTCCTCACCCTTCCCCCCTCCACGGGGGAGCTCCCTGGGGCTCACCCTGATTCCTGACTCTTGGGCAGGTTCTGTCCTTTCTGGAACACACCTGGGACTGGCTGTGGCCAGCATGGGGCAGCCCTGGGCTCCCCTCACAGAGCCCTGGGCACACCCAGACACTGCCCTGGCACCTCACCCTCAGGCCTGGCTTTGGGGTTTTTCATCTCACTTTTAGTTAGTCTTTATATTGTTAATGTCATTGTTTTAAAAAATACTTGTGTGTCTTGTATTATCTCACCTTCTTCCATTTTATATTTAAAGAACTGTTCCTAAACTACTTTTAAGGAGAAGAATCACTAAAAAAGAAACACATAATTATGTGCTATATTACTAGATTAAGACATTCTTAGTCATATACAAGATCTTATTAAAATGCTGCACATTGCAGGCATCATTTTTCTATCAATCATGCAGGACACTCAGCTAGGTTACTTCTGTGAGAGAGAGCACAGGAAAAACCCTTAGAGAAACTGCCATAAAGTCTGAGCAGAATGAACAAAAAGAGAAAAAAACCTATATTCACTGCAAAAAGTAAACATATGTTAGACTAAAAGTAACTATGACATTTTTCCCACAGGTTTGGGGATTTTTTTAAACAAAAACTAAGAGAGCATTCCTATTAAAAGTATACAAAGAAGAGTCTCCAAAGCAAGCCTCAGCAGGATAAAAATATTCCTACCACGAAAGATGAGGTTGTACTTAGATCATGGGTGTTAAAAAATGCAGAAAAATCTACAAGATCTTATTAATAGACATTGATATGGTAATAAATTATGTTTGATTATTTTTTGGTTTTTAAGACCTGCACTCCAGCTTCCACTGGCCACAAAAATCCTCAGGTGATGGCAACTCATATGTGCAGCCATAAGGACACCAGGCCATCCTGCATCAGCACAGGACAAAGGTTTGTCAGCTCTCCAGATCTCGAGGTGAACCACTTCATGTGTTGTGTCCCTGTAAACCTGGCACATTCAGCTCTGAGCCACACATTCCCCCCCAGCAGGTCATTGGTAAATCAGCACTAAAGGATTATTCAGGGTTTTGAAAGCAGAAAAACAATACATTTACTTAAATTTATGCCTTCAGTGAGAGGTCAAATTACACTTTGGAAAATTATTTCTGCAAACACCACCTAAAGCTTGCAAAGAACAGACAGGTAGGAAGCGAAGCACCCAGGCAGCCCAGAGTAGTGTGGTTGTAGAATACAAGTTCTATCAATTAAAAAAGGAGATTGGTACACTGCTTCTGATCATTCCAGCCATTTCCTTGGGAGTGCAATACAGGACAACTGGGAAGCAGCAGCACTTCCCAAGCATAAAGAATCATCAATACCAGTAAGAATTTCTGCTATTGCCATTCCTGTCACCATCTAGGAAAGATTTTTAATGTAAAATTCGGTGAAATAACATACAGTGATAAGTTTCCATTTAAATGCTTAAGAATTTAATTCATTTTTGTTAGCATTTTTTTTCATTTTGCTAGTAAATAACACACAGAGATGAACCTCCTTCACCTCTGGGCACGGATAAGAATGAGGCAGGGTTTGTAGGTAATATTACTTATTAGATCAATGGAAATAGCAAGGAAAGGACAGACATGCTGTCAGGTCCACAGGCAAGTCACATCAGTCAGTCTAATAAAAGATACTGCCTCTCTCCACATACTCCATCTCACATTCTTAAACCTCTTTGTTTACAACAACAATATAGTACACATAAAAGAGCACTGCTGCTTGGATCAATCAGATAAGAACCTTGCCAACAAAATAACTTTTTCATTAAAACAGAACACATTTAAAATTGGATTCTGGTCTTATATATTTCTTTAGGGCCCCTCTGACTGTATCACCAAGTAATGAATTCTAATTGGAAATATGGGTTGACACCCCTAATTTGTGGCACACTAGAGGTGTGATTTTGTTTTCAAAGAATTTTTGTACAACAGTGAATCATCTTCAAACTATACAGATATTTCTGGTAAAAATCAGAAATGAATAAACATGTTTTTTTTGGATAGTCAATACATATTGGAGATAGCCAACATGGGATATTAAATGCCTTGCTCCTGCATCATTTCAACTCTTTAACACATTACCTAGAACACAAATATAAATATTTGGATTAAATCACTCATGCACTGTGCAGAGCCTCTTTATACTCAACTTTGTTGTCTTTCTGTATTCTAAATCACATGCATCAAATCTTCACTCTTTCTCTTACATTTAATATGCAGCTCTGGAACTGCAGTTATACATCATTTTCATTTGTTGAAGAGTGATATATAATCTGGACTGAAATTAAATAATGTCATCCTGTGTTTAGTATTTATTGATACAAATTTAACCTGCTCATATTTCAACCTCCAATCTTCCACCGAATAATCTGTATTTAATTATGCATTCCACCTCTCTATTGACCTTTGAAAATATCCCTCATGACTACCAATCAAAAGTGATATAAATTAGAAATTCTTTTGAGTCCTTTTACACTATTTATCATTCTGCTCCCCAAATTAGTCAGCACTTCGAGCTTGTTCTCAAGACCTGCTCCCCTAATCCTAAAAATTCCAAACCTCCAAGCCCTTCAAGTTACCCCAATTCCAGCTAATTATTGACATATCACTATGTATCTGACAAAGAGAAGATGAATGAACATGTGAAGTTATGTAGTGGCTAAAAGCAAGGAACATTTTGGGTATGCCATTCTAACCACTATCAAATGAGTTTGTCTTGGAAGAAACTACAGCTGTCCTTCTTAATATTCAAGTACAACTTACTAGAAACATTTATTATCTGATGAAAGAATCAGCTAAGAAATGTACAGGGAGGTAATAAAGTGGGCAGGATTCTATCCCCCTCTGATGCTATGGCCAGTAAATCCCGGCCATCCATTTCCCAGAGTGGCCGTCCCCGGCCCTTTCCCTCGAGCGGCGGCGGCCGAGCAGGGGCTGCTCTGGATGGCAGCAGGGGCTGCTCTGGTTCACAGCAGGGGCTGCTCTGGATGGCAGCAGGGGCTGCTCTGGTTCACAGCAGGGGCTGCTCTGGATGGCAGCAGGGGCTGCTCTGGTTCACAGCAGGGGCTGCTCTGGATGGCAGCAGGGGCTGCTCTGGTTCACAGCAGGGGCTGCTCTGGATGGCAGCAGGGGCTGCTCTGGTTCACAGCAGGGGCTGCTCTGGATGGCAGCAGGGGCTGCTCTGGTTCACAGCAGGGGCTGCTCTGGATGGCAGCAGGGGCTGCTCTGGTTCACAGCAGGGGCTGCTCTGGATGGCAGCAGGGGCTGCTCTGGTTCACAGCAGGGGCTGCTCTGGATGGCAGCAGGGGCTGCTCTGGTTCACAGCAGGGGCTGCTCTGGATGGCAGCAGGGGCTGCTCTGGTTCACAGCAGGGGCTGCTCTGGATGGCAGCAGGGGCTGCTCTGGTTCACAGCAGGGGCTGCTCTGGATGGCAGCAGGGGCTGCTCTGGTTCACAGCAGGGGCTGCTCTGGATGGCAGCAGGGGCTGCTCTGGTTCACAGCAGGGGCTGCTCTGGAT
>VZTB01003967.1:186849-218870 GCA_013397245.1 Thryothorus ludovicianus | reverse complement strand
TGAACAACGCCACCCCACGACATAACTAAATAGCAATGAAAATACTGTATGAACACTTAAACCATAAGCACTGCCCCCTGGCTATTCAGAAAAAAAAGCATAAATATTTATTTGAGAAAACTGCTATAAGAAAGGAAGAAAAATCTCTAATGGTTCATAAAGCTTGAATCAGGTTCAACAAATTGCTTATCTCCAAGCAAGTCTGTGGCTGAGCATGAGGGTCAAGGCCAAAAGAGCAGAGCTGCATCACCTGGCATGGTCAGGTTGAACCTGTTTGTGAGTCACACACCTGCAGTTACTATTAAATAAGAGACAACAAATGACTGGGGAAGTAAATCAAGACAGAAAGTCAACTGCCTGGGTTTGTTTGATTGATAACCGGTTTGTTTTTAAGATATCGAGGCTCTTTGTGCACTCCAATATAAAATGGCTGAGATATTAACAAAATATATCCTTTGGCTTGTGCTGTGTATTTTTTTAAGTAAGAATAAATGACAACTTTTTAACTTAAAAGACTTGGAATTTCTTTTGTCGAAATGTTACATCATTCTGTTCCTTTTTGCTCTTCCTCATCTTATGTTTTTTCAATATTTTTCCTTGTAAACTATCATCAGAAACTTTTAGAATGTTAGGCACAACATATTACTTCATAATGTCATTTATTAGCAGAAGTTTAATAGCTGCCAATAATCATAACGTGCTTACTTTTGACTACTGGGACCCCATCTGTTCTGCTACTTTAGACCTAAATGAAAATTATGTAGTGCGTTACTGAGACTTTTTACACATTGGACGTGCTGGGAATCTTTATATACTTGATTTCTTCTTTTTCTTTTTTTTGTTTTTTTAAATGAGACAGGTTTCATTGATGAAAAACTGAAATTACTGAAATTTTTTTCCAGTAATATTCAAAATACAATTTTCTTCTATTTTATTCTTCTGATAGTCGATATTGCTGCTAAGCTTGGGTTTGTTCATGAGTGGTAGCCTGGTGATGAACACTGTTCTGTTCATCCTGGTTGTGTTAATTTCCCTGCTGCAATTGGTCAGTGCTCTCTTCCCTTGAAAAAAATAAGGAAAGAAATAAAGAAATAAATGTAAGTAGGTTTTAACAGGTGCAGATATTTGAAGGCTCATTTTTAATTCTACAGTTGGAGGTGATCCCTCTGACTCTATTGTTCCCCCAGTGTTTATAGGAATCTTTCCCAGTGTTTGTGAATTTCTGTGTGGATTGAAAAGAAACCTAATGTGAAATCTTTGTTTCCTGTTTATTCTGCCATGTCTGAGAGTCTTTGAGTAAGGCAGCGCTCTGTGGAGGTTGTGTCTGCACTTAGTGCACTCATTAAAAATTTCCAAATGGGACAGGAATGGGAGGGTCAGTGGCTTTGACCCCGTGTCCTCCACCCTGCCCATGTCCACTCAGAACCTCTGCTTGACTTTGCTTGAGGATTTTTAGAGCAAACAGTTACCTGCAAAAATCTCCCAAACTGATAAAATAGGTGCATCTCTTTTCTAATGCAGAACTGCAGCATAACTCACTTAAATGTTAAATATTTCAGAGGCCTGTGTAAGTTATTATGACACAGCACACCCAGGGCTCTGTTCTAGCATGCACATCCTATGTCCCAATGTCAGGGGAAAATTGTGTTTACTATGGATGTGTCCCTAAAAGAAAACACTGCTAGTTCTCAATTGCTGCTGATTTGACAGAGGAATATGTTGTGGAGGAGAAGGCAGAAACTGGGAAGAGAGGAAAAAAGAAGATTAATTTTGAATCATGCTTTGTGTATGAGCAGGCAGCTACAGCTGGGCCTTGAACTGGATATTTGGATAACTGCAGACTGGGTGATTTCCAGCTCCTGCTTAGACATGCAAACAAAGATTTCAGAACTTCAACTGAGAACAGGATTTGGAAGCCCAGAACCTGTTTACTTCATTGTTGAGTGGAACGTCAACTTCTTAAAACATGGCTGCTTATTTAGCATCTGAATGGGTTTTAAAGATCCCCTTCTTGTACACTTGATTTGAAAATATATTCTAAAAATAGGAAGAGCCTTCTTGTGCTGTGCCCTGTATGACATTGGAAATCGTGTTGAAAAGCTTTGTAGTACAAAAGGGAAATGTTGAGAAGGTGGCAATCTGCACCCTCTGAGGCCTCTGCCCCATTTTAGAAACCCATGCCAACCCCCAGCATTCACTTCCTGCTGTCCTGTTTGCTGCAGGTGTCCTTCTAAGGTGCTGTTATCTCACCTTGCTTGGGGTCAGTGTGATGCTCAAACCAGGCTGTGCTTCTCCACCCAGCTTATCTTCTTTTAAGCTTGTTTTTAATTAACCTTTTGCCATGTGTTTGAAGACCTTTAGGCATGAGCTATGGATATAATTCCATTTTTTTTCCAGAGAGATGTCAGTGTGGAGTTCTTGCCCAGACCTGAGAGCTGCAGTGTGTCCTCCTCCCTGCAGGTCAGCCTCTCTGTGCACAGCTTTTAGAGCCTTCTTTTCAAGAGGGTGGACAAAGTGGGCTCTCCGAGGCACTTGGAAGATTCCAGCATCTTTTTATCTGAAACAAGGACATAAAAAGCAGCTGGGCATAAAATATAGCTGAACAGATGAGATACACAGTCTGTTTTCTCCTAAGTAAAAATAGATTGCTGTTCATTTTGAGCCTGTATGATGCAATAAGAGTTCACTTGCAGTGTAACTATATCTTATGCTCCAGAGGAGTTACCAAGATGAGGATGCAGCCGTAACTCACCTCCTTTACCATTCTGGTTCCAAGAGGTGTCAAGGGAAAGAGCAGATGTATGTGCTAGGTTATTATCTACATCCTTTTTCTGAGGTTAGAAAGATTTTCTTCTGTAGTAAGCCTTATGTCATGAAATGCATAAATATTCCTGATTCTCAAATAAGAACGCAAATCATCCCTGCAAAGATCATACAAAAAAACACAACTAGAAATCCCAATAATATACATTTTTAAACCATTTTGCTCAACTACCAAAGAGTTAGGCTTAGCAGATGTCTTCTTTCCAGTTTTTGTAAACATTTACAGTTTTCTAAGGTAGGTGAACACTTAACATTAGTGAGTTTTTGGTACTTGCAGCCATAAATTATTTGTCACTCCTGTAAATATCTTTATATGCCAAGAAATGCTGCCAAGTGAGCCCAGGTCAGGAATTTAGAAACACCTTGGACGAAAACAGAATGCTTTAAAGTTTGGTTTGTAGTTTGGTGGTTTTTTGTTGGTTTTATTTTTTTTCCTAGTCTCATGTGGCCTAACCTAAATCTTCTCCTCCTTGGCAAGGGATGCTGTCTGTAACACCTGCCTAAAATATACCTTTTATGGCTAGGAGAAAAATTTCATTTTGTGAAGTCACAAACAGTTCTTCATTTCCCTGAGTCATCCCTGAAATAACTAAATTTGGGTCAAGCCCTTCCTCCAGCTTTGCCTGCTGCTGAGGCTCCATGTGCTGCTTGCTCCCTTCTCTTTTTCCAGATTTGTATTTTCCACAAGAAGTGGGATAAGAAGCTGTAGACCTCATCAGAAAGGGGCCCTCTTGCTTTTCTCCTAGCAGAACCTGGGAATCCCAATGTGCCAGCAATGAGTTTTACAGGTGAAGGGGAACATTTTCCAAATGCCTTTTGCCTATAAAGGTGTGCTTCAAAGCACATGCCCTTCTTATTGTCTTTAATTGCTGTATTTTTGGGGTTGCAGAAGAATTAAACTTGCAAGTAAGAAAAGGGAAAGCTTCAGAAAAGGAAACAGATGCACTCAATTTTATGAAATATAATTCATAACCTCTAGCTGTACACTTTCCATTTATTCACCCTTTTGCTCTTCTAGGTTTGATTCAGAAACTTCCTCTTGAGCCAGAACCTGAATTTAACTCTAAAAGTCCCTGGGTGTTAGAAATGATGGCATTCTGTATATATAAAGTTACCTATTTTAGTCTTTGTCTGTGTACCAAACTACAGCCCAGAAACACCTGAAATGACAGCAGACAGTTTTATTTTTCCAGGGAGCCATAAAAATGACCAAATGATACAATGGTGTTATGGGTTGCAGTTGGCCATTGAGACACAGAGCAGAGAACATGGCAGGTACTCTTTAGGATGTCCAATATTTCCATCAAATGTGCACTTCATACACTTGTATAGTTTTATAGAGTTTGCTACTCTACTGTTATTCTCCTAGATAGTTCCTATCAAACTGTGCTGAAATTCCATTCAAGGAAATTCTGTCAGGATCATGAAGAACACTGCATTACTTCACAATAATTTTCTCCAGCTGAAAGTGAACAATTGGACTTGGTATTTTCTGGCTGAGAATAATTTTGGTCACAAACTCCAGCTTGAGTGTTTTTAAACTAAGCTTGTGCTTGAGGGCAAAACTGAAATTATTTGAACTGAGTTTTGAAACTGCCTATTCCAAACACAATAAAGAGTTTGTGTGGGGAGGGACACACTGACAATGCAGTATTGTAATTCAGAAAATCTTGATGTGTAACTTCTGGGCTGGGTGTTCCTTGCATTGGCTCTGAATTCAAACATTCTTCAAATCTGTTTGTAATGCCATGAGAAAATGAAGGGGGTGGTAAAGTCAAACACCATTTCTTGGCAATAAAAATATGTGAAGTAGGGGTGGGGGAGATGGCAGTAGTGAGTTTGGACTTGCTTTCAACCATTCTTTGTGTCATCTTCTCAAGGCTTTCCACTCCTGGAACCTCTCTGTCTGTAGCTGTCATAAAGAGCTCCCTTCACAGAATTAAAGTCTGACAAATGTTAGCCTGAGATCTGTTTGGTTTAATGAATGTTTCAATTAAGTTATTTTTTAAGTTATATTGATGAAATTAGAATAGAGAGATCATTTCTTGGAGGAAAGTGGATTGCTGAGGCAATAGGGAGGTGTCAGAAAGTGAGTTTCTGCAATTTCATTTACGGCTCCTTTGGTTAAGAGAAGAAAATACAAATATTGTTTAAATATCACAGCTCTTTTTCTAATGAACACTCAGATAAACCAGACCAGTATGTTCTAAATTTTCTCCCACTTCATTTGTGGTCCTTTAGTCTCTTCAAATAGCCACAGAGAAACATGGGGACATTAAAATGTCTCTGCTTCCAGGTGGAGAGCCCTGCACTGCTCACCCAGAGGCTCCAGCATACATAGATCACCCAGGGTCATCCAGCTCTATTTATCCAGACCAAAAGGTTAGTCTCTGAAAGTGAAAGTTTTCTCACTATTTCTGATTTTCTGGTGGCTGTTTGCCATTTCTGCTTCCGGGACTGCCTGTTGGAAGTTTGCAGCTTGGCAAGATGAGAAACAGGAATGGCAGATCCGCCCAGCCTGCAAAGTTCATGGCAGGTTTTTCTCAAGTTTTGATGGTTTGAGTTGGTTTTTCTTGTTCTATATCAGTTCTTCCACCATCTGTGCAATTCTCATTAATAGTTGTGAGTGATTTGTATGTCTAATTCTTCACGCAGAGTGTTGAAAATCTACCCTAAAGCTATGAAAAAATAATGGAGAAAGCATGTATAATTGAAAATAGTCTTAATCACTGGAATGTTGAAATCCACATGGCTTGGAAGACTTGAAAGATTTCTTGTTTTAGAAAAGCTGAATTGAGAAGTGCTGTCATATTCTTTAAATACATTCTTTTGAATAAAATATCAATTCCTGGTGCCAGCAGCAAGCTTCTAAACATGTTCAAGATGACACGATTGATAACAAGAATGCTCTCTCAAGATGTTTCTAATTCTGTCTCTGTGTATTAAAAATCTTAAACTTCCAACCTGATATATGATTTAATAATAAATATTTAAACCAAAGATTAATTTTTTTGTTTTAAGACCAAATGGTTACTTGGACTTAATGGAAATCTGAGAGCAGGTTGTTGGCTCCAGAATGTAGATAAATTCTAGAAGCTGCCTCTTGAGTACAAATAATTTCCCGTGTGATCCTGCAACAGTGGGCACAGTCTTGTTGCTATCACAAAACTAGAATCAAATAGTCATAAATGTTCTGTCTCTCAAAATTAAGTAAGAAATTTTGGCTTTTATGGCTTCCTGGTAACTCTGTACACACAGCTTCCAGTTTTTGAAACTTTAATGGCCAGCATTTGGTTTGAGATGAGAATCCTCCTTCAGTTTGGGAACTTTGGCAATCTCATGCTGTGGCAGAATGTCAATAAATTTGTCTTGGCCAGCAAGGATCTTTTTTCACCTTGGAACAGCCTTGGCCCTGGAATAATGTCCAGTTTGTCAAGAAAAGAAGTGATGCCACAGCCTGTGGAGATAAAGAGTGACCTAAATCATCCTATTTTAACTTTGGGAACCAACCCAAGTTGGTTATTACTTACTTTGAAATTTGGAGTCAGAATCACGAAATACAAAAAGTTCATTTGATCTTTTCCTAAATGTGTCTGAATTAGACTTACTCCCAAGGTTGTTGTATGCTCCCATTCAAGAGCTGGCTTTTGTTTTTCCAGCTGAACAAGGTGATCTCTCAGAGGGCTGAGGCAGACACACATTTGAAGGTCAATGTCATTTCTCATCTAGTGCTCGCCAGCTGGCAATCTCCACCTGTAAATCTCTGAATTAACATCATGGCTTTAAACAATTAAATTTCAGGAACAATATGTGACAAATTAACAGTAGTGAAACTTGGTATGGGAAAGGACAATCTTCTCCATTTTAATTTAAAATATGCCAGAGTACCTGACTTGGTATTATATTACTGTACATCAATGCCAGACAATGACAGCACTGTAAATAATATTAACTGGCTGGCTTAGGGAAAACCAAGAAAATGTACAGTTGATGTATCAAATTATAGCTCAGGTTCCAGCCTCAAATTATAAGCTTGTCAGAAAACATAGTGAAATAAGTGGAAAATGCTCATTAGTTTGGGATAAAATGGAAGCAGTTCCCTGGATATTTAGTTTGGGTCATACCCTGGAAGCCTCCTCTCAGTACCCTATGGAAGTCTTTCTACAGAACCTCTAGGCTTTTAACTAGTTTCAGGAGGAGAAAAAAATCCTTTTGTGTCCATCAGAAACCAAATTCCTCGCAACTTTTCAGTTCAGTAAAAAAAAAATATATTGGAGGGGTAGAAAGTGTTAGGCAGGATCAGCGACATCTCTGTGAGGGTCACACACAGAACTGGGAGGAGGAACAGGGCAGGAATTGCTCTGACACTCAGGAACAGGGCTGAGTGTGTGGTTTCTGTGTGATTCACTTGCTGGGCTCCACATTGGAGCAGGTTTCATGCTGCTGAAGTGCAATCTGCTGTGCCCAGGCTTCTACAGAAACATCTATTTCAAAAAATGTCCATGCTTTTCAGTCTTCTCCAGCTGTTGAGAGTTTACCCTCTTAAAATTCTCTTCCTGCCAGTAAAGCTCATAAACAAAATGCAAAATCTGTCTAGAAAAAGCCCAAGCCACTCTCTTGGAAAAAAACATTCTCTTGAAAGTCCATCCTTTAAAATGCATCTTAACTCTGTGCAGTGGATCTTCTCCTGTCTAGCTTGCAGCCATTACTCTTGGACTTTTCACCTCCAGCAGTTCCTCCCTATTCTTGTTTTGTTATTGTATTTACATTGCACTGATCTATCCCCTCTGTGCAGTATCATTTTCCACTCCCCACTTCCTCAAATGTGATGGTCTCACATCCTCAGCCTGTGTAAATTCGATTAGTTCTCCTCTGGCTCGGAGTAAATCAATGCGGCTGCCGTGGATTTACACCAGCTCAGGATCTATCCTGGGGCTTTTAATCATTGTTACAGCCCCTCTCCAAGTAATCAATGGCACATTTGTACTGTGTTGGGCTGCGGGCTGAGCTCCAGCCCCAGGAGAACTTCTGCTCTTGGTCCTGCTGATTGAATTTCATTTAAAGTCGGGAGTCCCGTGTGCATAGCTGGGGGCACAGGTGGGACTTTCCTCACCTGATCATGGGAGAGTAATGGTTCTAAATCCAAAAATATATCTCTTTGTCCCTTTTGGATGTTGTCTCTCAGGAGGATTAACTGGTATTTCCTCCGAACTCATGTAGCCAAAGAAGAGAGTTAGTAAAAAGTAGATAAAGAAAATGAAAGATGGATTCACAAAGGGAAGTGAGTTAAGAGTTAACTGGCTTTTAGTTGCTTCCAGATTGCATCTAGTTTTCAAATGTTTTCTGGGGGAGGATACTCAGATTTCCCATCTCCAGCTGGGTTTGGGTTTCCAAATCTCTGTCAAACTGAGCCCGTTTCCTTGGTAACAATCTCACTCTCCCACCTATGAATAAGGACAATTGCATCTTTCTGCTGAGTGGAGATGGTGGAGCCAAAAGAGAAGGAATAAGGTGAGTCTGCTGCACAGAACCTCCACATAAATTCCAAGTGGCTGGGTCTCAGTGGATGGGGTAGGATGGTACAGGATTTAAGTAAGGATGGGAAAAGATGCTGCACACACCAAGCTGTCCTCCAGACCTGACATTTTGCTCCATCTGGGGGCAGTTTAATACAGGAACAGTTGCAATGATGAATAAAAAATATGTCTTGCATATGTGGATGCTTGGGAAGTTTGGAGGTTTTTGTCTTCTCAAAACATTTACCTTTTAAGGGCTTGACTAGGCCTTAAATCTACATCTAAGGTCAGTTGTTGGTTTGAGGTTAGTGGCCAAGCTCAAGGTTTGACCAACCAAAATCATAAGTTAGAACTAATGTGTCATTTTTTTCCCTTTTCATTGTGCTAAAAAACCAATCAAGATTTCTTCAAGGTTTTTAGTCACCCTTCAAGGTTTTTCCATGTTATTGCTTGTAATTTCAGGCAAAATTTGAGGCCACTGGAATCCATCTATCTTGGCAGAAATTATTTTATTTCTTCTGCATTGTGACAGACGTGGATTTTTCCTGTGAAATCCTTCTTTGCCTTTCCTGTTGGGGTCCTGCTTTAATGGCTGTGCCTGTGCTATATGTCATATATTTGATACACAATGAGTCTCTGGAAGGCTTTGTAACACTTGGACAATTCCATCCCCTTATCCAGCCTCCTGCCTTAGTTTACATTATGTGATGGAGCTGACACTTCAATTATAATTTTTGTCAAATACTAATAGACTGTTCAAACATGAGGAAGCCTAAAAACTAATTCTCTCCTTCCTTGTCCCAATTATTCATCAACAAAATGGTTTGCTTATTCACTGAATTGATTTTCTATTACTTTTTAAAATCTGAACCCACAGTAACTATTTGTGATACTGTTACAGATACTGCATCAATTATTCCCTGTAATTGCTTCATCTCCCCATTCATACATCTTTCTTCAGTCCCTCTCTTCAGCTGATGGACTTTTTTCAGACAGAGCTAAGACTGAGCTTCAACTCGTACGTCTCCCAACAGGACTGTCTTTTCCTGTCTCTCCTGGAATATTCTGAGTGCTTGAGTCTTGGCCAAAGCACTGGTGATGGATTTGTCAGCATTTTCAGCACCCAGTTTAGTCTCAGCTGTGGAGAACATCACCAGCTGCACATAAACCTAACGAGACAATTGTTAATGGGCTTGGTGGTTGGAGCTTGGATCTCCAAAAGTGAGCCTTAAAACTTGCAATTGCATTTTTCTGAAATGGTCCCAGTTCTCTATCCACAGCCTGAGCCAGCCTGTAATCCAGAGGACCATGCAGAGAGTGAACAGGGGGCTAATTATACCTCCAGTGGACACACAATGTTTACTGTGACTTTTGTAAAGAGGTAATTTGCAAGACCGGAGATAATCCCACCGTACTTTATAATTTAAATGTCACTCAGAATGTATGCTGACATGCAGCTGATTAACAGCAAACTTTGGTGGCACATTAATTAGTATTTAATCCAGAGGCTCTATTAAGATGTGATAAAAATATCTTTTTTTTTTCCAGTAGTCATTCAATTACAATGCACAAATTATCTCAACCATCTTCTGAGTTTCACATATTTCACTTAAAAGCCTAATAACCATGTCTCACTTCTGTGAAAGTTGGCACACACACAGCAGATACAGACTCCCCAGATACAGCTTGGATTAATGTGAAGTGCCTATGATAAAAGAGCAATTGTACATTTTTTTAAAGAAAAACTAATGCCAATAAGTATGGCTTAGATGAGTCTGTTATTTGTACACTGTTGGTATTCCTTTCACTCCCTTTTTGCTAAGTACACTGTGTAGTTTTGAGACTATCATTTATCTTTCAGCACCTCTTTGTTTCTTTTCTGAAATCAATGGCTTAAAAAATGTGACTTAAAAAAGGGGGAGCGGGGGGGAGGAGGGAGTTGTGCTTCTGGATGGAATTATTTGTAAATAATTTATCTTCTTGCACTGGTTTTCTCTTCTTTCTTCAACATTCTTGCATCTACTTCTTTCTTGTAGGAGCCCATGATGATATTCCCTTTTGCATATAAGAGTTATTTTGCTGCAAGCTCTCTGTTAGAGCAGTTTTGCCTTTCTGGTGAGAATTTTAATGCAGAGTTCTGGCGGCAGTGGGGACAATTCAACAAGAAAGAGCCCAGGATTTATTTGGTGGAGGAGGGAACCCATAGGCTTGTAGGCAATAGAGCTGTATCATATTCTATGTGTGCATTTCTCTAAATCATTCAAGGATTTGTCTCTCTCTTTTTTCTCTTTATTATTCCGTGCAACCCCCTGTGACTGTTTTAATGTCCACATCAGATGTGTTTATGTTTTCTCATCTGCTAGATTTGAAATCAACGTCCTCTTTCCTTGCCAGTTTTTATCTTGCAGCATCCTTACACCCCAGGAAAACACGGCTGCGAAAAATCTCAGATTTGGTCAGGATTTCCTGTTCTAAGATTTTTCAGGATGCCTCAGGTGCAGTGCCCACAGTGGACAATGATCACTGTTAGTCAGAGAGGTGAAACCAAGAAAAGTGCCACCACTTTGGGCTGTACCCATAATTGTAAATTATACCTCAATAATCAATGAAGGTAGTGGGTCTTTAACACCTGCTGGTGTACAACAGGGTGGTTGTTTGTAGTAAGCAGTACACTTCTGCATTGGGAATAGAAATTTTGATTCTGAAACTGAAAAGTTGTTCCTGAAGACATGGCCTTATTTTGTGTCACATGTTCACAGGCAGAGAGGCCTTTCCTGTGTCATTGTCTCCCAGAGCACCTGTTGAGAAATGAACAGACATTTCTAGATGGAAATGAGAGAACTTCAATCACAGAATTGTTGTTTTCTAGTCCTAGACACATCTCTTGGGTTTGCTGTCACACATTATCATTGCTTGCCATCACCGCAGCTGAAATACCTTCTGAGATCAGAAACTGCTCTGAAATTTGATTTATTTATTCATTTTAACTTTATACATGGACTTATCTCTAACATTGTGACATATGTCTTCTATCTCTGAAATAATGGACTAAGGGTACACTCTGTAATTCCAGATGGGTTCACTTAGACCCAAGTCAGAACACAAATTGAGACTCTGGTCTACAGATTTCCACAAAAGTGCAGAGCACTTGGCCCTGCCCTTGATTTGCATGCATCTGCTGGGAATGGGAGAATTTCCAATAGATACCGAGCTCCAAACTTAGTATCTGCTTATCATTTAAATAGCAATTGTGTGTTGCTTTTCTTTATATTTTAGTTTCTGTCTTTGCAGTATTTCTCAGATACTGCAAACTTTCTTCTCAGCCTTCCTGGCTCCCTTTCAGCACTGAAAGTCAGTCTACTATTGCTAAATGTCAGTGATGCAGCTACCCACGCTTGGACTCAACACCTCCCCTCCCTCTGTCTGTCTCCTTTTTCCATGTGGCAAATGACAAGTTTTCAGGAAAAGCACAGCAGGTGCCTGTGCTCCTGTGTGTCTCAGAGCTTCCAGGACCTCCTAATTTTGAATAAAGGTGGTATTTCCCTAGAATACTCTCTTCACCCCATTTCCAGTATAGAATAAGACAGAGGAATTGACATCAGACAAAACATTGTTCCTGTCAGGCTTTTAACCTTATTGTTGGATGTAACTGAGGCTAAATCTTGCCCTGGAGTCAGTGAGCATTTTGCACCAAGGGGCCTGAGCTCTGTGAGGCTTCATTCCCATGAGTTGTATGTTTTAGCATATGTATTTAATGTGGAATGGTAAATCCTTGTTCTTAGTGGGGAAAAAATGTCCCCATCTTCTATATTAAACTCTATCCCCACACCTTTTTTCTTTCCTCCTGCTTTCCCCCCGCTGCTTTCTGCTTCTGAGCAATTTTTGATCAGCTTCCAGCCAAAGGCAGCATTGTCAGGAGTGAAGGGAATGTCTGCTTGGCTGGATTTAGGCCTGTCTGGGGTGGAGTAGAGGGAACAATCTCCTTGTGGAGGTGTTCAGCAGTGGCTGGTGAGGCTTTGTCCCCTCAGCAGGGACAGAGGTCGGAGCAGCAAGGTAGAGCAGCTGCCTTGGGAGCCCCACACCCTTCCATGGTGGGCTCCCCTCCTAAATGTCATTACACAAAGGGAAAAATGGAGAAGCTCCTGTTGTTGCACTGTCCCACTTTGGACTGTGGCTACAGGAGGGACCAACCTGAGCCAGCTAGATGTTGGAACTGCTCAGGGCTCAGTGTCACAGTCACTGCAGGGCCACTGGGAAGTCCAGCTGGGGTTTGAATGAGCCTTGCAGCTCCTCTGCTGCTTTTCACAGAACCCCAGACTGGTTTCAGCTGGAAGGGACCTTGAGGATCACCCAGTTCCACTCCCCTGCCATGGACAGGGACACCTTCCACTGTCCCAGGCTGCTCCCAGCCCCAGTGTCCAGCCTGGCCTGGGACACTGCCAGGGATCCAGGGGCAGCCACAGCTGCTCTGGGCACCCTGTGCCAGGGCCTGCCCACCCTCCCAGGGAACAATTCCTGCCCAATATCCCATCCAGCCCTGCCCTCTGGCAGTGGGAGCCATTCCCTGTGTCCTGTCCCTCCAGCCCTTGGCAATTGTCTCTCTCCATCTTTCCTGCAGCTCCTTCAGGCCCTGCAAGGCCACAGGGAGGTCACCCCAAAACTTCTCCTCTCCAGGCTGAACAATCCCAGCTCTCCCAGCCTTTCCTCCCAGCACAGCTGCTCCATCCTGGATGATCATCCTGGATCCTCCTCATAAACATCTCTTCATGATGCTCCTTAATAGATTTCACCAGCATCTGAACTGGAGAGTGAAAGCTAACGTAGACAGAGCTGAGCCCTGGCTTTGACTGCAGCTTTGGCATCCCAGCTGCACTTTGATTTTCAGCAAGCAGCTCTTTTGTAACTGCTGGATGTGATTGAAATGAGTTTAAGACCCTCATATATCAGGTTACCCTATTGCTTTCTGTAATGGAGTGTTGGAGGAACAAGGTAAGGAAGGATCTGATTGTCAAATGTCCTAGAAAAAATTTATCATTGACCTGGACTTTCAAGTGGGCAAAGATAAAGTTATAAAGTAATTCCACTTCCTTTGATTTTGCTGCACTTAAATGCATAAAATGTTACGTTGATTATCACAACAGCATGAATTTGTATTGCAGAAAATCTGCAAGAATACTGCTTGGAAATGTCCTCCTATTTTAATTATTTTTTCTTATTATTCAGATGTTGTGCATTGAGCAGATATTCAGAATTCCTCTGGTTATGTAATGTAGACATTTTCTGTCACGGGGAAATTTCAAAATCATTATTTTAGAAGTCTCATCCTTTGATAGAACAGTGCTGTTTGCTTAAATACTTAATGGAGAGATCTCTTTTATGAAACAGAGAAATGCCTTGGTCAGATATTCAGACTTCACATTTCACCTTCATTACCATGATGTGAATACAAGGCAGTGCCATTCCCTCAAGTAAGGTTACAGCATTCCTCAGAGCTGGAGTTTATAAAGGGATTTCCATGGCGTTGATCAGATACCTGTCAGACTCTGCTGACAGATGGAGTCAAGCATCTTTTCACTTGCAGATTGATTGGTGTGCAAGATTAATTTAGTGTCTTCCAAACCACTTTCCTACAAATCCTTTTATTTTACCCTTTGGTTGCCCTGCGAAAACCTTGCTGTCTTTTTAATATGATGCATAATAGAACAGTCAACCTGTATTACAGCTGACAGTGTTGGTGCAAAGCATACATTAATATGTAATAGAGAGAAGAAAATATGCTTTATTGATAGCAGTCAAGGTTACAGGAAAGCTACTCTTCTGTGATCCTATTTGTGTTTCCACAGTTGTGTTAGTATTCAAGGGAGCTGAGCTTTTTTGGCTTTGGATGAGAAATGGAAGCAACTTCCAAAGGGTGTTTATGAGCCCTGAAGTTATTGGGATGGAATCATTGGGATAAAACAGAAGAGAGAGTGTGACCATGCCTTTTGTTTAAGGCTGTATCAGATGAACTTGAAGGGAGTTTCTGCCCAGCCTGCTGCAGGCAGCACCAGGGCACAGAGGGAGAACTCTGCGGCTTCCACACAACCAGACTGGTCTGGTCTTGGGTGAGGGGATGGAAATAACTTACAATAAAGACTGCACCTTCTACCTGCTGTGTTGAACACCAGTATTCGTAATAAGGAAACGACTGTATTATTCCCCTGACTTGAATAGCTGAAATGTGTGAGAGAAAGTTCATTCATTCCAGCATCTTCAATTACCTGAATAGATACAAGGCTCTTTATACCTATTTTTCTTGCATTATCTCTATTTCTCATAGTGACTTTCTGGTTTTGAGTAATTTGTTCCAGTACCTGAAATTATTGTTTATGTGAGACAAGGAATAAGGACAATTTGTTTGGAATATTTTACAGTTTTTGCGTGCTATAATTCTCTAATCTGCTTCGATTGTTTCAGTTCTTTAATTGTTCCTGCTAACACTTATATCCTGCACAACCTCTATGAGGAACGTAGCTATTTTAGGAATATACATAAAAGCTGGCAATTACATTGTCTTATCAAGTTTTTGCAGCTTATTAAGTTGTTCAGTGGTAGTGGAAACGATTAGACTCAGTCCTGTAGGAACAAGAGCCTCAAAGAGGAACCTGGGCTTTTAAAGCTGTGATATCCTGGAATATTCCACCTGCTGAATGGGTTTCAAAGGCACTGGCAAAGAGAAATTATTCGGGATGGAATGAAAATATGCCCAGGTTTGAATAAAAGCAGGAACACATTGAAAGCTCCTCATTGTGGAAGGCTGGACAGACCCAGCCGTGACAGAGGCTCCCCTGCTTCGTTATAGAAATGGTGAATTACCATCTTCAAGATCAATTCTCATGGCCCCCAGCCACAGCAGAAGGCACTCCTTGGCTGACAGGCAGCAAATGTGAACCTGGTTTGCTTCCTGGAGAATGCACCAGCCAGATCCTGTGCCAGGAAAGGAATTAGGGTTGCATTTCTGTCTTGGGATGGCAGCAGAGACAGCGTTAGCAGTCTGATTTCTCCTCCCTCCTCGTCTTGGAGCTGCTTACCACGGAAGGATTTTGTGGGGCTGTGCTAGCAAAGGTGTAAGTGGAGAATCAAAGAAACTGAAACACTTTTGCAAACCCATCAAGCTTAAAAAAGCAGTTTTTTAATCAAAAAATCCCAAGCAAAGCCCTGCAGGGTGTGCCATGGAAAGAAATTACTTGGCTTGCAAAAGAGACTGACATAAAATAAGCATACCTGCATAAATTGTGAAAACACAAGGCAAAAAGCTCTATTCTATGTATTATTAGAACAACAAGAAGGGCTGGGTTATCCATACTCTTGGTAGTAATGGGAGACAGGACAGGCAGTGGGAAGTGGGGACAGATACACAATTGTCCATTGGTCTTTCAGTTTTATCAGCACCTGAATGGCTGGAAGCGTTTTTATCTGCACAGATCCTGAATTTATTATGCCTCCTTTTTATTTATTCTCTTCCTCTCTCTTTAAAAATGAGTTGCAGCATTTTTGCCAGCTGAATTCTGCAGGACAAAGCTGGGATCCTGTGTGCAAGAACATTTCTGTCACTCTGCAGGACGCTGAGGAGCTCAGGTTCCCCCGCTGCTCCTGTCCCACTCCAGCCTTCCACCTGCAGAGGGAAAAACTTTACAGTTTGGAACATTCTGATGGCAAAATAAACTCCTCAAGAACTTGGAGCCATATGTTGGACAGCTGTTGGGAGCCAGCCCAAGAATAGGGTGGAACAACCTGTGTGTAATTCTCTGAGTAGCCGCTGTGTTACTGTAGTTCAAAAAAATGGAAAAAAATTTGGATGTTGGTTTTAGCTGGAAATTTTCTTTGCCTAAATTAGTCTTCCCAGATGCTACAGAATAATTCAGTGAAGATAAATAATGTACAGAAAGAAGAGATGCTTCTAAAAGAACTTTGCAGTAGATTAGTTTCAACTGTGTATATAAACACACATTTACACACACTTCTATATACATATACATCTTAACAAAGTATTTGCAGGCTCTTTCAGAGTTAAATATTTTAGAGTTTTCTTGGAGAAACTTTCATTACGATTAATTATTGTCAAAGTCTTGATCTGGAGAGACAAATAGAGATGTATATTTGTACAACATCTGATTTTGCATGGTTTATAAGAAGTTATTTCTCAACAGCCCTGTTTGAACTTACAAAAGTCAGTCTGCTCTTCTTAAATAGTTGCCAGCTGTGTTATTTTCTTTCATTCATTCAGCTAATTTCCCCCATATTTAAATAGCTTGAGAGCTATGTTAAGGCTTCATTCTCTTCAAAACTCAAATTAAAATGCTGATTTCTGCAGTGCCTGGCATTTCTGACTAGCACTTTAGTGACTAGCTCTGATCTCTTTATTAAGGAGTTTACATGACAGTTGCAATTGTAGAGGGAAAATAAAAATAAGCAAACAGCCTTTTCCCACTGATGTGGCTGTTTACAGCACAAAGTGGTTTCTGCCTTGTGCTCGTGACGTAGCCATGCACTTTGCCTTGGTGGGATGTTGGAGTTTTCTTGGAAAATACTTTAAAGGGAAATAGTTCCCAGGGATTTTACACCCCATGGGATGGTGTGTGTTCTCACAAATGGAATGTGATGCCTCCAAACATCTCTTTTCCCTTCCAGGCTGGTTGGTGAGGTGCAGGTAGACAGATCTGTTTTGAACGTTCTTCTCCAGATTTCAGTGGTTGCCATCAAGAAACCAGAAAGAAATATGAGGCTTGTAAATTATGGGAAAGCAGCTGCCTTTGACAAGCAAAAGGTCCAATCCAGGTCATTTTCTTTGACTCCAATAAGATTTGACTAAGACACAAAGAGATTGGGCTGCAACTTGGAAAAATCTTTGTTCTGAATGTAGCTTGAACTACTGACCCAAGACATTTGCTACGAGGTACTCTGGAGCTGGCCTGCTGCTTTCATGAGCAATGCTGTTGCTCCTGTCTCTCCCAGATGTCTGTTAAATCAGGATAGATGCTTTACTGAATTTCAAGAAAATTAACTGCTAGCAGTGAGTGCAGGAAGAGAAGATTTATTTAAAGTGCTTGTCCCTCTTTGGAAGACAGAGCAGTAGATTGAAGTTAAAGATGCCAATATGGATCATCCTGGAGATGAGCAATGTTGAAACCAGCATTGTCAGCCTTCTGCAAACTTGTCCTTGGGCTTGCCTGAAGAGGTGGCAGAGTGGACAGATGGCTCTGAGCTCCTTGTCTTGGTTCAGCATTTCAATTCTACAAGATTTCTCCATGAGAGGAACTTACAGGTAAGCCCAGCCCTGATTAGTTGGCAGAAGGTTCTGGTCATTTTTGGGAACACATCTCTGGAGGGAGGTATTGATGATCTCTCTTTTCTCAGTTCAGCCCCTGTGCCACCCTGCAGCTCTGTGTGCCGGGGTTCGTGCTGAAGGAAGGGCACTGCTGTCACCCTGCTCCAGGGATGAGTCACAGAGCTGGACAGAGGAGGCCTGGCCTCAGCTGGGGGAGTCACAGGAATTGCTGTTTGTGTGTGCAGGATGTGTCAACATCAATCCTTCCAAAACGATTTGAAGATAAGTAGTCTTACACAGAAGAAAAGAGAGAAGGTCTGTGTTTATCAAGCCAGGATTTAATCCTTCCAATTAGATTTTTGATACAGGAAAAACCTATGGAAGAATTTGAAATGTCTAAAATGACAGAAAGAAATTACAAATATTTTTGAACATCTCATTGTTCAGCCTGGAAAGGAGAAGCTTTGGAGTGACCTCCCTGTGGCCTTGCAGGGCCTGAAGGAGCTGCAGGAAAGATGGAGAGAGACAATTGCCAAGGGCTGGAGGGACAGGACACAGGGAATGGCTCTCACTGCCAGAGGGCAGGGCTGGATGGGATATTGGGCAGGAATTGTTCCCTGGCAGGGTGGGCAGGCCCTGGCACAGGGTGCCCAGAGCAGCTGTGGCTGCCCCTGGATCCCTGGCAGTGTCCCAGGCCAGGCTGGACACTGGGGCTGGGAGCAGCCTGGGACAGTGGAAGGTGTCCCTGTCCATGGCAGTGGTGGCACTGGATGATGTTTAAGGTCCCTTCCAACCCAAACCATCAGGTACCTCCTCAGTTGTCCCCCAACTCTTCTAACCTCCGCTTCTGGCTCCTTCCCACCTTTTTCTCTGTGGTGCCTCCTTTTTCCTCACCTGCCTGGTGCTCAGCTCCTGCCCTTCCCCAATTTAGCCACCATCATTCTGTTCTTTTTTCCCGTTGGCATCCTCTTTTTCTTTCTTGCAGAAACCCATTGGAAAGAGCTATTCAGGCGCGTGGTGACTCGGGAAGGCCTTTGAAAAGGAGCAATATGAATCCATCAACATCCCTGCAAAGTTCTCTTTGGAGTCACTCTGGTGCAGTGTGACTTGTGGCCTGTTCCTTTGCAGATCCCACAGGCTGAGGCTTCATCACTGGGCATCCTTGTGGCTCCTGGGGCTGCCTTGAAAGAATTAATGATGCTGTCAGCACCTCAGAGCTTGTCCTGCTGTGGGCAGATGCAGAGCCACACACAGCTTGGGTTCCACATCTTTATTTAAGCTTGGGTGACCAAGGTGTCTCTGCCCTTCTGGGTGTTGGCCATGACTGCTCCCCTCACTCTATCTGATGTGTGAAGGCAGTATGAGATAGGTTAAAAAATAATAAAGATTTAAATTTCAGTACATAAAGCCTTTCTGAGGTCATCCTCTGTCGCTGTGGGACATGCAAGGACACACACGGACACACTTTCTTGTGAGAAGGCTAAAAACTATTTATTAAAACATTCAACTCCATATTTATGGTATTTCCACACAGACCAGGGATTGGAGAAGAAGGCTGACTCCTCTCCCATCCCGTTGGTCACGACAACTGCCCATCAGTTGTTTTCCACACCAAGAGAAAGTATGGAAACAACCTCATCATAACAAAACAGTCTTTTGATAACGACACCTGTGTGTGTGAGAAAGAGCTAAGAACTGTGAAAACATCAAGTTAGAAAGTGCCTCAAAAAACCTGAAGAATCAGGGCAACATTCCTCAAAGAAGAATGAGAGAGGGAAGACAGAAAAAAGGAATGTGTAGCAATATTATGGCAAAACAGCTGTTTTACTTGAGCAAATTAAGACTCCTTTTTTTTCCCAATCTCAATTCTTATACCTTTTGCTTTCAGGATTGTACAAAGAGACTTATTCATCATAATCAGTTGATTTTGTGATATGAAGTGATGCTGTCAGAGTTGATTACAGCTGATCTCATGACATAAACAGTGACATTTGTTTTAACTCATGGAAGACAGAAACAAGAGTGTTTGTGTCACATCTGTGATTTCATCTCAAGTTCTTGTGTCACTGCTCTTTTTATGATGTGTGTTTAGTAGGAAGAGAGAGACTAAGGAAGAGGAGAAACTACTTTGCCTTTTTACTTGATTGGCCTCTGAATCACACAGAGTAGACCATTAGTAATGTACATATTTTAATTTATCTGTATTTCATTTCAAATTCCTAGTAGAAGTTCTAAGAGTTAAACATACCAAGCTCTTGCCTGTCCAATAGTCAACCCAAAATCTTACTTTTTTTATATCACTAAAGCAAAATCTCTGGATTTTACATTGGATATTCACATTCCTTTAGATTATGGGCAGGTGAATTAAATTAGGCAAGCTGATAAAAAAAAAAAAAGTATTTAATTGTGTCTAAATGTGCTTTCTTCTGAAAACTCTTCCTGAATTAACATGTAATTGGGATTTCTATCCCAGTATAATATGGAATATTTGTATTGTTTCCCCCCACCACCACAGGAAGAGCATCCATTTTCCAGCTATAGTTTCTCTGATAAAAAAATATAATTTAATCTGCAGTTTTGATAGCAGCAGAAGGCAAGATTGGAACAAATATGCTCTGACTCTCTCAATTTCCTTGCCGTGATCCATCAGTTCATTATGTCAAGGTCAAAGCTAAAAATTTTAAACTCTTTTTGTTTTACAAAATTGAAAATGTCAGGAAATGTCAGGATTAGGAACAGTATTGACAGAATCAATGCTGCAGAGCATCACTTATGAGAGCAGCAGAACACCTCAATGCTCAGAAGCTCCTGGCTCCTCAGAGAAGGATCTGCTCCTCCCCAGCTGAGCAACAGGGGCTTCATTAATCCTAGGAAAGGTTTTGCAGCACCTTGCTTTGCTGCCAACAGATAAATCCCCCTGATTTAGATTTGCTGTGACTTCTCCCTGTCCCGTGTCAGTAGTGAGAGGTTAATTTAAGGAATCTCTTGCCCTGGCCCTTGTTTTCTCTCGAGTTTCAGCTAGCCTGGAAGGCTTTTCCCTGGAATGCTTCCCTGGGATGCTGGAATGCATCCTACAAAGGATGGCCACCCTTTGTGTCCTTTCACCTTGGAGTGCTGATGGCATGAAAAGAGAAAAGTCATGGATTTTGTGGATGACTTTTTGCTTTACTGTGTGCTTTCAGCTCCTTAATTGAATTAGCAAAGTTTTCTGTTGGCTTTTTTTTTTTATTTTTTTTTTTATTTGAAAAGCAATGAACTGAGCCCAGTACAAGTCTACAGTAAACAAAGAAGAAAATAGAAGAATGACTGTTCCTTTCATGCCATTAAGTACTTAAGCACATCCTTAATTTTATTTGGCATTGCAGTGAGACCTAGCTATTTTAAAAATATCTTTCTCAATCAGTTAAATAAGGTAATAAATTGAAAACAGAGAAGACAGAGGCAGCACAGCATTTTAAACAGCAGACCTCATCCTTTACCAGCCCCTCTGCCACAAAACCTGAAAAACAAACACACAGTAAAGCAGATGTCTGAATTCTGAGCAAAATATTATAAAACATAACTATCTGGCTGGAAACTAGGAAGGTGGCATTCATCCCAGGAGAATTTTTTTGATCATGATTTTTTTTTTCTTTAAAAATTCATCCTGATTTAATCATAATTGCTTTGCTGAAATTCAATTACTCATTGAACTTTCTCAGAGCCCCAGTGTGTGCCTTGGTCTCCCAACAGTGAATGAGTTAAATGTTTCTTAGCTTCCATTTTCCCAAGATGAGGTTTTGTTTAGAAGTGCCTTCAGAAATGATTGTTAATTCTTTTAGGCAAGTGGCAGTGTAGTGGCAGCTGAGTTAACTCATCAGCAGTCTCAAGGTATTGGTCTGATTTGCATTTTCACGCAGAGATTGGGTCATGTTGGAGTTGTACATTGAGTTGTGAATGCTGTGAGTCCCTCTCTTCCCAGCTCTGTGCTGGTGCCTGCCCTGCTCCCCCAGAGCTGGGTGCTGCTGGGGCAGCTCTGCCCTGGGTGGGACCCTGGGGGTGTCAGGGGTGCTGTGGGAACAGAGCCTGGGGGGAGCCCCAGTTCCAGGATCGCCCACTGCTCCTCGTGGAACTCCTCTGGAGCCATTGATGCAAAAAATAGGGATAAAAGGGGAGGTTCCTCAGCTGACATCAAAGTGCCTCTATCCATATTTCTTATTTCTATGAGCTGCTGCTGCCCAGCTCAGAAATCCAAAATCCTTGCTGGCTTTGTAAGCCATAATTCCATGGCCTGCCCCTTTGCCACTTTGCTCTTTGCTCTACAGTTGCCTATAGCTTTTTGTTTTGCCCTAAACAAATTTTTATTGATAGTGAGATTTTTAAACTCTCTTTGTAGCCTTACTGTTTTCCTAGTTTTTATGAATTTATTAAGATGTTTTAGAAAATAAGTAGGCTTTGCTCCTCAGGTTCATTTCCTAAGAGATTCTTCCAAGCATATGGAAGTTTTTCCAGTACCATCTTAGTATTTTCATTCTTCTTTAACCAGTGATTTTAATTTCCTTTTCTTACATTCTGACTTCAATTGACTTCTGTCTCTTTTTTCAGAGTTCCTTCAGAAAGTGGGTTGGAACAAGACATCACAGCTTTAATCCACAAACTCCTGCTTAGGTATTTTCCTGTTTCTATGGAAGACACTAATCTTCCTGTACAATGCAACAACTTAATAAGCTTTACAAAATTGAAAAGGCAATTTAATTGCCAGTGCTTATGCATTTTTTTAGAATAGCTAAACTCCCACCAAAGGTGAGATCCAAGTGGTACAAGGAGCTCTCAACTAAAGAATTAAATAATGGGAGCAGATTCCCTGTAAAAAAAAAAATTGACATCTTTATAAAATTTCTTTTATTTATTCAAATGTTAGAAATATCACAGAGAGTGATAACTTGGTTTATAAATTGAAGGAAGAAAGTGAATGTGCCAACCTAGAAAAATATAAACAATTATACTGTCAGTCATTGTTTGAATTATTCATTTGAAATATCTTTTAAGAGTTTTTCATTTTGTCTGTAAGGCAAAGAAACATATTTATAGGAGTAAAATGTACTAAATAATTATTGAAGCAAGCATCAAAAAATTCCTTTGATTATTTTAGAATGAATATTCCAAACTGCAACTTTGGATTTGTCAAGTGGTGGAATTTTTGATATCTTCAATAAGATTTCAAACCTGAAGCAAACAAATTTAAAAAAAGGCCAACTTTTATCTTTCAAAGGAAGAGAATCACTGTTGTGAGTGACACAGAAAAATACAAACATGATCAACAAGTTGGAAAATAGCAAAGTAATGAAAATGAAAATTTCAATTAATGGGAACTAATTCCAGAATTTGAGAAATATGTGTTTGAAACTCCATATCCTCTGCCAATGTTTGTGTTTGCAGCCAGCCCTGATTTGTACAGAACTTTGGATTAGCAGATATTTGGGAGGTCTGTGAAAAACTGTAAAATACACAGATCAGAGGTTTTCTCCTTAAAAGCACATAGTGGTTTACCAAAGTAATTCCCAAGTTCTGTATGGAGAAAAACAAATATTCCAGTTTGTGTTGAGAGGCATGAGAATTTTGCTTGCACACGTTTAACTTGGATAAAAGTTAATTAAGGATAGCTCTATAGTCAGCCAATTGAATTACATGTTAATAAAACTATATTTTTAATTTCAACTAATCCTGCTAGGGAGACACTTGAAAAATAAAAGCAGTAAATCAGAAAAACACCTCAAGAAGTACACAGAACATGTAGTAGAAATCCATTCTAAATTTTGTGAAATTGGAGAAATTTTGAAGGCAAGTTGGAGGGAATTTGAGGAGTTTTTTGAGACAGGACAGAGAGCAGCATTAAACATTAAATGGGGAGTGCAGGTAAGGAAAAATAATAGCTATTTCAAGTTGTCTCATGGTGCAAAATTAAATCTTATAATGAAATATTCAGAGCACATTCAGTAGCTGTAACTCAGAGCAGACACAGTCCCAGGTCTCTCGATCCCTTTGCTGTTAACAATTAACAGGGCCAGGATCAAGAGACCCAATTAATAAAGACTAACTCTCAAGAAAATAATGATTTTTGCTGCTGATTGCAGTGGGATGAACGTTTACTATCTAGTTCAATTGGTATATACCAATTCAGGCAATATAAAATATTTGAAAACCATCATAGAAATATTGTGTAAGTATTAAAATTAATAACATGGAAAAATATCATCACCGATTCCTCAATTTTCACTTATATCTTTCATCCTTTTAGTTCAAAGTCATGACTATTTGCACATTTGTTATTAAAAGAGAACCCAGTATTCTTTTATAAATGTAGTGAAGTGAGTGAATTGAATTTTTTCACTTTGAATTATACAGGTTCAGATATAAAAATGCATCAAAGTATGCTGTTAATGTGTTACAGGCAAAATAATGGGAAATTGGAACAGAATGGCTTTTTTATCTGGCTGCATCTAGCTATCAAACAAATCTCTCTATTAATTGTTAAATCCTAATGACTTCAAAAGACACTTCTAGGGTTGTGGTGAAACTCTGATTCCCAAATCTCAACTGGGCACAATGATTGTACTGAACACCTTGACACTACTCCTGTCAGCTCTGTCCCTGCTTTTATTCCCATAAGTTCATGAAAGACATTACATGTTTTGAGAAAGGAGCCATTTCCAAATAGTTTTGCAGGTAAGGTTTTGGAAGACTTAGTTGGTTTGTAATAATAAAGATTTTTTCACTTTTAGTCCCTCCATTGTAGGAGTTTCCTGGCACTGTCAAGCACCAGAGGAAGCGATGGAAATGTGAGGTCACCTGATTTCTATCTTTTCTCACTTCTTTGAGAGAAAACCCAGACTAAATTGTCTCAGCACCAGAGAAAGGGGAGTTGGTTTGAGTGGTGGTGCAGCAGGATTGTGTTCAGTGCCAGCAGTGCTGCTCTGCAGGGCGGGCACAGCCTCGCCTGGGGCTCCCCCTGCACCCATTCCCCACGGTTTTCTGACCATTTCTCACGCTCTGTGGCAGAAGCACAGACATTTAGAGGTAAAAGAAGCAGGACTGCTCATGTGGCTTTGGGTTCACAGCTCCAGAGCAGGGCAGGGACAAAGCAATGGGGACACAGATGAGGGAGGGGGGAATGAAAAGGGCTCGGGAGGCACTGGGGGAAGGAGCTACAGAGATCCTGGTTGGACAAATTCAGTGTATCTCACAAGAACAGATCCTTCATGAGCCTTCTATGATGCAAAATTCTCTCAGGTTTTTCTGGTATTGCCATTCAGATATAGACAGGGTGTTTGTTTCATGGCAGATTTTTAATCAGATTGCCAAGACCATTTGCCTGAGTTCATTTCACTAAACCTCTTTTAAGATATATATTAGGAAGTGTGTTGATTTTTTTTTCTGAGGTATTAATTATAAATTAAAAGTGACTTTGTTTTCATACAATATATTGGAAAACAAAGGGATTCTGTCATTTAGAAAATATCTTTCTCATCTTCATAAAGTGCATTAGAGAGCAGAGCAAAATGGACACAAAAGATATCAGGTTGACACTATCAAGAAACTGTTTTTAATTTTTTGCTTGATTTTGTCTCCTCAAGCATCTCATTCTGCCTGCACCTCTCATTTTGTTTGTGAAACCTACAGCTGCAGTGCTTCTCTTGTGTCAAAAACTGTAAAAATGCAATAACAAAGCAAAAAAGCAAAGCAAAGCCATTGAAAGAGAGTACAAAATTGCTGCTATCCTGTTCCCTGAGCTCTCTGCTTAGGAACTCTATTCACTTAAAACATTTTCTAGCTTCTGAAGCACTTGATTAAAGTCAATTGGGAAAAAGATCAGCTCTTAAAAGTGCTAATTTGTGACTCAGAAAACTTGAATAAGTCTAAATATGCAATTCCCTGTTGCTGTGTACTCCTGGCCGTGGGGCTTGTCTGGAGAACATTTTCCCATGCACAGTCTGTGCCTGCCTCTGCTGTGGGTGATGTGTTTGTAGGGTGCTCATCGGGACAGGGGTGCAGTTCATCTCCCCTGACCTCCTCTCAGTCTCCTGGGGTTCCAGAGTTTCCTCCAGAGCAGGAGCCAGGAGTGTCTGTCCCTTTGTCTGTCTCTGGGTGTAGGAGGTCAGCCCTCGCCTGGCTGGTGTCACAGCCCCTCAGCTCAGCTGCTGCTCCTGAATCACTGGTGCTAAACTTCCCTCTGGGCTCTGGTCCCAGGAGCAGGGTAAGCACAGACCCAGAACAAGCCCTGCTCCCATGGATGTGCTCAAACAAACGAGCTCTGCATGGACAAGCTGACAGTGGAACAGAGCAAAGAGTGCAAGGGAACTATTTGAAGCTGACACATCCAGCTGCACCTCCTAGAAGCAACATTGAAGCAGATGAAAATCTCTTTTAGGGAATGTACCAAGTGTTCATAGCTTTTATTCCAAATTAAAATAGATTATCTTCCTGTGTCCTAACTACTTCATATATCAATCTAATTTGGTTTTCATACTGAAGGCATCCTCTCCATGTCCTCTTTTTACTCCCTCTTTGAAGGTTATTAAAAGTCTTCTAATCTAGTAATTCCTCACACTTCTATCTTTTTGCAAGAACAGAATTATCACTGCATATTTTAGAGAGAACCCCGTGCCTCGTCTCTCACACCTCCCTTCTGCAGCCAGCCTCTTTTTCTGGTGGTGCATTGTGAGAATTCTAGTATTAGCAGCACTTCTGGGTTTGCCTGGAGATGAGAATTCCCTCCTTCAGCTGATGGCTCCAGCCTGCCCTGGGGCTGCTCTCCAGAGCTGTTGTATAATACACAGACAGGGGAACAAGCAGCTCTGAGCACTTGGGAGCCTTTTCAAACTCTAAACTGAATATTTAGCTGCTGGGGCCTTAGCCCCTCTCTTGCCTCCACGCGTCATAGCAAATTAAGAGCTGTTTCTGAAATTATTCTGATGCTGCTCTAGGAATATTTTTTTTCCCCTCAAGCAACTGCAATTTCAAGTGTCAAATCTGTAGATGATTTCAGAAGTGCCAAAAGACTTTTGATATTTTAATTCCTGGCAAAGCATTGGTGTGCCACTAATGCAGATGGGCTGACGTGAGACTACCAACTGCACGGATTAAAACTCTTCCAGAATCCCTGGATTTCCTAAAAACTGCTCACACAATACAAACACCAGCCCTATGTTGCCATATTCAGGTATGTAGCTGCTGTATTTTTAGTATTTTATATCTATCTTTATATATACCTCTACAATAAATAACAATCGTGTGTTTTTGACATATAAATGACATATAAATTCCCTCCTGAATCAAAGAGCCTGTTCCAATGCCTGGCTGTCCTTTTAGTGGAGAAATTTTCCCCAATATCCAATCTAAATCTCTCTTGGTGGAACCTGAGGCCATTTTCTCTTGTCCTATTTATTGCTGGTTACCTGGCAAGTATTGGGGCAATTGGTATTTCAGAGGATTAGATCTTCCTGTGAATCTGATGAGAAGGGTAAATTCTTTTCAGAAATGTGCAGTTTCTTCAGACTGAGATATGGGGGCAGTGAACTGGCTTCATTTCTAGTCCCATGCTTGCACTGCACTGCTTAAAGACTGATCTTTGTAGAAAATCAGCCCATTAATTGTGTTATGATAGTTAGAGGAGGAGAGAATTTGCTTGAAACCTTAAAATAGTGAGGTAAGCAAGCATCTCAAAATGAAAAATCAAATAAAAAAACCCTATATGACCTCTGTTCACCAAGAGGTGGCACAGAACCAGGAAATAAAAACACAGATATGAGCAGCTGCAGCTTAACACCAAAACATGGCTCTGGATGAAAAGGAAGAAGCAAAAAACTTCCATAGGTGAGAACAGAGGTCATAATAACAGCAATGAAAAACTAGATCAATAATCAGAACAGCAGTAATCAGAATTTACACATAAGAAACAATCAGAAATGCTCTGTAGTGTAGCTGTAGCCAAATATTAATTTTTGTGCTTTTAGAAAGAAAAAATGACACTGATATTGCACTTTGTTTTCTGCGGTGCCAGTAAATACTCGGAGCATATTGACAAAATCATTAACAAAGTGGTGATGTAAAAAATGTCACAGATTTAAAGGCCCAGGAATGCTCAGGTAGAGGCTTGTCCCTGCTAAATTGAACAATTTAGGAGCCAAATTCCCCCTGTCACTCTCTAACCAACACAGGGATGGGCATCTCCAGAGAAGAATCCTGATCCCAGCCCACCTTCCTGCCTCTCTTACCCTGCATGAGGTGAAGGGCACCAAGCTTCAGCTCAGGGCTCCAGCTCTCTTTGGGCAAACACAGGGCCTAGGAAGGCACAAACCCTGGTAATTATGGCACAGATAAATGTGATTCACTTCCAGTGAGTAATCTGCAGAGTGCAATGTTGTGTAAAATCACCTCATCAATTCTGGTGTTGGACTAAACTCTGAGGATCTTGCATTGCTCATAATTCGTTCAATGGCAAAAACCATCGCCCTGTAAATGCCCAGAGTTATCTTTTTATGAAGAATCCCACCTTAAAAGCATGTGCTGCAGTTCTGTGATCTGGTTAAGGGCATGTCCTGCAGTCAAAGGGGTTTATTCAGGTGAACTCTGGGATCTGCAGGTTCCTCTGCCAAATTCTACCACTGAAAGCATTGATGGATGGGCAGTCTAACAGAGCACACTGAGATACGGCTTCTGATGATGGGACAGATGTCCTGCAGTCACACAAAATCACTGTCCTGGGGCACACTTCCCTTCTTTTGTAAAGTTCAGGGTCCCAGCTCCTCTTCAGCCCACCTTCAACCCTGTCTTTGCTGCTGGTACATAAAGGCACCTGTGGGTGAGGAATGAGCCCAGCAGAAATGTTTGCACCATTCAAAATTTTTGGGGAACTTAAAATGTGCTAATATATATTTTTTGTTTATTTAAAGAGGAATTGAACTTCATTTGGCTAGCAAAAAGTAGTACTCAGTTAATAGAAGCAGGAAATATGACACAGATTTTCCTGGATTCACCTGTCACTTAAATGTGTTTTGGTCAGTAATACTTTAAGCAGTATGAATTTTTGTCATAAGTACTGTCTTTGCTTTCAGTCCTTGAAACTATTTGGCATGGAGCTAAATATGATGTTTTAGTATATATTTAAAACCCTTATGCTGGCATCTTAGGGAAGTTTTTAAGTAATTAAGATCCAGTCCAATGTTTGATGTTTGCTGAGACACTCACCATGTGGCTGAGTCTGTCCTGTCAGGAGTTTCTTAAAATCATAATTTCCTTTTCCCATACCTTGCAATAATAAACTTAAAATCAAGTAAGTAGTAATGTAGAAAATGTCCCCATTGTGTCTTTCCAGCATGATATTATGTCTTACTACAAAAAAATCTAGGGAAATGTGGTTTCCTGCTTTCCACTGCCAGTGTTTTTGGACAACCATGACATATCAGCTATTCAAAACTGTAAGTGCAATATTTACTACCTCTAGTGAATAAAATATGTGTGGAAAAAGAGGAATGTAATAATAGTAAGAGGGTAACAGTGTAGTTGCAAGGCAAATTATTTTTGTCATTCAGACCTTAGAATTTGAGCAGGCACCCATCTTGTAGCAAAAGCAAAATTTTAAACACAGATGCTTTTATAAACTGGGATAATAAAGTGAATGAACTTAAGACAATGGAGTAAGAACTCAGTATCACTGACTCCTGCCCTAGAGTTACTTTGAATTTGAGCACAGTGCATAAGGCAACCACTTAGGTTTTACTGGTTGCCTTTCAATTCTGGCAGTGGGATTTAATGGAACGTGGCACCTGAATGCTGCAATTCCCTGTCTGGTGGAAGCACAGCCCAGCTCTGGAGCACCCTGGGAGGGTGGCAAGACCCCAAAGAGGTGAGGCCATGGAATGAATCCTCTGGGATCAATCTGCCCTTCCAGTGGACAGGGCAAACAGAAAGAGGCCACATGGAGATTAATTTTCCCCAACCTACCCATGTTTAGTCCAAAGAAAATCTCTCTATTTTCTGCATGTGGGTTAGGTTTTTGTGCTGGAGATTGCTGTGGCACACGGATGGTCTTTGGCTGCTCCTGCTGATTTTTCCCTGTTCACAGGAGCTGGAAGATTGAATGCACTTCCTCAGTACTTAGACATGGCAGACCCTGCTAATTAGCTGTCCCAGAGCTGGATTATGAGTAAGCTATAAAAATTCTCTAATTTCCATCAACAAATACAGTTTCCAGTCATTATAGTCTGCAAGAATAGCATCAATTTATCTAAAATTTTCTTCTCCTAAGCATCAGTAGGAAGAGTTATTCCCACATGAATTTAGAAGGATGATTAGAAAGAGACTTTTTCAAGATGGCTTTAAAATGAAGCAGCAAGACCTAAGAATGTAAATCATGTTCTATGGAAAGAAAAAAATAAAAGTAGATCAGGCTGGGAATGCAAATCATATTCAAGGGAAAAATTCAGATCAATATTAGAATCTGCCTTGTGTGACTGCAGTAGCATAAAATTATCTGCTGAGCTGCCTGTAAAAATGACAGGGGAAAGAAGAAAAAGATTTCAAGCAAAAGATAGCCTGTTGATAATTTGTCACAATTAAGCTAAATTTTAACCCAAATTGTGGGAAAAATGTTTTATGAAAACAGATGCAGAATACTTGTGGAAAATGTCAGGTACAACCTGATTTAATTGTTGCAGCAAGATGAAATATAAGGTATTTGAGAGGTGGGGAAAAGAACTTGACTGGTATTGAATTCCTGGGCAGTGGAAGCTTGATCCTCAAATGTTCAATTAGGAAACAAATCAGTGACCTCATTTTTCCAAGATAATGTCTGACTTTAAAGGAGAGATGCCAAACTTTGGTAGACATATTCTGGGGAAATTTAATCTAGGAAAAGTTTTCACTATTACACAACATTAACTAGAATTATTAAGAATTTTCTCATTGAGAAACAATTAGAGTAATAGGTATTAAACCAAACCAAGCAATCATACAAACAAACCCCTGCCTACTTCAGCTTTACTTTTTGGTACTGAAACAGAATTCCCAGACTCCTCAGCCTCCAGTTCCTGCAGATCTTACACAGTTCCCCAGATTTCAGAGGATTTTTTTTTTTGCTGTGGGATAAAGCTTCCTACAAGAAAGGGAGCCTTTGCCCCACATCCCTGAGGATTCAGAGAAACCCATTTTTTAAAAAAAAATTGTTGTCAGGTCCCAAAACAGGGCAAGGTTTCAGATTCAAATTCCTTGATTTAGAGCTGTGCTCTGACCTTCTGCACCTGCCTCCAAAGCCTGATCTCTCTGGGCAGGTGAGACTCCCTCATTCTGGATAAAATATGTGACGGTATATGCTGAAGTTGGACATTTGCTGAAATGAAGGTACTACTGTGAAAAATTTGCTAAATTGATATTTTCTGAACATGCTGTGAGGGATTTTTTTAAAAATTTTTGACAGGAGTGGCTAAGTTTGGGCAGTTTTGCAAGTGGTACATTTCACATGGGAAAAAAAATTTTCAATGTATTCGTCTAAAATTTATTAGAAATGGTGTCTTAAATTTTCAGTGGGAATGGAGCAGAATAAGTAATTTGTTTGGTAATGTAGGTGAAAAAGAAGCTTGCACTTCATATTAAATATCCTTTGAGATGTTCTCGTTTTCAGCATTTTAACATTATGACAGCAGCACTTTAGTGGAAAAAGACACTCATGACTTGTTCTGTGTGAGCATTCAGTGGTGCCAGACCTGTTAGACAGCTTTGTTCACTAATGACTGGTGGAAAATCATGGTTACATGGCACTATTACACCAGACTAATAAGTGTGCAGGTCCTGACTTAAGAAATGTCATTTCCATCTCCTCTCTCATGGAAAGTCTCCAAATTCCATTGTTTAATCAATCATGTGACAAAACTAAGTAGCGGGAGGTTACTGTTGCTGGTTTGAATATCGAAGAGAATAAAATTGTCTTTTTTGAGCAAAAGGCTGTTCTCTGCAAAGGTCTTCATGCTTATGTGGAGCATGAAGCAGTGACCCATCACACAGGGAAAGGGGAATTCAGGATATCCACCACCTCTGCAAGTCCATGCTGCTGCAGGATGAGCACTGAGGCTGGGGCTACAAACTGGCAGGAGAAATTATTTCAGTCTTCAGCTGCAGGCTTAGAATGAAAACCTCTGTCTTCCAAAAGCTGATTTTGCTTCACAGCACATTGCCACTCTTTTTTTAACCTGGAGAAGAATGTACTTGGAAATTCCTGACTAGGCATGGCAGAAGAGTGGTGGGGAAGAGTCTCCTCCCTTTCCCTTTCCCTTTTCCTTTCCCTTTCCCTTTCCCTTTCCCTTTCCCTTTCCCTTTCCCTTTCCCTTTCCCTTTCCCTTTCC